>OX276336.1:77686957-78286957 GCA_946251815.1 Dasysyrphus albostriatus
CACAACTGCCAAAGGGGTATAAATGGACAAGACAGGGAGCAAAAAAGAAGAACAAGAAGGGAAGAGCAATGGGGGGGATGATAATAGGAGTTAGAGAAGAAATGGCGATAGAGGGTGATGAGATTCAGGAACAGGAAGAAGGATTAATGAGTAGGAAAGTTAAAGCAGGTACGGATGAATGGGTTATAGTAGCAACGTATGTAAATGGTGACATAGACAAGAAGTTGGAAAGCTTAAGAAGATGGATGGAGAGGCAGTCAGATGAAGAAAGAGTGATAATAGGGGGGGACTTCAACTCGAGAACAGGATTGGAGGGTGGGAGAGTGAGGGGTATAGGAGACGAAGAGAGAGGGAGGAGATCGAAAGATAAAAAAGTGAACACCGAAGGTAAGAAACTAACGCAGGTGATAGGAGAATTAGGGTGGGAAATTTTTAACGGGAATATAGAGGGGGATGAAGAGGGAGAGTTCACGTATACAGGAGGCAGAGGGGAGACAGTAATTGATTATGTACTAGGTGACGAAAGGACGAGAAGAGGAATAGAAAGGATGGAAGTAACAGATAGAGTAGAGTCAGATCATCACCCATTGGTGATCACTATAAAGACAGGAAGAAGGAGAAAGAGGGATAAAGCAAAGGAAGTAAAAAGAATAAAAACGGGAAGATGGTCGGAGGAGATGAAACGGGAATTCGAGAGAAGAATGCGAAGAGTGAGCTTGGAAGAGGGAGCAGAGGATTCAGAAAATCAGATAGGGGAGAGGATTAAGAGAGAGATTGAACAAAGTGCGGAGGTAGGGGGAAGGCAAAGGAAACAGAAAAGGAGAGGATGGTGGGATGAAGAATGTAGGGAGAAAAAAGAAGAAGTAAGAAAGGAGTTAAGGAGGTGGAGGAAGAGTATCGGGACGAAGGAAAAATACAGGGAGCGAAAAAGAGAATATCAAGCGATGATTGAGAGAAAGAAAAGAGAGGAGCAGGATGAGATGATAAGAGAAATTGCAGAGGCCAATACCGAAAACAAAGTGTGGGAAATAATAAATAGAGATAGAAAGAAGAGAAAGACGATGGGGGAAGGGATTGAAGAAGAGGAATGGAAAAAATATTTTATGAGTCTAATTGGAGGGGTGGAAGAAAGAGTGAGAATGGGAGAACAGGTAACGAGAAGAGCGGAAGATGAGACCGAAATTAGTAAGGAGGAGATCAGAAAGGTGGTTAGAAGACTCAAAGAAGGAAAAGCAATGGGAACAGACGGTATACCTAATGAAGCGTGGAGATATGGAGGAGAACAAGCTATAGAGGTAGCATGGGGCATCTGCAGGAAGGTGTGGAGAGGAGATGGATGGCCAGAGGGGTGGAAAGAGGGAGTAATTGCCCCGATAATAAAGAAAGGTGTAGGAACAAAGGTAGAAGAATACAGAGGAGTAACGCTCATGCCATCGCTGTATAAAATATATACGACGGTTTTAGCGAAGAGGTTAGAAGAAGAAGCGGAGGAGAAAGGGATGATACCACCAAATCAAACGGGTTTCAGAAGAGGAGTAGGAACGATAGACAACGTATATGTGCTGAACTATTTGGTGAACAAAGAGGTTGCAGAGGAGAGGGGCAAGCTAGTGGCACTGTTTATAGATTTAAAAGCTGCGTTTGACTCAGTAGACAGGAAAATTATGATGGAGGCGTTGGAGGAAAGAGGAGTGAGAGAAGGGCTCAGGGAAAGAGTAGGGGAGGTCTACGAAGAAACAACGAGTAGAGTGAAATCGGCAGGAGTGATGGGGGAAACATTTTGGACGGGAAAGGGGGTAAGACAGGGGTGTCCGATGAGCCCAATACTGTTTAACTTGTTGACAGCGGATATAGAGGATGAACTGGGTAAAGGGAGCTGGGGAGGGGTAAAAGTGAGAGGAAAAAGAATTTGCTCGCTGGCATACGCAGACGATGTGGTGGTAATGGCGAAAAATGAAGAGGAGATGCAAAGCATGATAAGAAGACTGGAGAAGTACTTTGAGAGGAAAAGACTGGAAGTAAATGTGGGAAAGACGAAAGTGATGAGGTTCAGGAAGGGAGGAGGGAGGCACACAACAGTAGACTGGAGATGGAGAGGAAAGAAGATCGAAGAAGTAAAAGAATTTAAATACCTGGGGTATGTGTTCAAAAAAAATGGAGGGCAGGAAGCACACATAAAGGACAGAATAAAAAAGGCAGCAGTGGCCATGAAGGAAGCATGGGGGATTGGAAGGAGGAAATTCGAGAAGGATTGGGAGAGAAAGATGTGGCTTTTTGACACTCTGGTGTGGACGGTGATGGGATATGGGGCGGAAGTATGGGGATGGGAGGAGAGACAAGAAATGGAAAGGGTGCAAGAGAGATACCTCAAGTGGACGCTAGAGGTAGAATGGCAAACTCCAGGGTATATGGTAAGAGAGGAAACAAAACGAGATAAGATAATGATTAGAGCACGGAAAAGGGCATGGAATTATGAACAGAAATTAACAGATGGAAAAGGAAGTGACATAGCAAGGGAATGTTTAGAGGAGATGAAAGAGAGACAGAGAGATGAACGGGGAAGAGGGTCACGATGGGAACAAGGGAGAGAAAAAATAAAGGGAAGAGAAGACAGTATGAATGGATACGAAGCAATAGAAAGAAAAGACTGGGGAGAGCAAGAGAAGGAAAGAAGGGAAAGAATAAGAGAATCCAGTTACAACAGGTGGTACAAAGAAATAATGACAGAAGGGGATTCCCACAATATTTAACAGCGGGGTTGGAAGACAGAAAGAACAAGGAGAATTGCAAGAGTCAGGCTAGGGAATGAGGTGAGGGAAAGATGGTACTGGAAACGCGAAGAGGGAGAGAATATGCAGAATATGTGAGGGTGAACAAGAGACATGGGAGCATGTATTAGAAAGATGCAGATCTGTCGGAGATGAAAGAAAATCAATAGGGGAAAGGATGAGAAATAATGGACGAAAACGGGAAGGGAGAAGAGTGGATAAAGGAACTAGAGGCAGTTAGAAAAGATAAGATGATAGAGGAGGGGTGGAGAGGGAGCAGAGTAAGGAAGCGGGAGAACTTGTAACCCTTAGGGGAGCCAATAAAAAAAAAGAAGAAGAAGAAGAAATATAAATATAAATATAAATATAAATATAAATATAAATATAAATATAAATATAAATATAAATATAAATATAAATATAAATATAAATATAAATATAAATATAAATATAAATATAAATATAAATATAAATATAAATATAAATATAAATATAAATATAAATATAAATATAAATATAAATATAAATATAAATATAAATATAAATATAAATATAAATATAAATATAAATATAAATATAAATATAAATATAAATATAAATATAAATATAAATATAAATATAAATATAAATATAAATATAAATATAAATATAAATATAAATATAAATATAAATATAAATATAAATATAAATATAAATATAAATATAAATATAAATATAAATATAAATATAAATATAAATATAAATATAAATATAAATATAAATATAAATATAAATATAAATATAAATATAAATATAAATATAAATATAAATATAAATATAAATATAAATATAAATATAAATATAAATATAAATATAAATATAAATATAAATATAAATATAAATATAAATATAAATATAAATATAAATATAAATATAAATATAAATATAAATATAAATATAAATATAAATATAAATATAAATATAAATATAAATATAAATATAAATATAAATATAAATATAAATATAAATATAAATATAAATATAAATATAAATATAAATATAAATATAAATATAAATATAAATATAAATATAAATATAAATATAAATATAAATATAAATATAAATATAAATATAAATATAAATATAAATATAAATATAAATATAAATATAAATATAAATATAAATATAAATATAAATATAAATATAAATATAAATATAAATATAAATATAAATATAAATATAAATATAAATATAAATATAAATATAAATATAAATATAAATATAAATATAAATATAAATATAAATATAAATATAAATATAAATATAAATATAAATATAAATATAAATATAAATATAAATATAAATATAAATATAAATATAAATATAAATATAAATATAAATATAAATATAAATATAAATATAAATATAAATATAAATATAAATATAAATATAAATATAAATATAAATATAAATATAAATATAAATATAAATATAAATATAAATATAAATATAAATATAAATATAAATATAAATATAAATATAAATATAAATATAAATATAAATATAAATATAAATATAAATATAAATATAAATATAAATATAAATATATAATATATGTTTCACTATCACTTCTCAAATTTTATTTATTCCTTCTTTTTCAGGCCAAGTTCTTCAAAAGATGAAAAATTGCCAAATGTTTACTATAAAGCAGAAATTGATGGGCAACAGTCACAATGTCAAGCATATTGGAAGAAATGTCAAGATAATATTTTAGATTTAATATCTACACCTGTATATGAAATAATAAATTCCTTAAGAACAAAGTAAATGAAATTGATGATATCTAAAAAAATTATTATGGATCAGATAGAAACGCTTTGAAATACAAAGCACCAGTTCGAACTATTTAGAGGTCCCAGATTGTATATCTAATGATTTTTACATGTATCAGTTTCGATTTGATTGTTTAATTTGAAAACTTGGAATTAATAAGCTGTCAAACTTATATGTTTGTTGGTTGTTGGATTTATATTCTTCTATGAACTGTAATTAAAAGATCTGTGTAAGATAGTTGATGAATGGAAAAGATCAAAGCAGATGCGTTTAAGTTTTATATTTGGCAAATTAAAAAGTGTTTGATTTAAGAAATTTAAGAAAGCTTCAAGGTTTTCTGAAAAATACTGTGACAGCAAAATGCTAAATAGGATTCCTTTGCAAAGTTTTCGGCAAACAGAAATTTTTGAGAGCTTAGAAATATAATATATTTAAGTTTGATAAAAGTGATTCGAATTTAATTTTTGTTTTATTTATTTACTATTACTAAGTAGTTACAAAGCAATCGATTCGATTGAGTTAAATAAATACAAAGTTGCATTTCAAGGAAAGAACATTTAATTAGTCTTCAATACGAAATAATTTAAGAACAAATTGTTCATCCATACAGGAAACCACCAACATCCATCAGCCTCAATGTTGTCTTACTAAATTATATTTAGTGAGTAAGTACGAGTAACTATATCTATTTATTTACAAATTGACTGTTCGGAACGCATATTAGGAATCCAACTGTGATCATCTTGGAAGGCGTACATTTTTAATGTCGGCCTGACGTCATTGGAACGACTTAAAGTCTATGCCTTTCAAATACACCGACTCGCGCGGAGAGCTTTAGAAACGTGAATAAAAATTGCTTTAATTTATTTCTTTGCTATTGTGTCATGTTTTTTTTGTTGAATGTTTTCAATGTGTGACTATCAATTGTGTTGATGTGTCCACCATGCTAGTCAGGGGTAGCTAACAATAGTGAAACATGTCTAATACAGAACAAGTACACATTTAAATGAAAACTAGATTAACTACCTCTGTCGATCAGATCAGGCAGAACCAAAACTGAGAGCCCATAAATACGTAAATAAATATTTGAAAGTCAAAATAATAGCTTTCAGTAACTGTGAGCTTTTGTGTATCTGGATTTATTTGAAAAACAAAGTGTATTAGTCCAAACCTAGAGCCAGGGCAAAAAAGGAGGTTCATAATGCAATTTATTACTGAAGTGATCTGAATTTTCTGATGGAATGTGTTCAGCACTCCTCCCCCCAGTGAAAATCCAAGTTAACAAGACGAGGTCACGCCACCATCTTGCAAAAAGCTTCGCTAAGTCGTTTTCGAGAAAATTGTTTAGGACTAACTACAGAGAGTTTGACATATTTATGTTCAAAATTGCAAAGCTAAACATTTCTTGTATGCACACTTTTTCCCTTCGACTACTAGTCATTGAAATGAATTTATGTAAAAAATGTACGTCAAATCATACACCTTTTCGATAAGTGTTTAAGTTGGCAAACAAAAGGTCATTGGTTTAATATAAATATGAATTACAGCTTTGCGCAAATGACATAACTTTTTTCGTCGTTGGCTCTTAGACTATTATCTCAATGTATCACATAGACAAAGTATTATGTATGCTATTTACATACATAGGTATGTATGTATTAATGTAACTTTTCCCAAATAAAATAATTTCTTAAAATATTTTTATTGGCAAATGACAAAAAAACATCTAATTCTGGATCTATTTAGATTCTACTACTCGTAGCTATTCTAACATAAATTTGTTTTATTTATCAGGTATGTACTTATATGTAATTGACCCTAAACATTATCAATACATATATGTAGAAATTAAAATAAGAAATAGAAACTATGAAGTTTGATATTTCATTACTTTTTTTTTATTTTTGCTTTCTTATAGTTTCCAAGTAGGAACCAAAATATATTTCGTTTAATTTATTAAAATTTGTGTATTTTTTCTGGACTTTATTTCCACTAGGCAAATATAGAAGGGAAAGATTAAACTGTCTCCCAACAACTAGGGCACTCTCTTTTACAAGGATTGAGAGTAATCTGTAGACCCCTCCATCGAAAATCATTGGTGTGCTGTGAAAAATGTAGTTATATCTGGTGCTTAAAGTAAAATCACTTTGTCGCAAGAAAGATATAGTGCTCGGCTTTCCGAAAATACTTGGGGAAGGATCGATTAAAGAAATTACCTGAAGGCTCTCTAGAGTCAACGTATCTCTTGAACATGAGAGAAGTTCATGACGTGATAATCGTTACAACTACATATATCAACGCATTGTCTACAGAAGAAGAAAAGGCCAAAAAAATGTGTATGATGTTAAAGTAGGACCGTCCACAGAATTACCAAAGAGCTCACAGGTGTTCACACAGCTCTAAACAACATCTGGTAGAAGACACAACGGAATTTCTGCTAGTTTTAGATAAGGACCAGCTTGAAAGGTGGAACGAGCACTTTTCTGTGGTCTTAAACCACTATTTTGTCAATAACGGGAACCCAACGCCCTATGAACTGTCCAAAGTAACGAAATCCCGAATATGCACTGCATCCCCTGTATCTTTACGACAGCTGAAGAAAAACACAAGGGTTTGACTTGACGGTATTCCTTAGATCTCTTACAAGCAGTGCCAACAACATCCAGTGAGCTCCTGCACCCACCCAAGAGAGCTTAGGAAACCGAGAGTTTTCCTGAAGAGTGAGAAAAAAGGAATGATTGACAAGCTCAGACGGAATGTAGACCTTATTCAGTCTGAAAATTTGAATGGAATTTGATTGCTGGCGCCAGCAGCCAAGATGAAAGTGGGAATCGTCCTGGAGCGGATAAAAGACGATCACACACTCAACGCCGAAAAAGCATAATTCCGCACTGGATCTCCTTGTGTGAACCACACAAACACCATGCGGATCCTCATCAAACACTCAACCAGTGTATGTATGTATGGATCACAACTTCACCTGCTGTTCATTGACTTCAAAAATACGTTTGATGAATAAAGAATTTATCTATGGCTTGCTTTTTGTAGAGGAGGCATCTCAGATAAATTGATCGCTATTATCAAGGCTACATAATGATAAATCCAAATGTCACTTTATGCTTAAAAGACGGTTGTCAGAGGAGTTTGAAACCAAATTGTGGTAAGTCAAGGCTGTATACTGTCACCAATAATGTCCCTGTGAATGATGGGTGATGAACTGTATGCAGATTTGTTGACTGGAAATAGAGAAATTCATTGGAGCCTCTACACATTTTAACTACGTGGACGACGTTTGCTTACTCTCTCATGAGAATATGTATGTTCATCAAATGAAAACAAGAGCGGAGAGTGAAGCCAAAATTACTCGGAATGCTTATAAAAACCTTCGTAATTTGGTGCATGAATTTTAAAATATCATTAAAAGAAAGATTTATTTTAACATGTCCTATCTATCAAAGAGGCTTATTTAGTATAACGGTAGATGCAGTGGTTCCCAACCTTTTTCACCATATGCCTATTATGGGCAGCTGAAAAATTGATTGCCAGTCTAATAAACATTCAAGATGCTATTTGAATAATATATTTAATATTTATGGAGTCTGATCGAAGCAACACATGTATGTCCAAAATTTTAGTTTTGAGAAAAATGATTTTTAAAGTCTAGAAAATTTCTCTACATCCGGTTTTGGTTATTTCAATAATTTTGTGAGACAGTATTTCTATAAATAATGATATTTACAAAAATATTATGACATATTTTAAAATTTATGTTTTATGTATGTTTTAAAGGAGATATGTTGTTTTGACCAAACGGTGTTCTTTAAATGGGTGGTACTCATGCCGAAAGAATTTGTATATTTAGGTGCTTAGTTGTTTTAAAGAAAAAACTAATTTAACATAAATTGTAATATTTAATTTTTATATCAAAAATACTTTCCCGACTTGTTTTCAAATGTGTTTGAAAACCAAATATGTTTCCACCGTCGCACAGTGGTTCAAACGACCCCAAAAAGCTTTTGTGGTCCTTTGAACTACTGTGCTGATGTGTCAAAAATACATTTACAAAATGTTCTTAAATGTAAACTGCAGAAGTCTTCTGTTTGAAAATGAAAATATAAATTTTACTGAAAATATAAATATTGACTGAAATTGATCAAACCGATTCGCCGATGTCAAAGTTCTAGTCAAGTTTAGGTGCTTCACCATATTTCAACTTCTTGCATCCTGAAATATAGAAAATCAAAAACCACAGAAACGTTAGTGACTGATTCATCATTCACTCACTGACTGACTGATCCTCCAAATTATGTTGCACTTCCCGAAACCCACCATTGAATTTTGATATCTTTAATAAATACAAAATTAGAGGTTTCCCATTTGTCCCTGGAATATTTTGTGAATCGGTTCACCTAGACTTAAACTGTAAAGACCAAACGAAAATAGTATTTTTCCTGTATAACTTAATTTTAAACAAAATTGAAAACAATCTTGTTATTGTTCATTCGGTTTCTTTATTTTTTCTCCATACCCGATTCGTAGGCCAACAATTGAAAACAAGCTGGTCATATAAGGAGCGGTGGGGGGTAAGTTGAATGAGTTGACGCTGGTCAAGAATTAATTTCAAATTAAATAGACTTTTTCTGAATCCAGTTGACCTTTTTTGACCAATTAAATGTTATTCGTATTTTTTTTTGGAAACATTACCTTAATAAAGGGCTAAGATCCCAGAGCCTTATTTTTCCTGAAAAATGCACTAAGCTCGTCCTAAATGAGATACAAAGAGAGACACAAACACACACAATGAACCAAAAATGAACACACAATAGAACAGTTTTGATATATGAATGAAGCCTTCAAAATTTACTAGATGTACATATACATATATTCCTTGAATGAAAAATAAAGTTTAAATTATGTCTACGCCTAAGCCTCACAGTCCCCACGCCTCCATCCCCTTCTCCCATGGCAGGTATGCGCCTCTGGTTGGGAAGCACTGATATAATGGCACACTCTATTGTGAATGTGAGTTAACTTTAGGGTCTGATTTTTGAGTAAATTGGTATAGTACTTTCAACTCAACCTTAAAGTTGAGTGACGTAACAAAATGTAGCTACCCTTAAAGTAGCTTCTTTCCATCCTGCATCCAGGATTAATTTTTTTTTACCAAAGGGAGTTTTACTTTAGAGTAGATTCCTATCATACTTTCTTTCTCTCAAAGAGGCACTTTATTCCTAAAATATAATTACGAACACTCGAAACAAACTTAAAATCGATTCAGTTCCTTCTTCTCCTTTTCTTTTCGTTTTTTTTTTTCTGAGAATGGTCTTGTGGTCTTGTCAAAAAATAAAGCAACAACAACAATATTCCTTTTTATCAATTTATTCAATTTAGGTTGACCAACCCCGGTGTCTGTCAGAACGATGATCTTAATTAAGCCAAAGTAAACTGAACGGCATACGGACATTGTATAAAAGCCGGACTCACTATACAACATCACTAAAATACAATTGCTCGCGATGCTTTTTCCTACTCCATTGCAGTCGTTAGTCGTTATTTTTATCATCCATTATTCGAACGACTATAGATACGTTAACATCGTCGCCGTAGTCGTCGCTTTCGTCGGAAAAAAGTTTTATAAAAACAAGATCCATTCAATAAAATAATATACAAAAAAAAAACTTAACTAAATACATATATACACAAGAGCAAATTAAACAAAAAAAAACCATTTACCTAGCAGTTTTTTGAGAATTTAGTTGCCGCAGTTTAGTAGTGGCCACCGTATGACAAACATGGAAGACTATTGGGGTCTCAGTAGAACCACTGGTATATAGTATATTTTTTATTCATTATTTTATACAATATTTGGTTTTATTGTATTTTTTTTTTCAAAAATTTACGTTAAGATCGGTTGTACTCAGTCATTCGTGAAATTCGTGTGAAAAATTAACGGAAAAAGGTGCGAAAGTAGTGAGTGACTCAATTGATTGCAATTGATATAAAAGTGGTTCCAGTATTAACTATACATTATCAAAAATATAATTTTTATAATTATAAAACAAACTCCTCAAAAACAAGTCCATAAGGTTATGGATAACCATAACTTCTTAACAAACAAATTAAAATTAAAAAAATAAATGAACTTAACATGCACTCGAACATTCATACAAATGCAAACGAAAAATTGTGGTCTCGATGATAATAATTTATCATTATCATTTTATTCATTCTTTGTGATTAAATAAGCGAAAAGAAAAGGACAAGATGACACGAGACGTAAACGTCAAAAAAGAGAAGCATTCGATTCGATTATTAAATTAAAGTGAACTGAATTACCGTGATTGATATCCCCACATACTGTATAACGCTCGCGTTATTGTTCATGCTCATCTCACTAGTATTGGTGTCTTGTTGTTATTTTCACTATATATGTATCGCTATAAAACAGCATCTTTCTTTGACAACAAAAAATCACATCCCCTTACCCCTATTTCGACATTTTGTTTTTTTTTTGAAAATTTTAGTATGCGCAAGTGTTTGTGTAGAAATATAATCTTTTTCTCGTTAGTTGTGGGCAAAACACGAAATTAATAAAGAAAAAAGGAAAAAGATTATTTCGGTATTATGTTTTCTTTTAAGTTTTAGGTTGAGGGATAAGCTGTGAAAGGAATAAGTGATCAGATCACCCTCCCAAGCCAAGACATCAACCTTATACATCAACAACACCATTCCTTCCTATAAGTGGCGGACAATAATAGTAGATATAATAATAATAAAAAATAATAATGCTCTGTATATTTACATTCATAAAGAGAAGAGTATTTTTCTCTACATTTCGTTCTAAGTATGTGCAAGTAATTTTAAATGAAGAATACAATAAAACGATGTTTTAAAATGATAATTCTTGAGAGGAAATCAAAATTGCGTGTAATCCGCATGTGGTGTACACAATAAAGATGTACATAATAACATACATATATAAATGAATATGCATATAGACTGTATGGAAATTGTGTGTATAGTGTGTTAACTATTATTAAAATAAAAAATATACTCTACGGATATTCTCCTTAAATCCCAAAGTATCTCAATCATGTAAGTATAGGTGTTTCATAAGGATATGCGAGACAAATTGTAAGTATTCTTTTCAATATTTACTGCTATGATCAATGTCTTTGCATTTTAGAATTAAAATGATAATATTTCGAAACACAAACGTAATTAAATTATCGTGGGTTTCAATTTTTTTTTTTTAATACAAAAAGTTTCAGTAAAAAAATATATTTTAGCAGAAATAAGAACAATTTATACAATCCTAAGCGTGGTTTATTCATCCATGCGAAGTATTGTTTTCATTGAAAAAAAAAACCCTTTTTTATCTAGGTGTGAAAAACCAAAAGACTTCTCATTTTTATATTAACCACATCACAAGGATCACTGTTGTATAAATATAGCAAATGAAGCCTACGTCTTTGGGTCAGAGCAGGACATTGTATTGAAAGAAGGGTTATTGTGCTTTAATTACTTTAATTGATAATCTTCTAATAGAAAAACATTAGAAAAAGAAGCTTTTTTGAGGCACTCACAAAGTAAAACTATGAAGTACTCCACTTACTAGTAAGAAATGATCCATTTGATAAAAACAATTTATAACTTCCGAAAAGTTTCCTTGTCATAAAATGTCTATTTGGAATACAAATAGAAGCTCTATATTCAGCATCGATGAATAGTTATAATATTGCAGTGCAAAGTTTTTGTTTTGTGGAAAAAGAAACCTCCTTTGCTAGCAGCAGGTAGCGGTCCAGATTTGAGCGGCAACATCTTCAGTTTGACCGATGAAATTCAGAACTTATCTTTTAATTTAAAGTCGTTTTGGAAATTGAAATTACTACTTACCCAGTTTATATTTTGCAATTTCAGAGGCAGGTCGTTCCTAGCCCTAAGAGCACCTGGAGCAAGCACAGAGATGCTACCTTTTTTGCTACAAAAAAAATTTATTCAGAGTTAGTAAAAAAAAATCAAATAATAAATCGTGTCACTTCAACTGTATTTGGGCGCCAGTTATTAGCTATTATTGAAGCTCATCATTGAAAATCTTGTTTTATCTCAAAATTAGAGAAAAAACCTATATAACTGGCACCTAATACTAGACTCCACCGAGTTCCAAATATTTCATAAGGTTGTGTACGAATAACCGGTCAAAAAAACTATTTGAAATATCGGTTTATTTGGCATACTTCCAAATTAAAATACCTAGTTTTTTTTACTGATTCACTAAATATTGATGTTTTGAAAACTCGACTCCACCAAAATTCAACTGAGTTGAAAAAAGTCGAGAAAATTATCGACTTTTATCGAATTGCTGAAATTTGTTCCCACTTCAGCTTCACGCGAGGAAATTCGTTTTGACTACTCTTTTTTGTATCTCATTAAAATTCCTTAAAAAGAAAGAGATGGAGAGGTGAGGAAGAAATTTTCAAAAAAAACTTCTGCCTCACTTGGCCATTAGTTGATATAAATCTTTATTTCAACCTGTTGATGTTTTAACAGTTTAACATTTGTTCGGCAACACGATTCTTTTTACTTTTCAGCTGTACCGGAGATGATGCTTTCGAACACTATATCGTTCCCAATTCATTTCGGTTTGGTCAATATAATACCAAATAATAATTACACAATTTTTCCTACATAACACGACCGATGTGGTGGCGCCTTTCACGGAACTTGTCAAGCCATGTGTGGTACGGTGCCTTTTATGTCATGGCGCCTAGGCACGGCCCTGCTCAGAGGGCTCAGGCTCAGAGGACTCAGAAATATAGGGTGATTTTTTAGCTGGTTTGGTTTTGGCAACACTGGTTTTGACAGCTGACGTGTGTTTAGTACCTTGTGTCACTGTCAAACAGCTTCAGTTTGGTTTGCAATTTAACCATGGATCGTCTTACAAATGAACAACGCTTGCAAATTATTGAATTTTACTATCAAAATTCGTGCTCGATTCGAAATGTTCATCGCGCGCTGCTTCCATTTTATGGTCGGCATTCTCGACCTTCTGAGCAGTCTATTCGGAAGATTGTGACCAAATTTCGCACCAAATTTACTTTGTTGGACATTAAACCACCAACACGTTTACGTACTGTGCGTAGTGAAGAAAATATTGCGGCCGTATCAGCTAGTGTGACAGAAGACCGCGAAATGTCGATTCGGCGCCGTTCCCAGCAGTTAGGCCTTTGTTACAGCACTACGTGGAAAATTTTGCGGAAGGATTTGGGCGTAAAGCCTTTTAAGATACAGCTGGTGCAAGAACTAAAGCCAGCCGACCTACCACAACGCCGAATTTTTGGTGAATGGGCTCTTGGAAAGCTGGCCGAGGATCCGCTTTTTTATCGAAAAATTGTGTTCAGCGATGAGGCTCATTTTTGGTTGAATGGGTACGTAAATAAGCATAATTGCCGCATTTGGAGTGAAGATCAGCCAGAAGCATTGCAACAGCTACCAATGCATCCCGAAAAAGCCACTGTTTGGTGCGGTTTATGGGCCGGCGGCATTATTGGGCCATATTTCTTCAAAGATGATGTGAATCGCAGCGTTACTGTCAATGGTGAACGCTACCGAGCAATGATAACAAACTTTTTTTTGCCCGAAATGGAAGTTCTTGACTTGCATGATATGTGGTTTCAACAAGACGGTGCCACATGCCACACAGCACGCGAAACAATGGCGCAATTGCGAGGCGAGTTTGGTGAACAGTTAATTTCACGTTTCGGGCCGGTCAATTGGCCGCCTAGATCGTGCGATTTGACACCATTAGATTATTTTTTGTGGGGTTATGTCAAGGCTAATGTCTATAGGGATAAGCCCGCTTCGATTGACGCACTGGAAGCCAACATCCATGCATTCATTCGTGAGATACCGGCCGATATGTGTGAAAGAGTATGCCAAAATTGGATGGGCGGATGGGCTACCTGAGACGCAGCCGCGGTCAACATTTGCATGAAATTATCTTTAAACATTAAATTGCAAGGTTCAAACTATCGATTCAAATAAATATTTCATTCATTTTTTCGAATTTTTTGTGTTTTTTTTTTTTTTTAAGTTCTAAACCTCTTAAAAAATCACCCGTTATAAACACGATTCCTCACATTTCCCCTCAAAACCCAAGACTGAAATTTTTTGGATTTGCTCACTCAACTATTTTCTGTCGCACTAAATTACATAAGTAGAAACGAAAAAGAGAGTTGTTTTGACTTCTATAGGGCCCTAAAATGCTCCAGCATAGTGCGAGTAAATATACATACAAAGTTCGGGTACTATGTTCAAATGAAATAATTGGTACTTAAACCAGCCCGCAAAAAAGTAAAATTGTCTGCGGGGTGGTTCGAGTACCAATAATTTGGTGTCACTAAAAAAAATGTATTCTCATCAAAATCAAAAGGAGTTTGATATTAATCGTTTTTTGAGGGCAGGGCTACTTGTTTGTCACTTCAGGATTTGTTTGCGGAAAGGTACGAAACCTTGTCTGTCTACTCAAATATTTCGGCTTGATCTAGAATTTCAATTTGAAAATTTTCAAAATCAGAAAGAAAAATGTCAAACATCCTGAATAAAAAATGAAATATTTGTGGCAATGAACTATGTATATACTCGTAATAAGAATGACATGCATATGGAAAAATAATAAAGCTCGATGGCTTTTTTAACTTTCAGTGGAGTTTGGTCGAAACTATGTATGTTCACTCGCACCATGTTCGAGCATCTCCAGGGCCCTTATGTGAGGATTGAGGAATACTGTTTATATTTTACTCTTCTGTTCTGTTCACAAACGAAGTAAAAAATACCGAGTGCTCGGGAAATATAAACTGGCAAACTGACTCGTAAGATCTTCCTTTGTCAAGTTGCTATCCCCAAATAGCACGTTTATTTTTGTCATCAGTGCTGAAAAACTACTCATTTAACTCATTTTTTTTTTTCAAAACGGAAGAAGTAATGAAGTTCGGGTTGTGGTGTTTTTTACAAATATATGGACATTTCAAAATAATTGGAACTTGTATAAATAATCCCAGTAATCGCTAGTAATTTGCATTATTAATAACTGTTTATCAAACAGCATAATTGAGAGGTTGGGATCCAGCTTAATGATTAGGAATTCTAATCTTGTTGGATATAGTTTACAGTGGATTTTTGTAAAAGAATTCATGTAACTTAAACAGAACTTAATACAAATTGCGTATGACAAGCCCCCCACTACGTCACTGATGAGTCCAAGTGACTAAGCCAGACGAAAAGCCAATTTGTTGGACTAAAGGCCATAAAAAGCTATTTTGAATCAATACAGGGGGAATGGCAACGGGATGGGTGCAATATTGTCTTTTTTGCTGCTTTTGGTAAAATTTGGCTTTATAGCACTTTTAAAATGTGATCTAATATTTTTATTTTGGTCTAGTCTAACGTTATAAATAGATTTTCACAAATGCTTAAAAGAAGCCATAATTCTGCTCTATATGGTCAGTAAAATAGTACAATAGGAGAGGCGCTGACCATAATATAGGTAAATACTGTCTAATGAGACTTTCTCTAAAAAGTGAAAACATAGTTTCAACAATAATTTCAATTTCGGAGCTGTATTGTTGAACAAAACTTTTTTCGAAAACGATTCATTTTCGATTTCAATTTTCAATATCAACTTATTTGCATTTTCAATCACAAGGGAAACAAGAAATTAATAATTGCTTTGATTTAAGTAACCCAAAGTTAGTTAATTTAAAATAAAAACTAACACGAATTTCAGTGATCTAATCCGATTACAGTTAATATTTAAAATTATTTCTTCAAATTTTTGCAAAGTGAAGTGGAATTTTTAATTTTTAATTTTAACCAGACAAGTTCATCTTCCCTGTCTTTACGCAAATTTAAGGCCAGTATTTAATTTTCAACTCTCTTTATACTAAACTGAAAATTTAAAAAAATTGTATCGATGCGTAAACAATACAAAACAGTTTTACAGTGATCTGTGACAATCACAATTTCCTAAATAAGGCATCTTCCAAAAATTTCCATTTTGAATCATTTGGGCAGTTTATATTTCTTGAGCGCTCAGTATTTTTCCTCAATTTTTAGACAGAGCAGGAGAATAAAATATAAACACTATTCCTCACATAGAAGTCAAAACAACTATTTTTTTCTTTTCTTCCTATGTAATTTACTGCGACAAAAAATAATTGAGCAAGCGAATCCAAAAAATTTCAGTCTCAGTTTTTAAGGGGAAAAGTGAGGAATTTTTGGGAGGAATCCTGTTTATATTTCTGAGCGCTCTGAGTCCTCTGAGATCTCAGAAATATAAACTGGCTAATTAGCATTTATTAACTTGACATTTAAATACACATAGGGGCCGATTCTGGTTCTGTAAAAAGTGAATCGAATAAATCGTTTTCACATTCGCTGCCGAGCTTTGCTTTCACCTGTTCGATTCATTTGCCACAAATAAGTGATTCTGGTTATGTACATGAAAACTATATTATCGATACTCGAACCGCCCTACCATTTCTCCTGATTATTCATTCAATTTTCTTGTATTAGAGAACAGATAAATGCATGAGATAAAAAATATTTTTCCTCATGGACTTGGCAGAGAAAGAAATATGATTGAATTTGTCATTGTTGGTATTCACGTTTTCATTTTGGATATTCACTCCCAAATGACGGCGTGAAAGAAAATTATTCTTGTGATAGTTTTTGATATTTGGTTTCACATTTTCATAGAACGGAAATCGGAATTAGTGTCAAAGCATGAAAAGTTTTTCGGTTCACTTTTTTACACAACCAGAATCGGCTCCATGTTTAAAACAGTTTTTTTTTATTTTATTAATGTTGCTACGAACGGTCGCTTTCATAGAGTGAAATAAAGAGAAGGACACACTAGGTCTAATTTCATAAATTGGTTTGGATTTATTTCACTATTGCAAAGTAAAAAATTAGCCAAATTTTTAAATTTGCCCTTATTCTGCTTGGCCATATTTCACTATACAATATTTATTGAAACCAAATTTTTCATATCACAGATACAAATTTATTTGGCTTTCAATTGCCTAAAAAACACTGCATTTTATATTCTTAAGTATGATTTCACCGAATTTTCCAAATCACTGCGTCCAACTCATGGTGTGTCCTTAGTGGTTTCTCGTACTTTGGTGGTACTTTGTCCCACCTGAAATGTCCCATGGGACAAAGTTTTTAATCGAAATTTTAAATAAGAAAATTTAATTTTTCAATGAATGGAGAAACTTCAGTTGTGATGATCATGATATTTGAATATAAGTAAATTTTTTTGCTATTATATTTATTTGAACAAAAATAAGTATTAAAAAAGGTTTAGAAAAATAATAAATTTCTTAATTTAAAAAATGTAAAACCCATTTTATTTTATAATTGATAGAGAACTCAAAAAAAGGGGTTGGCACAATTCTACCTGTCTGTGTGCCCGTATATTGACCTACAGCCTGAACCACTGAAGTTATTTTCTTGAAATTTTGAACTTAAGGTTTTTTGTAATTCTCCAGAGGGGAAATCGAAATTTTTTTTAGCACTAAAAATAAGGGTACTTGCTCTACAACCGTAAGTGAAAAGCTTATTCATCTCAAAAACGGCTCTAACGATTTGGATGAAAAAATTCAGTGTATTAATGTAGGTATGGTGTACTTTTTGATGAGAAAAAAAATTTACCGAAGACCGTTACTAATGGTACCTGCCATTATAACGTTTTTTAAATTTTCGATTTTTTCATTAACGGTTCAAACAATTTTAATATAAAATTTTTATGCAAAAGCTCTTTTAAAGTGTTAATAATATTGCATATCAAAATTTTGTATTTTTGATTTTGTGTTTTTTTGAAAATTCAATATTTCAAAAATGAGTAAATGAATTTTTTTGAAACTAGGCATAGAAATGTATTTTAATACATACTCAAAATTGGCATACCAAAACTTAAAAAAATATGTTATTAAAATTTTATATACACAAAATTAATTTTTAAGAAAACCGCTCCAACGTACGATTTAAAACTTTTTTTTGCATATATTCATATTTTTTCATGTAATCAAATGACATACTTGTTTTTGAGCTCTAAGTTCTTAAACTAGTTGCTTAAAAGAACGATTTACATGCTCGTTCTATAAATTTATATTTTTTATAATTACTGTCATATTTTAAAAGTTCTTAATTCCATGCTGCTTAAGCATAAGGGCAAGTACGTGCGATCCAGGTGTGCATTTTATTTTTTATGACAATATTTAAGAGGATCTTTAGGTGTTGGCAGGGTAACTAAAAAACACCATTGACAACCGGGAATGAACACCCTGAGGACGATTAAGTCAGCCGACTTTTGATTTAAAAATTAATTTTGACATGTAATTTATATTCCTATAATTTGTTAAACTTTAGACATTGTATAACGTTAGGCCCCCTATGTGCCAACAAATGTAAATTTATCATAGATCATAGTATTAATATTAGTTATAAGCCAAATTGTAAATATTATGTTCAATAAAAGAAATTGAATTGAAATTGGCAGGGTAACTTCTTGACCTCTTCAATGGAATTGCTGTTGGGTTCATATTTTTTAATTCCGTAGAATCTTGTATGCTTAGGTCTTCCCATACGGAAAGAGGCTTTTTTGAAGTAGAAGGTTGTGGTTGTTGTTCTTCGATGGGCTTGTTCTTTTGGGTTCATTGTGTTCAACTTACTTTAGCTCTCAAACTCGCTTTTTGAAAGGAAGTTTCCTTAGTAAATCCGTATTTTTTAAAACGAGGATCTTAAAGCGTACTTTCCGCCAAAACACCATTGAGTTCATCATCTTAATTTTTTTTTACTGATGTTAAAATTGAATATACCATTTTTCTACACAGCTAGGGAGTTCTTGTTCTTGTTGTTTTCAGTTAAAAAATTTCATAATGCTTTATCAGCCCTTTTGAAATGAGGATCACCTCAGAAATCATAACTTGTTTTTCTGAACTTAATATCTCAGTAACTTCTTTAAATATTGACTAAAATTTCACACTTAGTGACAAAACGAACAGGACTCCTCATACCTTAAACCTCATCGTTCATCCCCTCAAGAGAGAGAGATAGAGAAGTACGAATAGTTTTTTTGTAGACGAAGTCCTCCTCATCGTTCATCCCGTCAAGAGAAAGCAAAGTGCGAATTGTTTTTTGAAGACAAAAGATTAAACAGAAATATTTTGTTTTGCTTGGGTGAAATGTGAGGTAGAACATTTTTTTACTTTGAGGTGATGGGACATTTCAGAGTGGTGTATGCGACATTTTTAAGTGCCTCATGTATGAGGTGCCCATCACTAATAAACGTAGTTTTATAAGGGTCATGGTGCAAGGAAACTTTTTTATTTCACATATACTCCGAAGTACAACTTCATGCCAATGATAAACATTAATAATTGTGTTCTGCACAGAAGAGAA
This sequence comes from Dasysyrphus albostriatus, assembly GCA_946251815.1. Lineage (NCBI taxonomy): Eukaryota > Metazoa > Arthropoda > Insecta > Diptera > Syrphidae > Dasysyrphus > Dasysyrphus albostriatus. Next base: position 77,707,003 of record OX276336.1, read on the forward strand.
CAGAAAAGTCTAGGATTATGTGTTTCAGGATGAGTAAAACCTCTTAGTTCTAAACTATTCTAAAATGTAGAAATAAGCAAGACTGCAAGAGAATATGACAAATTATTAAAATTGTTAATTAATATTAAATTCAAATTGGAGACAATTTCAAACGAATTATAGTTCAACCATTTTGGGATTTGAAACTTCACAGCTGATAACGACGCTCACCAACCCCATAAAACACGAAGCTGCACTTTTCTGCACTATCTTGTTTTAACATTTTTAACAAACTTGTGCTATTCTGCTATGTTCTCATCTAGTTTTTCTTCTGTACTTTTCTGTTCATCTTGATCTCAGATTTTTTACAAACTTATGCTTTTCTGCTCTGTTCTGATTAAGTTTTTCTTCATTAAACACAGCTACTATGTAGTTGTCGTTGATAATATTATTTATCTTGTCTAAAACATCTTCAATCCTATTTTTTTAAAAAAAATTTTTATTTTTTTTTGAATAATTATTTTATTTTGTTAGTTAAATTCGTCTTTTCTATTGTTATTATCAAAAACATCTACACCCTATTTTTGTGTTTATTTGATTTTTACCTAAACTATTTTTGTATTTTTGTAACAATGTAAATAAAAAAAAGTCAAAGCTTAAAGTTTATGAGTTCGGTCTCACTTCAATGAACCCTTCATAGCAATATAATCCAATTACGACGAGTACAACAATTGAGCTTGGCATTCGGTCAATTGATTGGGTCGATGTTTCATCCATTAATTTGACAACAAGCTATTTTGTTTTACAGTTTGCGAGAAACTAGAAAGCACATCCCCACATGAGCATCATGGTTTATACACGCGATACGCATTTACGGATGACAGATTCTCCACATGTATACAGACGAGATGCAAATTTCTAGATACTTGGTTAGGTTTTGCATATTTAAACAGTGTTTAGGGAGCAAACAGATCAACCATCGTAAATTTGCTTTAATTAAATGTTTCTGTTTTTTTTACGCCAACCGGCGGCGGCGAATTTATTGCATTCATTTAGGAAGAAGGTGGTAATGTTATTGTTGTATATTATACAGGTGTGGGAAACGTTTTTCCAACATACACACATGTATTTTTCAATAATATTTTTGTTTACTATTTCGCATGTATAAATCAATGTAAAAAACACAAAGAGCTAGACAAAGTGTTTGTTTCCGTCCGTGTCCACGATGCCTGACAACGAAGACGATAATAACGTCGGTCGACGGGGAATGGAATTTTTAAATCACTTAATTTTCTTTTGAAAATTGAGAAAGCATAAATTTGAATCGCCTTTAGTGGTGACCAAGACAGGAAAAGTTAATTTGTAAGTACAAATGCCTATGCACATTGCACAATATTCCAAGACATCATCGTCAGCTATGACAAGTGGTTGTAGGCCCTTAAATCAAATTTAACTAGTGATTCTGCTCTGAGTGCGAGATATGAGGGCAGCACAATCACAAATCATTTTTATTTGATGTGATTTTGATAGGGGAAGGTCTAAGTGAGTTAAACTTCCCGTCTTCAAATAACACCGGCCGGTTTCAAAAAAGACTACTGTGACGACTGCAATGCAATGATTGGCCACGGTACTGATTAATCTCTCTTTATTTGTTTAAATGAACCAGATATTGTTTGTGTTTTCATAAAAAAATGGAGGGACAATGACAAACAAACAAAGCAAACAACAACGATGCTATGTCAAGCTCAAGTTTTACTGAAATCATGAAAAGTTGTTCTTTTTATTAAGCTCAATATTTTTTGTGACACTTTATGTAGATAGAATGTTTGATCATCAGTCATTGTAGAAATGAATGGGTAATTACTATTTCATCAATTAATAATTACCTATCTAAACAGTTTAAGAGAACGTACGAGCTATTGTGGGCTGTCGCTTTTTATTTTTAGAGCATCAGCTTTGGTGCAACATTGTTTGACGTTATCATGATGATTCTCTTATGATTCATCTTATTCTACTCTATGATACTCGTAAAAATAAAATTAAAACAAAATTAATAAAATTTTCAATGGAAATTAGAATTAAGAATTATTTGTTTTCCCATGACATGGAGTGACCATTAATAATTGTGTTATTTTGTATCTGTGTATTTATTATTTAATCTGCGTGTCATAAACTACGTTATATACCTAGGTATAACTTGTAGGTGTATAGAATAATTACGTAATTTTTTCGAGTTGCCAGATTAAATATTCCCTATCTTCTGTATTTCATTGAAGATTTCATGGTTACAATTACTTTTGGTGGATTTGGATACGGGAGTTTCTTTAAAGCTGGAATCAATACCTCCACAACATGGTGGCTTAGCTGCCATTTCATCAAAATTCTGTTTCTTAAAATAATTGAATACTTATAGCTTTGCCTTGATCCCAATATTAATTTTTGTATCCTTTTCTCAAAAATTACGACACATTTCATACCTAGGCCAACAGTGAAAACAACAAAATGTTGGGTGCCAGAGTGTGACCTTTCTTCTTAGGCCGCTTTTGTACTTGCAATTAGTCGGTTTGTTTTGAGCAGCAGAAAATGCTTAAAGGAGATAGAAATACATGATTGGCCTGTTGTTGAACAAAACAACTTTTATAATAAATTCATTCATTTTCGAATATAATTATAATTACTTTACTAAGTTACCCAAGGTGTGTTAATTATAAAAACCTAACACGATCTAATACAACCATGCCCAAGTTCATGAAAGATCTTAAATTATTTTAAAAACCATTTAGCCTTTAAATTATATTTTTTGGTTTCACCAAATGCTTTTCAATTTAGAAGATTTTAAATACACTAAAAACTCGTTTTTGCCTCATTAAATTTTAGGGCTTTTTGTTCAGCCATTCCAGTCAACAACAACTGATATTTTGCTGTCAAAATAATTGTCCCTCATCCATAATGCTTTTCACTTTTTCTCGTTCACTTTGCATGTGCGAGTGAAACAATCTCTTCTTTAATATCCAGGGATGTGAGGCAAATTCAGTTTAATTAAAATGTCTCTAAAATATCCATTTCTACATTGGTGAAATTGAAAAATTTTAAAGGTCTGATAAAATTTAAGCCCGTATGACACTACATTTCTCTCTCATTTTAAATTAACTGAAAATTAAATAAGAGCAGAACGTACAATTTCTTATTCAAACTTTTATTGATGTGAGTGGGTACACACTTTATTCATAAATTTAAAAATGTCGCAGGAAATATATAAAAATGTGATTTTCAAATAATATTTGTCAAGTTCTGGCAGCCTTTTCTTGACATTTCAGAATTAAAAATGAAAAATAGTTTCAAGATACACACAGTCACAAAAGAAAGTATATATATATTCATGTACATGTATATTCACTTTTGGGACACATTATAGCTGTGAAAACTAATTTAGAGAAATGTTTTCTCTTTCTTAAAAACACTTTTTATTACGGTACACATATCAAAGGTAATATCATTAGAGTTTTGACAAAAATTGCCGGTATTTGTTGTTCTGTTTGCGTTTATTTTCTTCCTCACGTTCACAGCCATTTTTTTTCTGATAATTTCAATTTTAATTTGTTGTTGTTTTGAATTGTATTTAAACTCTCACGTTCAGAGCCATTTTTTATTTCTGACAGTTTCAATTTTGACAACCTGCTCAGTATGAGTTTTTATACCTTTTTTGCCCTGATGACACTTTGATTAATTTAATGAAAAATAAAATTAATGAAAAGTGTAGTGTCATATAGGCTTTAGGAAGAGTTTAGATAAAAATAATTTTAGATTTTGTGTGTGTCCTAGGAATAACTCTGTATATGTTATATACAAGGGATATTCCAGTGGACATCAACGCTATCATGGCCACTTTTACTGATGATACAGCAATATTGTTGCCAGATAGATCCGTTACGAAGACTTCACAAAAACTACAAAATGCAGTCGATAAAGTTAGTGATTGGACGCAAAATTGGCGAATCAAACCAAATGAAACAAAATCGACGCATATAAGCTTTACAAAAAAAAAAAAAATAACAATGTTCCAATTCTTATTAACAGTTTAGCAATTCCTTACTCCAATACTGCCAAATATCTTAGAATGACCTTAGATGCAAGCTAAAACGGAAAGAACACATCAAAATGGGATGATCTTAACTTGAAGTACAGAAAAATGTACTGCTTACTAGGAAAGAACTCTAACCTATCTATCCAGAACAAACTAATGTTATATATCGCCCCCTGTTTGCTAGAACTTGGTAACTCAATTTTTGAAATTTTTGAGATAGCAACGTTCATAGATACCTACCTACAAGAGAACGAGGGAAAGTTTAATTTTTATGTCTCTTACACTTCAGAAACATCCTATATTTGACTATAATAAAAAAAATGGACGAAAAGTCTTGAAAACTGTACCAAATAATACCGTTTTTGTCGTAGTATTATAAAAACTGAAAATTGAGTTACCTAGTTCTTGCAATCAGGGGACGATATGCAAGTACTAAAACCCGTTTGGATATAAGCCATCCAACAATGGATAGCTATACAAAGTAGACAAAAGCTGAACCCATCCAGTTACAAAAGTGGTTAAGAAACACGCTAAAGAAACTTCCCACAATGTGATTTATAAATTAAGAAAAAATCATTTGTCGATCTTTCACAGATTGATCCTGATTCACCGGTGGTTTTAGTGCGGTATGAGTCACACACTATACTCAGTACCGATTCGTATATTTGATAGGATTTAGAAAAAAATTCAACAAATAGTTATTTTCAAAGCGAAAAAACTAAGGAAACTGAACCAAAAATCGTTAATTTTGTTTCTCCCAAATATCCTGAGTTCACACAAAATGGAATTGTCTTCGGGTTAAGTAAATTCTTTACACTAGTTCATAATTGATAATTGATTGGTTTTGTAAAATAATTCAACAAACATTGTTTTTTAAAGTGAAAAAACTACAAGATACTTTACTAAAAATTGTTAAACAAATTTTTTCTTCTCAAATTTCTTGAGAACAACCAATGATATTGGCTTTACGTTAGTTTTGTTCTACTCATTACAAATTTTTTCTTCTCAAATTTCTTGAGAACAACCAATGATATTGGCCTTACGTTAGTTTTGTTCTTACTCATTCACTTGATTGCATATTAAACGCCTTAAAACGTTTTCGAAGAACTTGGTGATTTTTAAAAATAAAAAATAAAATAACTTTGGACCTCTAGCTTCTGAGGGCACCAAATGGGAAATTACCACGCACCTACCCTTTTTTTAATTTCAATCCAAAAACTTTGTCTTTCATACCCTTAAGCAAATTAAAATACAGTATTTAATTCTTACCTTTCATTTATACAAAACTGGAAATAAAAAAAATTGTTATTGATGTGTAAACATAAAAATTATTATTTTAAATTAGCTCCTTAAAAAAATTAAAAAAAGGAAGGGTGTTTTTTAAAGGGTAGATGGGAGGAAGCTGTGGTATATTAGACAGAAAAATTAGCCTTGGTACAACCTAAGCACATGATACGTGGGTCTTGTGAATAAAAAAGCTAAAGCTAAAACTTGCATTTTTAATTAATAGCTAGGGTCTGTGTGAATAAAAACAAACTTAAGCTAGCAAATAAAAGATGTGATCTAGTAATAGCTATTTGAAAATAGCCAAAGCTAAATTCATGTAGCTTAAGCTATTTTTCGAGCTTAAGCTCTAATTTGTGTGATTAAAATTAGCTTAAGCGAGAATTTTATAGTTAAGGCTACACAAGTATCAAGATTCTTGGACGTTGGACCCCTAACTAGAAAGCTTTGACGAGTTCATATTTTTTAGATTTCTCTTCAGTTGTAGTGTGTTCAAGGCCGTTAGGCTAGGAATCAAAGATATATGGCATGAATGCAATTAAAATGTTGATGAATAAAAGTTAAAAAATGTCAAAAGTACTAAACAATTTTTTTTATAAATACAAAAAATTGTATGTACAAGTTTGGAATCCAAGATTATTTAATAGTTCTTAAAAATATTTGTGCCAAAATTGGATCAAAATAATCCAAATCCAAATTTTCAAAAAACTCCAACGCTCTATTTCCGTTGTTTGATTTTTTTTTACCAATAACCTACAGGTAGTAGTACCTCGTGGCATGATGGTTAGTGCGTTGGACTGTCATGTCGAAGGTCTGGGATCGATTTCCAGCAGCTGCCACCTAAAAACAGAAATGTTTTTCCTGAGGTACTGCCTCTTGCAAGGAACTGACAAATCCTCCAAGAGTATACTGTCATGAATAAGTGCTTCTCATCTAACCTTTTGGACTCGGCACAAAATTGTAGGTCCCCTCGATTCCTGCTAACAACACGCACACAGGAATGGTTAACGTAGCCAATACTTAACGATAGCCAAAAATTTAAGACACACAATTTTAAAATCTGTTTATTTCTTATTTAGAATAGGAATTCCATCAAAGACAGTACGAAGAATGAAGCGATTTCATTGTGCGATTAATAAATTCTTAAAAATTAAGTTCTATGCCCGAAAACTGTATTTGAATATCTGGGGAGCGATTAATTTCTTTATATTAAGTTAAGAGAACAAACAACTTGTTTTAATGAAAAAGAATTTTGCAAATCTATCAGAGATGGGTTTTTCTGTATACTTAGTGCCGTTGGCTAAGTTTTCATTTCAAATTGGATTTTGCACTCAAAATTTGTCCAAATTAGTACCTGGAAAGTAATTTTGCTAAGATCTTTGTGAATATAAGCTCGGAGCTCAAACATACTCGTATTTCCTTGCGAACATTCATTTAAAGCTGGAAAACATTCAATATTGTCCTTCTGTAGGTGCACAGGTAAACCAGAAATTTTTTTAAAGCTGCCAGTTTGTCTCTCGTGAAAAATACTGTTGTGTCTGAAGATTTGTAGATGAGGATATATTTTTTTCCAGTCAAAGAAAACTTTCAGCTTATCACGAAGTTCAAATAACCTGTACAAAGCTTTTCCTCAATGATTCCAATGGATTTCATAGCAACCAAGGTATCTCCCATATATTTGCACACTTTCTTGAACAAATCTACAGAAGAGGACACCTTTTTACGAAATTTGCAATCTTTACAGGCTCACCAAAAACAAGAAGTGCATGTCAATGTTAAATGCAATGGCTGTTGTAACTTTCTTTATGTGTTCCAATAATACAAACAAAAATCTAAGAATTTTTACCAAAAGTTAATTGAAAGTTTCTTTGTAGAAATTCGTGGAACCCTAGGATTCCCCGGAACACACTTTGGGAACCGAGGGTCTAAGTAATTAGTTGCGAAAAAAGAGTGTAGACTTCTCCAAATGATCTGCTATTACAATCAATTTTACTCATTGAACAGGTACTGCAGAAGGAAAAGTAGAACAAAATTTTTAGTTTATGATTTTGTTGTGTCATTTTTATATAGGAGTAATATTCAACTTTTATACGGAAAATATGGTCATCTTTGCATGAAAATGGCAGTTGGTCACGGAGGCCCATCGAATTAGTTATTATGTAATTTGATTCAGCTTTCAAAACTACCATAAAACTATGTGTCATGTGCTTGGGTTATGCCAAGGTTAATTTTTTTGTTTGATACATCACAACTTCCCCTCTCTTCTTAAAAAAAAAACACCCTTCCATTTCAAATATTCTTATAGGCTCTTTTGATTCTTTATTCTCATGATATATGACGCGTTTTTACCTAGTTTCATGATGGAACCAATTTTTTAGTTTTATTTATCCTCTTGTTTGCTAAAAAGTACACTGTGACGAATACGTACTTTTATTTTGTAAAATGTGTATTTTCCTTATAGTTTTCTTCTGTACATTTTATATTGTATCTTTTTTTGATTTCTCATTGCGGTTATGGAAAAACATGATACCAATCTATAGCTTTACTGCAAACATTTACAAAACCCCTGTTCGGACCGACTTTTCATGGAAAATATATTTCTCAGGTCGCATTTTTGGCAAGTTAACGAAACTTGTTACTTTTATTTTTTTTTTTGCATTTGGAAAGTACATTATTCTAGTATTGCGGCTATCCGTGTAAGTAAACGAAACATGGGAGGATATAAAACATGTTTATTTTGTTGATGCAATTTGAAAGTGCATTTTGGTAATATATAGTTTTCACATATAAAAATAGTATGCTCACAAAACTTGGAGCGATATAAGACACTTTAATATCGCTCATTTTTTTGCATTTTGAAGGTGGATTTTGGTGGTCAAAGGCTCACGGAATCGCTACTAGGTTGCTTACCATGTAGTTTGCCCTGATGCGAGTAGTACGCCCACGAAATTTGGAGCAGTATAAAACACTTTGAGCATAACGTTTACCAGCTCTTGGTCTATTAAGTAGGTCTAAAGATTGGCATCACTTGTTTTTTCTTAAGAATTTTGTAGGGGTTTCAAATTTTTTTAATAAAGGTCGTATGTAAAAAGTCTTGAACTTGCATGCATTTATTACATCCGATTGCAAGGTAATCCAAATTTAGGCCTGCGTAAATATTGCAGTACTTCATTAGTCCCAAAGAAAGGTTCTCAATTATTGCATCATTAGATTTCGTTTAGGTTGTACCATCTTGAGTAGCATGAGTTTTCTACATCATTAAATTCGAAATCAGACATGGTGGTGCTATCTTGACGTCAAGATTTTTTTGTAATATCAAGTTTGATTACAATCTCGGAAACAAATTTTTGCATAAAATCAAAACTTGCCCTATAGAACTTACCTCTTACGCAATTTAAAATCAAAAGTATCATATTTATAAACTAAAATTTATGTTCAATAAAAAGGGTCAAATAAAGACATTTAATAAGAAAAAATGAAACCAAACTTAATTTTTAATTTGACTCATCTTTAGGTACATATTTTTGCGATTTCAAAAATTGATTGTTGTTAAGTTTTTGCCGTCCCTCACGGGCCTAATCTTGAATCTAGCACTGTTTCCTTTTTTATACCCTTAAGTTGTTTGTTTCGTTGCTCATAGCTCAAGGTTATTTTTCGTTTTGAGACATTTCAGATTAATATCCGATATCTGGTCGTATAGAAGTTGCAAGTCTGACTTTGCCGAGCTTCTTGTTGTTTTCAATTAAGATCTCTTATATTTTTTTAACACTTAAGCCAGTAGAAGTTCCCATAGCAAGTTTTGTTTTGGTATTACTCAAGCTTGGGTGGCGTTTTTCGTTTCCTGGATGCTCTGGAGAAGTATTAGATAATAACATTTAGAGGTTAGCTTTTTGGGATGCACTTTTTTTTTGCTTTACAGGGATTTAGTAGCTAAAACCCACTCAATAACTATTTTCTTTTGCTTGGGTTTGCTTCTATTTAAAACTTGGAAAGGTTTTTTCTTTAAATTTGCACTTTTTCACACTCTAATATTATTATTTATCGGGAGACCAAATTTTCAAGTTCACTTTGACAGTAAAAAGTTTTCTACAACTCGTTTTAAAATCCAATTGTTTATCACAATAATTTGATTTGTCTAACTAACCTTAGTTTGATGTAAACTCAAATTATTTTCAGTAAACCTTTTCAAGTTGGCAAAAAAAATATTTTTTGTTAATATGTTTATAACAGTGGATTTTCTAAGTTGGTTTAATATGAAAAATGGGGGCTACGTGCAATAAATAATAAGGGAGAAGAAAAGTAGAGTTGCAAAATGATAAACCTATTCAAATGGCTGGCAGTGTATTTTATAAGGATATACAAATAATGTGAAAAGTCATGAAACTCCAAATTGAAATTTGTTAAAAGAAGTTTGAGTTAAACAAAATAAAATGCCCGGCTGGATCGCACGTACTTCCTCTTACTTACTTACTTACTTGTTCGTACTTGTGTTCAAGTTGCTTGGAACTTCAGAACTTTTGAAATAATCAAGTAACTACAGACATAGACAAAATATGAATATATGCATACAAAATCTGTTCAAATGGATTTTGTATAAATTTACATATACAATTTTGGTAACATTTTCTAAAAAAAATTATTACGTTAATTTTGAGTATTTATTAACGCATATTTACCCATAAACCTAGTTCAAAAATAAAATCATCCACTCGCTTACGAAATATTGAATTTTCCAAAAATAAGTTCTTAATATTTTTTTAAAAATCTAAAAATTAAATTTTTTTAAATTTTTGGATGTTGTCTTACTGCCATTTATTAGGTGCATTTGTATAAAAATTCTGATTGCAATTGCTTGAGTCTTTAATCAGAAAATAGAAATTTAAAAAAAGCGTTATATGGCAGGTACCGTCAATAACGCATTTTTGCTAAAAAAAAATCCCCAAAAAGTACATCATGCGGACTAGAATACACTGATTATTTTTATTGAAATCTTTGGAGCCGTTTTTGAGATAAATAAATAAATTTAAAAGGAATCAAAGGAACAAAGCAAAAATAAATAATAATAATCCTGTTTAAAAAAATTGAAAACTCACAAACTTTGAAAAAATTTTAAAATGCTAAGGTACATTTTTTTTGTTTATCGACGTTTTCATATGGAATGACTCATTGGCAAGGTAAAAAGGGCCAAGTGTTGAAATTTTTTAATGTTCTCTGTTAATTTTTGTATTTTAAGACATATTTTGTGACCTATGACCCCGTATGATCAGTGAAGTGGAGTCTGGATCGATGGGGAGCTTTCTCAAAATTTTTAAATAAATCATTGTGTATTTTATATTACTTTTTTTTCTAGTTTTCCTGAGGGGTGTCACGCAAGAAAATCTCACCTTAACCTTAAATGTGGCGTGGCGTAGTACAAAAAATCAGTAACTTTACTGTTTGAAATATATCGAAAGCTTTTACTCTTATAAAAAAAGTTGTTAATTTTTTTTGTAGGAAATTTCATAAGCTACAAACTAAGATCTGACATTTGTTCTGTAAAAGTAACGGTTCAGGAGACATTCTTCAAAAATCCTTTGGGAGGGCCTTTAACCCCCCATAAAATTGTTAGTGGCACTCATATCGAAGTCGACTTCTTAAAGTTTTCTTAGAATGCGATGATGAGCCTATTTACCAAAATCCAGCTTTCCGCCATTTTGCTAATTTATTGGCTTACATGACTAGTTATAAATTGAAGAGTAAACTCTATGTTCACTTAATTATCTAATTATTTATTGATATTTTAAAATATACTTCATTTTTCTGGATGTTCACACACTCACAGTCTTTAAATAACATGGAATATAAATAAACCGGGAAAACAAAACGAATGATTATAATTATTGTTTAGTTTAAAATGAAACAAAACAACTAGCTATGTATGTACCTTTGTATTTTGAAATCATTAGAACAACCTCCAAATGAAAAATAATTTCTTAAATATCAAATTAATCAAACGCTTGCCGCCTAAACATATGCGACCAAGTTTTAATTAGGTTATGGAAAAATCAAATAAAAAAAAATGGTGGACAAAGCTACTTTGAATGGAAAAAAAAAAAAACAAATAAAAGTCACACGAAATCCGACAGAAACATCCGCAGTCATGTAATTATCTTATTTACCAGAGATTACGTCCATATTAATTTACTTATCCTCTTGTCATCACAAAACTTAAGATAGAAGTGTAGATATGTACATATGTATTTGTAGGCATTGTATGTATTGCTTTAGAAGAAAAACAACTTATCGGTTGGATGAACTTGCGCTTGTGGCGAATTGAACAGAAATGAATTCCAGAATCAAGAAAAAAAAAATTATTTAAATAAATATGCTCATTTGCTGAAACTTCAACATAAAAGCTAATGTGACAGTTTGTATGATTTAAAAAAAAAGTAAAACATAAACGTAAATACATGAATAGTTTAAGTTTAACTTCAGCAAAGTTCTAGAAGAAGACATTTAAATTTATACCTTTTATGAAGTTTTAGGACAAAATCATTTGTTTCCACCAGAATATCATTGGAAATTTCCATTGTCATTGTCAGCCTTATTTATTAGATTTTTTAGGCGGTTGACTAGTTAGACAGTTTTTTAATAGTCCTAAATATTTGGAAATATGACTTATTTAATGAAATAAAATGTCAAGTTAGACAAATCTTGGACAACCGATGACGTTATCCGAGTGAGACAACCTTAGGACAACAGTAAACAAAGTTTGCTTATAACTTTTTGGAGTTGGGCGGCTAAAGTTAGACAAAGTTTATAAATACGACTGTGTGTATTTATAAAAATTAATTAAAGTATTCCTGGCTTCCACAAAAAAATCGGTAAATTAGACTTTTACAATTTCAAAGTACTAAATTTGAACAAAACTAGTTTAAAGGTTGATAGACGGTAGATTTTATTATTATTTACACTGCCATAACTTATGAATGTCTCAAATATGACTTTTTTAACGTATCCATAAGGTGCCCTAAGTGTATGCTCTGTACCCATATCATATGCGAAATTCCTGTTCTTAGTAAGCCGGCTACGGCCGTTTCATAAGTTTGCAGCAATGACAAAAAGCATTCTGTTCAATCATTAAATACATTAAGGCTCGTTCATAGATGGTGTTTAAGTATTTACTATAGGCAAATGCGAAGTTTATAATAATAAGACTCCAGCTTTGTCTAGCAAAAGCTAAAAGCTATACCTATACATACATTGTTTATTACAGATCAGTTAAAATATCTCCATCTATCGCTTACTATCTAAATACTTGCTTACCGTTTAAAATGTTTGATTGTTATCGAACGGGCATATTACGATTTCCGTTTTGGCATGGGTATCATACAATGGTTGGCAATAATCCATCTATCATTTTAATTTTTCCCATATTAAATTGTTAAATTAGTTGCATACACCGAAGATGCTTTGGCCGTAAATTAACTTACAAACGAACTATCCTACTAGGCTGGAACTAGCTCACTTAAGAACTAAGAGACAGAGAGTCACCCTGAGAAAAGTTTTACTGAATGAATGAAATTATTATTACTATCTACTATTGAACAGGCCGCTGAGAAACATGATTTCAATTGGATATCAAGCATATTGTTTATTATTTCCTTTTTTTATTATTATTATTTTGATGGTTTTTGGAAACACTGCATCATAAAATGAACGCAGCAAATCTTGAAGTAGAAATGATAAAATTTGTTTAAATTCAAAAAAAGTATGTCAGTTCAGATAAATTAAGTTCTCAAGAAATTCTCACTTTGCATCACATCACTTTGAAGTACAATATGAACCCAATTATACAATTATTAGAACTCAGTTTTATTTAGTTTCACTACCTACATATACATACAAATGAACAAAATATATTGGCTGTTGTTTTTTAATTGCATTTTATTATTTTATATTAATTTATTAAACAGTTTTACTTCTTTTTAATTGGAAAAAAAAAAGAAATACACACTCTTTTGCATAAGTATTATTTTCCTAGTGGCTGAAACAATAATTGAAATTTTTGATTAAGAGATGTATTGAATGGGTGCTCAGTGGAAAATTTTCAAGTTTGATCATAAATTGAAAAAAATATTTATTTATACAAAATGGAGTTTGACGCTGTAGTTTTATAAATAAAACCAACCTAACCTACCATACCATTCGAATTTTTTTATAAAATCATTTTTATTTATTTTATGACCGAAGTCGTTTTCAACAAAGTGAAAGTGGAACACAATCGAATGTAGTGATTTATATTCGTTAACCTCAGTGTTGATTTTATATGAACAAGTCAACTTTTCAATTGCCTAAGCATTTTTAAATAATTGCTATAAACTACCAAGAGAATTTCTAATAATTCATTGATATGTGTTTCAATAATGGTTTTCTATGAAAACTTTCATAAGTGCCTGGAGGATTTTATCCAGGGGCGGAAGCATAGACCAATCCAATTTTGAAATATAATATTTTCGAGACAAAAAATCATATTCAAAGAAGTATATATGAAGATAAACTTGAAAGTCTTATAAACCTAAGATAAGATCCCCAAACAACAAACAAACAACTGAACCAATAGATCATGGAGCAGAACAATTTATTGCTGATGTGCAACAGGCTGCAGAAGAAAGTACTCTAACAATTTCGGACCTCGAGAGAAGAAGAAATAAAATATCCTGTTGACATAAAGTAGGTGATATTGGAAAAAAGAAGAGCTCGAAGAAAATGGCAAGCTCCGAGATTTCCAGGTGATAAGACATCTCTTCGCTGTATATTTCGCGAATGTTTTTAAGCCATTCCCGGCAAATAAATCTACAGATCTCTTACAGTTTGTTAATAGAAACGACGAATGTGAAATTCCTTTTTTCACGCTCAAAGAAGTAAGAACCATGTGTCAACATATATGTATGTACACAAGCTGTCTAGCAAAAAATCACCTGCATACGATCTAATAACTGCTCAGGCTTTGAAAAAAATGCCTTTAATAGCCTTCAAAAAACTTAAAAAACTTCAATTTATAATAAATGCATACCTTAAACTATGAAACATATGTGGTACATCATTGGAAAATTGCAGAAGTCATTGTTATACCTAAACAAAGTAGGCCACCACCAGGAGTAACATCTTATAGACCTACATATATCGCTTATAACCAATCATGGCAAAAGTTTTCGAAAAACTGCTCCTGAAAGAATTAGCAAAACAATTAAAGAAAGAAGACTAATTCCAAGCCATCAGTTTGGATTAAAAAATAAACATTCCACGTATGTGGAAAAGGCATTTGAAGAAAAAAGGATACTCGGCTATATTCGTATAGATGCTGCTTAAGCCTTTGACAAGATTTAGCACTAGGGATTTGAGTAAAACTGCATAGGGACCTTCCTAGGCAATACTACGTATATTTGTTTTTAAATCTTTTCGATTGTAAGCTAATTCAGCTTTTCTATTTACCCCGATGTCGGTTCTGTATATTTGTAATACTACGTTACGAACTGACTCTTTAGAGTACAGTGCAACCAAAATTACTTCGAACTAAGGAAAATTGAAGCCGGTGTACCACAAGGAAGTTGCCAATCTTTTATTTGTTATATGTATATCGGGTTTTTCAATAAGAGCGCTAAAAAACTTTTTTTAAATAAAACAAAAACGGTTTTGGATATCAATGAAGTTCTTTATTCCTGTGAAAGTAAATTCGATGCCATTATGTATGGAACCCGATTTCTTTTGCATGGCCACCACGGGCACGCTTGCAGAAGTCCAGACGCTGAACCCAATTTTCGACGGTTTTCAAGCATAAATCGGCCGATACTGCTACAATTTCACTTCGATATTGGAACGAAGTTCATCAATCGTCGCTGGCTTGTTGGCATAGACCAAAGACTTGACGTAGCCCCACAGGAAATAGTCTAACGGCGTCAAATCGCATGACCAAGGCTGCAAGGTTATCATTGAACGGTAGCGATCCCCATTCACAGTAACGTGCCGGTCTTGATCATCACGGAAGAAGTACGGCCCAATGACGCAGCCGGCCCATAAACCACGCCAAACCGTATTTTTTTTGGGATGCAATAATGACTCATGGAGTACGTGTTGATTGCTGCCTGACCAATACCGCATATTTTGTTTATTGACGAAGCCATTCAGCCAGAAATGAGCCTCATCGCTGAAGATGATTTTCGATAAAAATCCGAATCATTTTCAAGTTGTTGCTCAGCCCAATGCATGAACATAAGACGATTCTGGTGGTGAAGCGGCTTCAGTTCTTACGTCAATTTAATCTTGCAAGGATGTAGGCCAAGATCTTTTCGCAAAATTTGCCACAACGATGTCACAGAGATGCCCAACGCTTGAGAACGACGTGTGAGAGACACATTTGGGCTTTCTGCAACTGAAGCCTCAGCGGCAGCAATATTATCGACACTACGGGCACTTCTTTGTCTCACTGGCACGGAAACATTTTGTACTGTGCCTGTGGATTCAAATTTTTCCACTAGACGCTCAATTGTTGATCTGCTAGGACGATTATGACGACCATAAATTGGACGTAGCGCTCTTAACGCCACTGACTCCGAATTTCGGTAGTAAATTTTAATAATTTCGACTCGTTGTTGGCTCGTATATCTTCCATCATGAAATGGCAACCCTTAATGAAGAGAAATGTCAAAAGGACGGCAAGAAATATGGCGTCGTTTGCTGTCCCTGTTGCTCTACTTTTGTAGCGTCCCTGTTGAAGAACCCACAAGGGATATACCAGTGGACATCAACGCTATCATGGCCACCTTTGCTGGTGATACTGCGAAATTGGTGCCACATAAATCCGTTAAAAAGGCTACACAAAAACTAGAAAATGCAGTCGATAAAGTCAGTGATTGGACGCAAAAATGGTATCAAATTAAGCAAAAGAAAATCGACACATATAAACTTTGCAGCCAAAAAACTAAATAATGTTCCAATTCTTCTAAGCAGTACAGAAGTACCTTACTCCAATACTACCAAATACCTTGGAATGACTTTGGAGGCAGAGCTGAAATGGAAAGAACACATAAAAAAAAGCGAAGACTAAACTTGAAGTACAGAAAATGTACTGGTTACTAGGAAATAACTCTGACCTATCTATCCAGAACAAACTAATGTAATACCTATAAGCAATAGGGTGATCCTTTAATAGGACGTAGGCTTGGATACCCTTCATTCGATTCAAAAAATTTAAAAACAATTTCCCTTTTTTTCAGATTCAGAAAAACAGAAAAAAAATATTTTAAAAAAACGGGAACTCTTACAATCCCACGTCTTAGATTTTTCTTAAAGCCACGATTTCATTCTATAATATTCTTCATAAATAAAGTTTTTAATTTAAATTGTTTTTGAAAAAATAATTTTTATCTTAAAAAATTATAATTTTTTGTTTTTTAATTTTTAAGTTTGAAAATTATTTTTTTTTAAACTATTTGAAATAAAAACTTAATTTAGGAAGCATATTATAGAATGGAAACGTGGCTTACAAAAAAGATATGGCGTGGCATTGTAAGTATCCCTATAAAAAAAAATTTGCTCTGTTTTGATCCAAATTTTGAGAAATTTACCCCTCCCACCTAAACGGAGGAAAATAGACCCCACCCTCCAATACTATTTTTTTCTCGTCTTAGTCTAATCTTTACCCTCAGATTGTTTTTTCGTGTTTTATAAGAATCACCCTCACCCCATGGTTAGTACCTTAAAGTGAAAATGGTAGACCAGGGAGGTGAAATAAAAATCTGAAAAAAATTAGGAATTTTTTTTTTCTATGTAGAACCATTTGATGCCTATCCATTTCAGAATTTAAAAAAAAAACAATATAAGGACCACTTTAATAAGCAAGTATTGAAACCCGTTTGGACATATGTATGGCATCCAACTATGGGGTTGTACAAATTTAATTTAATTCAAATTTCGGGCAAAATATTAAGGTATGTAATTGAATGGAAGTCAAAAACTCGCCAAACAATTGAATGTCAAATAAAAACAGCTAAACAAAAGGCTGATTTTCAGATAATTATTTAGATTTTGTGTTCTAAAATCAAAAAATATCCATCAGTACTGAATAAAACTTTGTTAATATTCGACTATATAGTCTCAAAGTTTTGTCAAAATATTCTATTATCAAAACTGAACAAAAGAACAAAACAACCAAACACAGTAATAGCAGCAAGAATCGTCAACAAGTTAAAATAAAAAATAATATTAAAAACACAATTTATTGATGAGCAACGCTTCAGATAAAAAGTAAGTAATTCTAACCAAGCCGCCAATGATAATGCAGGGTCAAAAAATTAAACAGCGATAATCACCGAAATAATGAAACGGCTTCACGATATTTCGCGAAATAATAAAACGGTGAAACGTTATTTCGCGAGATAAGCTCTTGACCAAATAAGAAACAATTAAACAAAAAAAAGCTGAACAACAAATTGCCAAATGAATTTTGCGAAACGATTGAAAATAATTCCAAACAACAGCGAAAGATAAAAATGCTTAATGTGGACTACAAAATGATTGGAAAGAATAATGAATGAAAAAGATAACGTAAATTGTCATTCGAAGATGCCAGAAGAATTTTGCAAAACAATAGTGACCCGATTGTGAAGCATAATTTTTGACAAACAACTGTCCGCAATCTGCCCATTTTTTGGAGAAAAATATCCGTCAAATGCATATTTGCATTTGCCGCGAACATTTGAAACTATAAATTACCTGAGTATATTGGTTCCATTTTATATTGGTGAATCCACAAGAGAGAGGACTCCAACAAAAAAGGGCAAGATAGCTATGTGCTGAAATTAAATTAAAAAAAATAATAAGCGTAGTATTTTCCAGAGCCTAGAGGCGTAAGTACCCATTTGTCCTTCCCTCCGGGTGCCTGTGTCAGGTATAACTAGTACAAAAGAAGAATTTTGATAGACTAGAATAGAAAAAAAATTATCACAAATCATTGGAACGTTGCATTTGTGCTCCGCTTTGTAGAAATAGAGATCAGCTGTTCATTGATTTATAAGAAAGTGCGGCAATGCGGATGAATTATTTGGAAAAATTTTCTGTTTTCGTGTTTGGTAATTGAGTTGCGATTTTTGCTCCCGTCTGTCTAAAGTTGTATATGTCGTTGAACGTTCAGCAGAGACGTAGCTACAATGGGTAGCACCCGGGTGAGCGTTGCACTGTAGTACAGGCGTGGGCAAAAATTATTTTATCAACTGCTATGCTATATATTAAGATGTTTGATATTGCGGTTTAGTGAAGTTTCAGTAGCATTTGGATCAAGATTTTTTTCAAATAGAAAATTTTGCAAATACATGCGAACTTTAAAAGCACTGAGTTTATGTTTTAAGGCCCCCGAAAATAAAAAAAAAATTAAATGACGTTTTGCTATGAGATTTAAAATCAATGTCCTAAATTATGAAAAAACTTATATGTA
The DNA here is from genome assembly GCA_946251815.1 of Dasysyrphus albostriatus. Lineage (NCBI taxonomy): Eukaryota > Metazoa > Arthropoda > Insecta > Diptera > Syrphidae > Dasysyrphus > Dasysyrphus albostriatus. Next base: position 77,725,821 of record OX276336.1, read on the forward strand.
GGTAAATACAAATGTAAGTTAGGAGGTAGATTTTTAGTTTTTAAGTGGACTGGTTTCAAAATTGGATTGAAAATGGTAATAATGGTTAAGCCATTAGTACCATTTTCGATACGCTTTTTTAAGAACATTTTTTAGGGGCTTATGGCTAAGCCATTAGTCTTTAGTACTATTTTCAATCCACTTTCTTAGGAACATTTTTGAGGGCCCATACAAAATCCAATTTTTTACTTCCCTAACACCATAGGCCATTGTTTATGGAATAAAGTTTTTATCTAACAATCATATAAACAAAAGGATGTTCATTAGTTTAAAAAGAAAAAGTTCAATGCTTTCCATCAACCATGCAATATAAAACAAAACCTCCTCATGTCTCTCAAAATCTAAGATAAAGTCTTCAAATTGTGGTTTTCAATGATAGCAATAACAGGCGTCGAATCTATTGAACGAGAGACAATCTTTTTTCAAAGAATTTCTAATTAAATAGACAGACAGAAGTGATAAAGATTTCAAAGATTATTATCTTGTAGGTATTGAAATAAAATATTATTTAATAATTCACAAAAGCGAATTATTTTATAATCTCTATATGCAAGATTATAAATCTATATTACCATAAGGCATTTATGTAGACATGGTACCTACTCTTAAATAAAATAAAAATTTTAATCTATGGCAAACCCATTTTTTGTCTAAAAAGAAGATAACCTTACTCGAAGAAATTTTTAGGAAACACATAGAAAGATTAAAGTCTATATAAATATATTTTTATATTTTCCATTTGGAGTCTACTGAATGTACTTTGGAGTCTATGAATTTACTTAAAGCCACTTTACACAGTTCGAGACCATATGACCTGCCCAAAAATATAATACCATATCGCCTGAACACACTCATAGATCTCATACGCCTTCTCAAAAACAAAAAGCATATGACTCTTTTGACATTAGAACTGCAGCTAATTCCATTTGAGAAGGCAAACGGGAATTGTTGTTTTCATGGAAAATATTGAATTCAGAATATTGAAAATAAGAATATATTTCGACAAAAAAATTAAAATTTTGAATGAAAATAACAATGGATAACTTCCAAAAAAAAGTAATTTTGCCTTACAAAATTTATTTGCTTATGAGTTTTTTTTTTATTTTGGTATTGACAGATAACCATAGAGAATATCAAATGTGAAGTAATGACGTGTAAACATAAAAAATTGATAACCTTATGACTTGACTTGAAATGACAGCTCACATGAAAAACCATACAGAAAATATAATATCAGGTCACTTTTATTATCGTGTAAGGTGACCTTTAGGCATGCAAAGTAGAAATGAAACTTGTTAGTGAAGTGATCACATCGCACCCACATATCGTCGGCTTTCTGTCAAAACCTCGTAAGTCCATAAATGACATTTTAATATACATATTTCAGATGAAAACAAATCACTGAGTTCAAATATCAATGTCTCGTAACCAGAGCTGGGTTATTAAAAAATCTTATTTCAAATCAGATAACAGGCTTATCGCTTATAACATATTGATTCAACTGTAATTCAATTACAGCCGAATTACTGGGTAATTGTATTTGAGAGTCACAATAACAATTGCAAGTAGTTAGTAATTTAATTGTAATAACACAAAAGTAATTGAAATGTAAATAAATCTGTAGTTAAACAGTAGGTTCAATGTTTATTCAAAAAATTAATTAATATTGAAACTAAAAAATATTTTTTTGGTTTTAAGCTTAAAGGAATGTCCATTCCACTATAAATTATTTTCAAATTTCATCAATGCATATATCTTAAAGTACCAATACACAACTTCCAAAAAATCTCTGCCTGAGGTTTTTTTCTGCAACAGATTATTTGGACTCAAGGGCTAGTTGAAAGTTAACGTATCGAGTTTCCGTTTATCAACTCGAAGCACTAATTAATAACTTTGTTGTATTTTTGTCTTTAACATAAACCAAAATATACATTTCTGATGGTTTTTGATTCACTGAATTCGGATCTGTATTTCAATGTATTTCAATTATGTAGTTTAAGACGATCGACGGCTTACAACTAGTTAATGATAATTCAAAGTTTATTGAAGTTATGTGAAAGATTAAAAACGAATAATTAAGAAAAATGTTCATACTTCCGAATAATTATATAAATTTATTTAAAAAGAATTGCCTGGAAAAATAATTTAACCCAAAATTTCCATCAAAAACACGTTAATTTCAAGAGAATCTTTCGAGTATTTCAAACGTGACGTGCTTTAGCAATTCTGAGACCATATTCAATTCCAACGAATTAAACACCATCAGAAAAGTATATATTGGTTTATGTTAGACACAAAAGTCTTCGCCCTTAAAGCCATAAGTGTGTTCGGGTGAAGTTTTGAAAACATTAAAAATAAGTTGATTTTCAACTTGCACTTGAGTCCAAATAGTTACATTTGCAAGGAAAAACTTTAAACAGAGATTTGTTGGAAATTCAGTATACGTTCTTTCAGCAGATACATATATTTACTTTGAAGAAATTCGCTTATAAATTATAGTTTTCGAGCCATATGTAAAAAACTCCCAAAAATTACTTTTTTGTATGATTTTTTGCATGTTTTTTTCCATGTTGCGTCACGAAATTTTAATCGAAAAACTTTGGATTCGTATTAAGCACCCCAATAAAATCAAAACCTACCCCACAATTTGCTTACTAAGGGTCCTTTTGAGCACAAATTGACTAAACATATTTTTTTTCGTAAACAAACTAAAACATAAAAATTCAATATTTTAAGGTCGAAGCAATCAGCATTCAAACATACTTCATGTTTTCTGTAAGCAACACGAACTTTTCAATATTTTAGCCTGAGAGCTTATTTTAAAAATACGCATTGATTACACCATCAAATGAAAAAAAATATGAAGTTGATATTGATGATACTGAAAAAAACAAAGTGAAATAGTAGCAGAGTTTCCAAAAACAAATTTTCGAACCATTAAGTTTCAAAAACCAAAGTTTCGAAAGGACAGAGTTTTGAAAAGATAAAGTTTCGATTGACAAAATTTCGAAAAACGAAAATACGACAAAGTTTTGAGAAAAAAGTTCTGAAATTCTCAGAACTTCACTGTCCCCTCTGTCAATAGCTTATTCCAAGAAAAATATCAAGTTCATTGTACCTTGAGTGATTTCAGTATTATTAACACAGGTAATGGTTATGATTTTGACATATTTTTGAGACACCCAGTTTTAAAAATATTTGTTTTTATTATAAATATGTCATGCCTGTGTCAATTTAATTGAAATCACTCAAGGCACAATTGAAAATATTTTTCCTTTTTGAATTCTGTTTCAGCTATCCTCTGTGTCAACTCGATCAAGGAACAACAACGAAGTTGCAATATAATGACATATTTTTGGAATACCCTGTTTTGTTTATTTTATTTGTAATTCCGCATCATTCCACCTGTGTCAGTTTCATTGAAATCGCTCAAGGAGCAACCAAGTTCTGAAAATATCGGAACTTTTTTTTTTGAAAATTTGTCTTTCCGTACTTAATCTTGCAAAACTTTCTCTTTTCGTAACATCATTTCTTGAGACTTTGGCTTCATCCCTCAAAATTTTGTTTTTTGAAAATCAGACGGGTTCATAAGGAACGTGCATTGATTGAAATCAAATCTTCATCGACCTTTCGTTGAAGAACCCTCTTCATTAAGTTAATAAGAATTTTCTAATATCATTAATGTTTTTTTTTGATATTATCTTATCTGCATAAGACTATTTCAGTTGATAGCTATTCTAAAGCTAGTGTACCCCCCAAAGCTAGTGGGGCCCCTTTAGTGCTCCCTATGCCACTGCTTTTAAATCTGTTTTTTGTGTCTTGTAAGCAATTCTTAAAAATGGACTTACAAGGTTTTGACAGAAGGCCGACGATATTATTTTTGGGATTTTCGCCTTGTGGATTTGGATATTTTTGTCAAAGCGTTGTATATTCGAAAAGCATGTATATTTGTGCGTAAAGAAAGAACTAAAACCAAGAACCCTTTTTGTCGACGAAAGCCTGTTAAACTCAGAAATTCTTAAAGTTAAAACGCAAACTTCGTTATTTTTTTGGGTTTTGCAGCTGCTTTTCGATAGAATACCTTTAATTTTGAAACAAAATGTGTTTTAGCTAAATAAATGTTAAAAATGTAGTGTAGGATAATTTTAAGACAGTTATTTTTTTACTAACTTAAGTATTTTTTTCTTCAATTTTTCGGTATTTGCCTTATTCAGAATATATATACGGTTTCGTCACTCACAAACATATATCAGTTTTGTACTTAATTTTAGAAACCTACAGTTAGAGGGGGTTGGCGTCAATGAAATAAAACAACCATTTACTGAGTTGAATTTAAAACTATCAACAGAACTTGAACTATTTAAAACGTTCCATTATATTTTTTACGATATTTGTAGATTACGCTACGCGCCATTTATTGTTTTTTATTCGTGAGAAAAAAAAAACGCCTAGACTTAAGGTATTCAGGAGAATTAAGTTGTATGACTTGCATAAATTAGTAGTAATTTTTATTAAAAAGCATCATCTATGACTTGCCCGAATTGACGCTAAGGAAGAAACGTCATGCTTTTATATCCACTGCAGCAAGATTTGCATAAAATCTGTCTGCTAGTTTAATTGAAGGGTATTGTGCTGATGGAAATAAATTAAAATTAGAATTTTTTGTATGTCTTGATGTTGGACCTGTGACTGAATGGTAAGTAATTTTATATGAAATACAATTATTATTAATGAAATAATTGGGAAAAATGAGAGATTAGGTCGATAATGCTAATACTAATGATAATATTACATAAGCATTTGAAATTCATGGTTCTAGAGTTTTGATTTCTTCCAGATTAGATCATGCATTTTTCATTGAGGTCTCCTTTAGGAAGGAGCCATCTTAAATAGCTCCAGATCAGAAATCAATTATTTTTTCATGAGTCAATGCCTTCAGATGAATCGCAAGTGTGATAAAACGAAGAACTTGAGTCCCTCAGCCTATCAGATCACTTAAGCAATAAGCACATTGAGCGGCTTTGAAAAAAAATTAGCTATCACTCTAGCTTTATTTTTTCAAAACTACTTCGGGCGTTTTGCTGACAAAATGCGTCTGCCCTATGACATTAACATTGTTCAGTTAGGTAAGAACGGTAAGACGATGGCCTTCTTAACCATCCGCCGAAGTCAACGTTAAGTTGCTGTGAGGTGTTCGACTATAAGTCGCACTCTGCAACCTTTTTTGAGTTCGCGCGAGTAAACGAAGGCCTTTTGATCTAGGCGACCTTTTTCTTAGTGCCCCTTTTTCTTAATTTTAAATATCAAAAACATAAAACAAGTCTCTCGAACCAACCAATCGGAATTGAAATAGAGCAAAAGAAACAATAGGTTTGTTTTGTTGACCTCTTGAGAGCCAGTTTTTCATTGCGAGATCAACCTAGTCTCAGGGTTAAACCTGAGTTACCTCTTGAAACATGTTTTTCAGTTTTAGTTAACTCTGAGCAGTGGTGGTCTAAGGGGGGTCCACCCCGGGTGGCATACTCATAGGGGGTGCCATCAGTAACAGAAAATTAACAATTTTGCACATTACACAAAATAAAAACACAAATAACACAGACAAAAAAATTGTCTACCAACTCCCTACTCGTATGTGCACATGAATTTGCCATGTACAAACCAATCTTTAAACCTTTGTGGAGTTCACTCCTTGAGAAGCACTCCTTTCTACACACACAACGCACAACGTTTCTTTGGATAGTGGAAAAACCTTACAAATTTTTCTCAGCATCAACGCATCGTTGAGATATTCTCATTAAAAATGTAGGTGTGTCAGTCAAGGGACTTGTATAAACACTGGATGGAGCGCTCATCACGAGGCGTATTGAGGGAAAATTTCGTGAAGATAGTTTAAACTGTTGAACACCTTTGTGATCTTCAAAAGAAAAATTTGGATACAAGAGGAAAAGGTGCTGCAACCATACTCTATCTGCTGAATGCGACTTAACTTTTTCGTGTTTTCTTTTATCCTGGTGCGAAAAAATTTGGCTGAAATTGATGCAGCACTAAAATACTTGCCAAAATGCTGGCTTACTCTAGAAGAATACTTGAGGCCACTAGCGTGTTTTCATCATGAACATCGTGATGACACCGTAAAAAGGGCCATAATATTCGCAAGAGAAATACTAATCTTCAATTGAAATTAAAATGCGGGAGAAGACACAAAGAATAAAATTATGCCAGGTGAAAAGGCTGAAGACGCTGGGTTGATGTTGGAAGAGATATTAGGATACATTTTACACTGAACTTATTCATCGCTCTAGGCCATGGAAGACATTTCGTTAGTTTTCTAAGCTCTTCAACAGAAAATGTTGCTGTATTGAACGGAAGAAGAACTGCGTGCAATTGCTCCAACGCACCTCGACATTAACAGAACCAACAGACAATAGTATTAGATTGGAAATCAGGCGAATACGGCATCATATGGTAGCGCTGAAAAAATCGATTTAAAAGGTGAAGAAATTTTGGACAGCCTTTGAAATTGTATGCTTCAATAGCTTTAATACTTCAGCCGGGTGCCTCTGCCTCTTAGTCCACCCCTGAATCTGAGTTAACTCACCTACTTTGATGTAGTTATGATTTGAATATTATCGAAATCCCCTTGTAGCAGTAAAAGGCGTAACCGTTTTGCTGCGGATATCGTCTCCATAGATAGCCACAAAAGTTTTGTCTTCAACGTTTGTTTCGTAGTAAATGTATGGATCCGTTTGAGACTGTGAAAGCCCGATTTTTTTCAAAGCTGTGTCCAGTTTCTTAATCAAACTCTACTTGCTTGATTTACGCCATTTGTACGTCATCAAATCCTTCGAGTGGTTTCATGTAGACCTCTTCTTCAAGTGCACTTTGCAGAAAGGCAGTCACAACGTTCATTTGATCATTATCCAAGTCTTAACGTGCTGCTAAACTTAACAGCAATCTTATCGATGTGTACCTTACGACTGGAGAAAATGTTTCTTGGTAGTCGATTCCCAAACGTTGCAAGTAACTATTGATGACTAGTCTTGCTTTGTATTTGTCTACTTCGCCATTTGAATCACTTTTTGTCTTGAAAATCCATTTGCAGCTTATAGGTTCCTTTCCCTTTAATAATGATACTAACTCCCAAGTATCGTTTTTGATAAAAGCAGTATATTCTTAATTCATCGCTTTTTTCCAACAAGATTTGTTCGTACTATTCAGTGCATCATATCAGTTTTCGGATTTTCATCGTTACTGGTAGCATTATAAGAAATATAGCCGTCTCTTACAGGTACAAATTTTGGTCGAGTTGAACGTCTTAGCTGTTGGGGAGATGTGATTCCATCGGAAGATTCTTCATCAATTAAAACATTTTGGGCTTCTGTGAAATTATTTTATGTATCCGTTTCTTCATGACTTACTGGCATAGGTATCTGTTCATCTGATGAATTTTATGAATCTTCATCTTAATTACATCCTGTAAAGATTTCATAATACTATTTTTTATTGACCTTGGAATCTTTTGGAAAACTGTGTTCAATAAAGACCGCATCGCGACTTGTAATCACTTCCTTCTTCTTCATATCAAAGAAACGATAAGATTTTGTGTGACTGCAGTATACAATGAAAATGGCTTCTTTCCCCTTAGCATCTAGTTTTTTTCCGTTTTTCTTTTGGAATGTGAATGACAGCTAGACATCCGAAGACCCTTATATGTGCGAGAATCACCCTTTTTCCAGACCAAACCTCTTGTGGTGATTGGTTTTGTAAACCTAAAACTAAATACACTGCAGTATTTGCTACTTCAGCCAAAATCATTCTTCCATTCCAGCATCAATGAGTAGGCAACGTGACTTTAACGGTCCTGTTCCTTCGCTCTGCCAAACCATTTTGTTGTGGTGAACATGGAACTGTCGTTTGACGTTGGATACCTCCACTTAAAAGGATTTTCTTCATCTTCCAATTGCAGTATTCTTTTCCATTGTCACTTCTTAATGCCTTTATTTGTTTTCCAGTTTGAATTTCCACAAAATATTTAAATTAAATGAACTTTTCCGCTACTTCAGTTTTGCTTTTTATGACATAAGGAAAGACCTTTCTTGAAAAATTTTCAATGAAAAAAACATGTATTGAGATCCACCGATTGACATTTGATTAATTGGACCACATAGATCTGTATGAACGAGATCTAAAATGGACTCAGCTCTAGTACAAATTGCATTAAAGGGCTGGCGCACCATTTTTCCCTTGAGGCATTTGATACATTTGATTTTAGCATTATTTGAATTGACGTTTTTAACAACCTCAGAGATCATGAGTTATGTTGTTTCATTACTTGGGTGATCTCCTCGCTTGTGCCAAAGTTCTAGATTATGTTCTTTCTTTTTTGAAACATATGCACATTGTTTTCGCAATCTATTGAATCGGAACATGCCATTAACCAAGTCTGCAGTTGCAACAATATCACCCCTGTTGTCTTTTACCAGGCATCCATTCTTACTAAAAAATATTGAGAAACCGTTTTGCACAATTTTTGAAACTGACAAAAGGTTTATGAACAAATCTTGAACATATCAACTTTTCCAATAATTATGACATCGATTTTAGAATTATTAGCGACAATTACCTCCGATTTCATAGCTTCCATGATGATGCTCTAGAATCGAAGTACCATTCTTCTTTGTCAAGAGTCTTGACTGAAAAAGAACTAAACATAGCATTCTTTTCCTTTGTCTGACAAGTCTTGTTTTTCCTTGGACATTTGGCAGCAATATGTCCAAATTCATTACAGCTGTCGCATTTAGGACCAATGAATAGTTACTTTCTTGAATTTTTCCAATTGTTACCATACCAAGAAATGCGGTATCATTGCTAGCATCCATTTTGACATCTTGCATCAACTTCATTTTAATGGTATCTCCATTGATTTTTATTCCAGAACTTTGAATACCCATTATCATAGGCTTGTATTCATCAAGAAGTGCAGCTTAAAGCATAGAGCCTGTCCATTCATCGTCTACATTCAGACCTACAGACCTTACCTTGTATGATGTGTTTAAAACCTCGTTAACGTATTCATCCACGGTGGGGAAATCGTTCAGTTTTGTAAAACAAAATTTCTGAATGAGTCCTACTCTCCTGACTAGTCCAGAATTCTGAAAATTCCTTAAAAGGAATCCCAAATTTCCTTTGCACTGTTGCATTACCTGATATGAGGATAGATGGACCATTCTACAAACAATATAAGCTCAGACTTTGCTTCGTTGCATCCGTTTCAATATCAGAAACGGCCTTCCAAAGTCCTTTCATTTGGAAATACATAAGCTTCGACTGAAAATTTGCAGTCTTTAAAATTTTCGCTTCCCCGAAGCTTTTCAATATGGTGCTTAATTTCAGACATCTTTTTTAAATGAATTTTCTCTTATATTTATTACAAGATAAGGCCCATAACCAGATGTTTTAAGATTCCAAAATGAAGCGAAGTTTTTATTTTCAATAAATAATAACGTTTTATGATAAAACAATTTGATAAGATTTAAAACATAATTTTAAAGTACATATGAGTACAGAGTACAAAATCTTAATTTGCTACAAAAATTAACACATTGATATGTAGTATGTAAATAGATCAAAATATAGTTCCAAATTTAAAAAAAGCATTGTTGTTAAAGTCAGGTATTCGGTCACATTTTTGTCTTTAAATGGCTAAATGTAAAATTTTATGAGTTTAAGAATTTTTTCATGATTGTTATGCTAACAATTCTTATACTTTTTCCACCCCTATATTTTTCTATTTGAGTACGTATTAATAATACAATTTCTATTTGATACAAATTTCATTTCTATCAAGAATATTTAGTCGAACTTAAACGACTCAAAACTATGATAAACTTACCTATGAGTCCTATGTTACAATATGTACCTATGTACATATTGTAACAAAACAAAAATAGTATACCCATACATATACATGCATTTATAAATACATGCATTCATACACAAACATACACACATGCATCAGATCTGATTTCCACTTAATCATCTCAAAGCAAAGTCATTGCGCCTCGAATGCAAATTAATAGCTCAACCAATGATATGCAAGATTCGCTAGTTTTTGAATAAATTGATAAATGGAAGATGAGACAACACAGTCAGCATTGAGAATAAGGCGAGCACCTTTCAATTTAAATAAATAACTTAAAATAGCATAACCGGCTTTCTATTGTTGTCATAATCAGCAATAAGCTTTTTCGAGTTTTTTGCATCAACTACTGTATAATAAGCTTAGTCTAGGTATTTTTTTGAGGATCATTTTTGTTCATAAATTGGTTTGTATATAACAATACCAATGGTATATGTTGGTCCAGAAGTAGGTACCTAAATCTATGGTATGAAAATGAAACCCGATTATCCGATGAAAATCGTGAAAAGACACTTGCTTACAATCGATATCAAATCGTGTGAGATTCATACTGCACAAAACCCACCTGTAAATCAAGACCAATCTATGAATTAACGACAATTGTTTTTTCTTTCTTAATTTCAAAAATCTCATTGGGTGAAGCCTTAAGTTATCGGGAGGTTAACGATGATGCCTAAGTTTTTTTTTTAGTTCATGACATGAGATTTATAGACAAGGAAAAAGAAAAGTTTTTTTTTCAAACATTAAAACATAGAGGTACGTTAGGTACATACATAAATGAAAGTAGGTTTATATCTGTTTCATGTTCTTTTATATTTGTATTGATATCTTATTAATTGATTATATCTGAGTAGACAAGCGACTTCGCACAACCCCACAATAAATAGTCCAGCGATATTAAATCGCACGGTCTTTGAGGCCACGCCACAGGCACACGACGCGAGTAATGCCCTCTCAAAAAATTTCCTTAAATAAATTGATTGTTTCGCGATGAATTAAGTGACAAAAACTGTCAAAAAGACTAACTTTGAAAAAAGTATTGCCGATTGAAAAGAACACATCTTAAAAAAACACCATTTATTTCTTTCAAAGAAGGAAAAATAAATGCAATATATCATGCTCTCTGGGTTATTATTTTATATGGTAGGAGTGTACCTCAGGAATAACATATTAAAAGTCACCAGCCAAGGGCTGTGAACTTCAGACAGGAGGGGGGTAATTGTAATTTTTCGTGATTATTTTGAAAACTAGTAGTTATATCGAAAAAGTTTTCCCCACAAAATGAAAGTAGATTAAATTTCTTATTTAAAAAGTTTAGTTCATATTTTCGTTGAAAGAAAGGTTAAAAAAGATACGGGCAGTAGACATTTCAAACATTTGAAAAACAAATTTTTTGTTTTACACAGGGCCATTGGTATAAAGTGCATTAAAAGGTTGGGTATAGACAAACAAAAATCGTATGGGAAGGGATCTTTTTCCCCCCGCTTAGACGGCAGGGGGAAATAGACTTTAAAGCAACGGTAATTCTAAGAACGTCATGCTATACTTTTTTTTGGAAAACTAGAAATCTCTTCTTTAATTTGCGTTCTAAATAAAGTTTTATTAGTGAAAAGTTTTTGAAAAATTAATTTTCAAACTCGAAATAAAAAAAAAATGTAAATGCATTTTTCAAAATTTGATGTAATTAAGTATAGTTTTTGTTTTCAAAATTAAATGCTCTTTTTAATTTTTAATAAAAAACAGAAAGCCGGACTCTAAAATGGGTCTTAGTTTTTGAGAATTTAAAAAAATTAAAAGTACTTTTTCCTAAAAAAACACTTTTTTTTTCTATCTTTGCATAAATACCATTAGCAAGTAATGAAATAAAAAACTTAATTAACTAGTTATATTTTTAATATCTGTTACATTTAAGCCTATTCTAACAAAAATGAATGATCACCACTCTTCAGAAGGCAAAGGTTTTATTTTCTTCTTATGGCTGCAGATAAAAGTCTCCCAAATGTTTCTGCAATTTGACTTCGGTGACTTCAATGCCTTGTTTAAGTTACTCGAAAGAAGAAATTCCAACTTCATATAAATACATAGTTCTTCATGAATACCTAATGAATTATCGTAAAAATCCAAAAGACTTAAATCTGGTGATTTTGATGTCCTTTCAGTAGGACCTCCCTTGCCTATCCATCGGTCGTTAAAATTATTATTCGGACAGTTTCTCACAATCACGCTAAAGTGTACTGGAGCTCCATCATGTTGGTACAAGTATATTAGATTGTCAGGGATATTTTGTAATAAATCTGGCAAAAGGGTTCTTAGCAATTGAAGATAGGATGCCTCGTCCAACAATTGCAAGCCACACTTTTTTTCTTGTCTTAACTCAACCTACTTGCTCCAGCTTTTTGGTGCACCTTATTCCGATCACCGATCATGTTTTTTATAAAGTCACTAAGCCCGAACTTAAAATGCTACATGAAGCACGAATGGAAAATAATTATGACTTTCATTCGACTGACAAACCAACTTACTCACCCACTGATCCGTCGACAATACCTGATCTAATCGATTTATTCGTGGTAAAAGGAATACCCTCTAACAATGTAAAAATTTCAGAGAGCTATGATCTCTTCTCAGATCATTCTGCCATCATACTAACGACGAGTGAAAGCCTTGTTAAAATTGAAACAGCATCCAGGTTAACAAACAGTAAAACCGACGTTGAGTTAAGGGTATCATTACAAACGCCTCTTGAGCTTGAAGTCGCAGTACATACCTTTGTTGATGAAATACAAAAGGCAGCTTGGGATAACGTACCTTATCAAAAGGTAATGCATTGCTATAAAAATATAAAATATCCTCAGGAAATATAAAATTTAGTGAACGAGAAACATAAAGCACGTAAGAAATGGCAGTGAACCGGCGCTCCTCAACACAAAGCTCATGTAAATCGCTTGGGTAATATGCTAAAAATGGCAATATCATATTTCAAAACCTTGAAATTGGAATGCCTTGAAGGCTTGACAGCGGGGAAAGAATCCAATTACTCACTTTGGAAAGCTATTTATAAAAACAATTAAAAACCAAAGCTTCCAGTGCCCCCAATTAAGAAAATCCAACACGCATAGGCTAAAAGTGACAAAGAAAAAACGACGGTTTTCGCCGATTAGTTGGAGGAAACATTTAAGCTGTTCGATGAGCAGGAACTCAACGGAAATACTAATATGAATTTTACCTCAAATTTTCCGAACAAAAATTGAGAAAACAACTGTAAAATTAACATTTTTGGGTGATAAAAGTCACCCAACATTAAAAATATTACCATTTACATGTCAATCGTATACTTTTGACATTTATGTAATGTTTATTTAATAGTTCAAATTATCATTATAATATTAAAATTTGATAATTTTAATGTAATATTTACAAATTAAATTTCAAATAGATAGGATTCCTACGGTTCAGGACGGAATAAAAAGTTTTGCCCGAAAACATAGAAGTCGACCAATAGAACACGCTAATTTAACGATTATTGACATTCTTGATGAGTTGAATTCAGTATGCCATCCATCTGCGAAGAACAAAACCTTTCGACTTCGTGCGGTGAACAGAAAACCGCTTTAAAATCGCTGAATAGAGAAAAACTTTCACCGGAAACAGGTTACTTTCCGACACGTTACTTAACTTCGTTAAAAATAAATTGCTAGATAAGTTTCAACTTAGTTGCAATCGGGAAGTGGGTTTGGTGTAGTTAGATTCTCACACACCTATGAGCATGCGCCGGTCTTCATAGAGCCTTATGATGGAGGTTTTGCACCTACGAGAAAATAAATAAAAAATAACATGTTTTATCATTAATTTACCCAAAAATACCGGTAATTTCAGTGATGTCATAACAGCAAGTTGGGGTGTAAGAAAGGCGGTTCTGTTTAAAATTTAATTTTTAAAAATTTTTTTTATAGATTTTTTTCATATGAGAAACATTCATCAGAGGTAAGAAGTACACAGGATGTTTCAAAGTTACTGGCCAATATTTTGTGAAAAAATCTTCCTACATGTATTTTCCCTTCCTAGGTGTATTTTGCACTCCTTTTTATACGAGAAGAATAAATTCCTGAAATACTAATCTTAAGTAGATAAATAGTTATTTAAAAACAACGGTTATACTCAGACCTGGGTACTTAAAGCATAAGTACAAGTATCAGTACAACTACATTATACTTGAAATTTTTTAAGAACCAGTACAATTCCTTGGTACTTGTACTTAAAAATTCAAGGTAAGTGTACATGTACTTGTGCTTTTACTTAAATACCTCAAAGGTACTCGAAATGTTTGTGTTGATTACTTTTTAATTCCAAAAGTACGTATAATTCCTTTTAATTTCCTTAGTATTTTCTATTCTTTTTGATTATAGAACTTATTGCAAATTATATTGGTCATATAAGAAAAAACAAATTATAAAATTATAAATAGTAAAATTATAAAATTAACAATACAAAAATAGTGCAATAAACATTCTCTTACATATGAGGCTCTGAGTGCAAAAGTGGTGTAACCCACTTCTTTATCATATTTTTCATCTTTAATCTATTTGAAATACTATTTTATTTGAGATTTAAGGACGTTAATTCACATATTTAGAAAGCTCAAATATTTAAGAACAAAAATTAAAAAAAAATTTTAATTTAGGTACTTAAAAATAAATTAAATTTTTTTAAATGATCCATTTCCATGATCCATCTATTGATTTTTACAAAAAAATCCACGAATGTCTTAGTTCATCATTGCCCTGTTTTAAGGACAAATAAACCTTTAGTTGAGCTGGACATTCACGTTGACACAGTCATAGGGACGGTTGAAAGTTTCATAGAGATTTTTAGCAAACTTCAGTAAACATGAGGTCCATTCACAATAGAACCTGGCAGTTTTGCATAAAAAATCTTTATGATTATTACGACCGTTTCGACGTGAATGACCGGCTTTAATCTTAAAGCTGGAACCAAAGTTGTGAAAACTGCAGTTTTTTTTCGAAACTTGAGTTAATTGACTAACAAGCTTGAAACAATTAAAATATGTAAATATTTATATTCATTAATTTTCAACGGGTGCCTTAAGGCCTAGTTCATACGGTAATGCACCGCAAGTTTTTTTCGCAGTATATTTAGTAATTGTGAGCAACTACGTGTACATTCCACATAGAACCTTTCGCATGAATTTAGTACGTCAATAAACAGCAAACGTACAAATGTGTCGTATGAAAGTTTTACAAAATTTTATTTATAAATAAAAATGCTCGATATCGTGAAGTAATAAAAACCAGGCCTGTTTATTCTTTCGAGATTGTTCACTTTTTCGAGCGAGAGTTTTAAAAAGCTTTCTAAAGACGAATTACACATTTTGTTCGATGTGAATGTTTTATATTAATTTAACGACATTTGAGTCATGACATTTTTCGAAATTATCATTCCATTCTTTTTTTAAGCTATTCAGCCAAGTACACCTGTTTCTTTTTTTGCGTTGCCACAAAGTGTCCAATCGGGTCTTTTGGCCCTTAATCTTAGTTTTAGAAGTGTTCTTCATAAAAATTATAGTGTTAATATTAATTTAAAAAAAATACTCATTAATAACCCCCAGGTTTTGTCAAATGGCACCCAAAAAATTTCGAAAAGGCCACGTTGTTTTCCTTCCAGTGGCAACGCTGTTTGAAATATTCCGTATCAATTTCCTTCTAAGATTTTTAATTTTTCCAAAACTACTTATAGGTATACAAATCAGCACAGAAAAAAACAAGCAGCAAAAACATTCCTTAAAAGTTTTTTGATTCTGGTGATTATTTTCGGGGAAATCTTGGGGATGAAGAAGAAAAATAAAAATCCAATTTTTTAAATTTATTTATTTATTTTATTATTTTACAGGAAGAGTTTTTGATGTCCGCAGTTTACATTATTTCTAAATACCAAAACAGAACTACTGCTGGTTAAAAATTAAAATTGTTTTCACGGATGCAATCATCATTATTTTCCGGCTGCAGCTATGGACAAATTTTATCGAATCTTAACTAAAATCAGACTTTACTCATGGATACTCGTTATGAACGGCATAACTGGCCATTCAAGTCAGAAATATAATTTGTAAGAAAATGACATGTAATTTTTAAGTATTGACCGGTCTTTGGTGGGGAGAGCTAGTGTTTAAAACCAAAAGAAACAACAATATAAATGTGGGTTATTTTGTATAATTTTCCACACAATAAAATTCTTCTTGTTTTATTTGATGGATGTTGTTTAAGTTGTTGATATCGACAAAAATGGAGTTTATTTAGTGAAATTTCAATAAGATGAACTCTTAATTTGCATAGCAACATTTATAAACAACATCTATATAAGATGCCCTAATATCTCTTATTTATATTTAAACTAACTTAATTCATACTCAGGATATTTTTTCATTAAAGTTTATTAACAAATGGAAAATTGTTTTTCTTCTTACAGAAATAAACTGTACACAACCCGCCATAGATGATTTCCCCAGAGATTTGTTTACAGAGGCGCAAAGACAGTCCGGTGCTGTAGTACTTCATGTGATAGCCAGTTTATATTTATTTCTAGCATTAGCAGTAGTATGTGATGAATATTTCGTACCTGCAGTCGAAAAAATCTGCGCAGGTTTGTTCAATTTGTTTTCTTCTAGTTTTCTCAGGATATACATACCTTACTCAACAGGTAGTGGGACATAAATCCATAATTTGACTATGGACTTATGTCACACCAAATTGGGAAATATAGGTCCATAAAATTGTACCAGTTACGTTTAATATAAAATCAGAATATTACATTGATGTTTCTTTTAGCGCTTAATATGTCAAATGACGTTGCGGGAGCAACGTTTATGGCAGCTGCAACATCCGCCCCAGAATTGTTTGTTAACGTAATAGGAACATTCATCACAGAAGGTGATATTGGAGTTGGAACCATTGTCGGTTCAGCTGTTTTTAATATATTAGCTGTAGCAGCGTGTTGTGGCATTGGAGCTGGAATGGTAAGCTTATTTAAATTTTAAACTTCTATCTTCCAGACATAACAATTGAAATAATATTCTCTTGCAGACGATACCATTAGATTGGTGGCCATTAACGAGAGATAGTATTGCTTATGGAATAACAGTGGCTATTCTTATTTGTGTAATGCACGATGAAAGGGTTGAGTGGTATGAAGCTCTTATACTGGTTTCATTGTATGCAGTCTATTTGGCCGTTATGTATTTTGATAAAACATTTCAAAAATGTGCAAAAGGTTTGTAGTTGTTTGTTTTTCTAAAACCTAAAATATTTATTTTTCTTTAACACAATCTTACAAACATATACATTTAACACTAGAAATTCTATGTATGCAGGTGGTGTCGAACATGCAAGAACACGCAGTAGATCTTCAAACAGCAGCATACAGACAAAAACAAGCAATGAAAAGGACCCAGGTTAAACATTTTTACATATACATAATACACACATGCATAACACAAACAAAACACTTTAAAGTATTATCTGCAACACTGCTCATATTTTTATTCGAAATAAAAAGGCAGGCTTACATTCAGTTTTAACTTTTTTAACTTCAATCTTTGTAGGCTGTTTATTTGACACACAACAACTTTAGGCAAGTAACTTTATTTTAGAGTAAAAATGTGCGTTTGTTGAAAAAAATCTAACAAGTTGAAATTCAAAAATTTTACATTTCAAGCATTTTTAATGAAAATTACTTAACTTCGTGTTGTATGTATTAGGTAGTGGATTTAAAAACTATTTTCAAAATAAGATTAATAATACTTTCGATTGCAATCATGAAAAGCAAAGATTCCTGAGGTCATTTTGAATCGTAAAACTTAAGAGGTTATTTTGGGTTCCGTTTCATTAAACTGGACTTATCTTTGCCAACCTGAGAAAGACTGTTAATTTTTGGTTTGTTTTAAATGCAGAACTTCTTTCATAACTAAACTTATTTCGATATTAATCTTCTTAACATATTTGTTATTAAAATTTCATAAACTTGGTGTACTTTAAGATTTAAGAGTACGGTAGTGTACAACCAAGTTTTGACCTTATATCCTTTTTATAGGAATCCATTCAAGACATATTTGACCCCCCTCTAACTTAAAAACATATCGATTCAAAACAGCTTTTTATGGCCTTTGTTGGTCTTACAAATTGGCGTTTCGTCCGGCTTACTCACTTGGACTCATCAGTGACATAGTGAAGGCCTTGTCATACGCAATTTGTATTAAGTTCAGTTTAACTTACATGAATTCTTAGAATTCCAAATCATAAAGCTGGGAGTTTTTTTGCCCGGAGCCTGGCATAGTTTCTATTAATGGGTTTTTTATAATACACATTCTATATACTACTGAATTCCTAATCATTAGGCCCCGGGCAAAAAAAAATGTCCAGCTTAAAAAAAAAGGATTGATTTTGGGCTACGTATAAGCATTTTCGCTTCCGATCTCATCCAAATATTTTTCAATACCTTTCTGTTCAACGCATAAGCAAAAATGAACAAATTGGAATGAAATGGACTAATATGGTTATGAGACGTAACTGCTCACTCAAATTTTTATATTTTCATTGTGACTAACCCCACTCTTTTCAACTCACCAATTTTACTCCGAACTGCCGTCATGCTGTAGTTAAACTACCAATCTTAATACGGTCTTAGGAGGATGAAATCTAGCTTGGAAATCCTATCGCTTGAACTCCATTTAGAAAAATGCTGCCCAATCTGTGGTGCGGTCAGGAAACCGAAATCCCAGCTCTATTTGTGGCACTGAACATTATTTTTATATTTATTATATTTATAAATTATTTTTGACGTGCTAAAGATCACTGTTGTATCTAATCATTTTGAAAAATGGCGCCAAATCTGGGCCAAATGGTAAAATAAAAAAATATTCGTAAATTATTTAGAAAATTTCCTCGATTAAGATAACGGTTGACATTTTGAACATTTTTGGCCGAGCAATTATTTGTTTTTTATTTGTCGTAAACTAAATGTAACGTTTCGATTTTTTCCACAAACCAACCGACCAATTTTCCAGCACTGACTGGAAATATTACTGGAATGCCTGATGGCAGCGTTCAGTGCTACAGAAAATAATAATAAGTAGCTCATACCACGTTTACATGAGCGGATCGAAGGATCGGTTTATGACAATTCCACATCCAAAGATTAGATTTAAATGGAATTGAAGTGAAAGTTTTGCTTTCATTGTGTGGGTGCGACGTTGTTGGTAAAAATAAATGTCGACCACAAATAACAAACAACCAAAATAGGCCAAAGATACATCATACAACAGTCTGTAAACAAAATACACAATCACGCAGGCACACCAACAGGCATCTGAAATCTCGACTCTTCAATCCTTCGATCTAGGTATATAAACATTCTATTTTCGATTCGATCCAGCTCATCGAGCTACAGGTTTACATGGAGATAAATCCTGATTCAATTCAGATTCAGTTAGCCATGTAAACGAGGTATCAGTTTTTCTCACGTGTTTGGCATCTTGAGACATTTTCGCAACTTTTTTATATTCAAATAGGTATATTCAAAACATTAAAATTATCAAAAAAGTGGAGGTGTCACCGAGTGACATAAAAGTATGTTTCTGAAATACAAAAACCATCAACATCCAACTAATTTTGTCTAAAATGTTTGTTACAAATTTTTGTATTGTTTTGTTAATAAAAACAACAAAAAAAAGCTTGGATCGTAAATTAATGTTCTTGTTTTTATCCTTCAAAATCTCAGCTCCAAGCTGTAGGCCAGATCCACACACCGATACACTCTCGCTACGATAATGAGAGGATCAAAATCATATCAGATATCGATTATGTGAATACATTTATTGTTTCTTGTGTTAGAATATTTTATCGTATCGAGACTTAATCGATATGAGAACTATTGCATTCTGCAAAAATTCTTTTCAAGCAACACAACCATCATAGAGTAGATGACTAGAGCCTTGATAAAAATAATAGCCGAAGCACAATTAAAGCCGAATTTTTAACCAAATAATCAAACAAAGAATTATTTACAAGTGAACTAAACGGTGTTCACTTGTAAATAATTCTTAAATAAAAAAATGTCGGTTTTAATATTTGTTTGTTTTGTGTTTTTAGACGAACTGTCACTGTTTGGGTGCGTTCAGGTAAACTGTTTTCAATAAAATTGAATAAGTATGTAGTATACTTGTACCAGTGTTTCTACTGGTCCCTTGCCACTGGTCCCAAAAAGGGTCCCAGGACAAAAAAAGGACCCGTTTAAAAAAATGCCACAAGAGAGAGAATAAAAAAAAAATTTACATATAGGAGAAATCATTTATTTCAAAAATACGGCCAAATTTATTCTAATAAAAAAAAAGTTTATTTTACTAAAATAACAAAAAAAAAAATGTAGATAACTCTTTTTACTTTCTAAATGTATTCGAAATATAAATGTTATTATTATCCTTTTATTCTGTCTCTATGCTGAATTAAGTATAAGAAACTCAACTCAATTTTGAAGGACAATCACACTGATTTTTTAAAAAGTGGCCAGTTAGATGATTCTTTAAAAAGTGGTGGCCACGGGTCCTGGATGCAAAAAAGGGGCCATTTGGCCACTAAAAGGCTAAGGGGGTAGATTTATTGTTCAAAGTAACAAATATCATAATTAATTTTTTTGAATTCAATTTTTCATACAAAATATAAGTTTGCTCAAAAAAACTGTTGACAAAGGCGCCTAAATACCAACTGAACATACCCCTAAGCGGAGCGACGTGAGCAGCACAGAACCCGAAAAAGAGAGTCAAAATACTGAAAACTCGCGAAGCGTGCCAGGCAAAGCAGTCCTACCCTTGACATGTTATGATTGCATTCGATTTTTCGATTAGCCTTTAATAAACTTTAGACGCCTACCCTTTTTTTTTTTGCAAACACTCACACCCAAAATCAGCTGTGGGCAACAGTGAAGTTGCTTTTGATATGTTCTTATATGAATCTTCAAAAGTACACATCTTAAACCTCCTGGCTATCACTGTTTAGATTTAAAGTTAATGATAGTATTAAAAACTTAAAACAAAAGTAGTATTTATTAAAAAAAAATCTTTTTCAAAATTTTGAGTTTGATAGTTAGTTTCTCTAAGACCTTAAACTAAAACATCTTGATTAAAAAAAGAAAATTAAAGAATGGAGTCTTTACTTTTCAAAAAGTTATAACATGACAATGAAGGTATTGTCTTTATTTTTAATATTTTATTTTATTTCAAGTAATTTCTTTGAAAATTACGAAACACCCTGTATTCAAACTAAAATTACTCCGACCAAACAGCGAATTTGAATATAAACTTTTGTAAAAATAGATGTATGAATATTTACCTTGATTGGGTATAAGGTCATTCTTATTGGCGTTCCATAAATTTTTGCCCATTGTCCTTAAACGAGTTTTTGAATAAAAACCAAATCACTTTCATTTTCAATATGGTGATCTTCCTCTTGACCAAGGCACCCCAAAAACTTGGTTTTATAAAGAAGAGATGTAGTCAAACTCAAGTGGTAAAGTAAGTAAATTTTTTTACAAAATTTGCTCCAACGTGAAATTCTTGCATGATTTTCTCAGCATCCATTGCTTGTATGAAAAAAGTATGTTAATCTTTTTAATGTAGAATAAGATAAGCTACCTTCATATTTTTTCAACAAAAAAAACTAATATTTTTCGGGAAATTTAGAAAATAACTGAATTTTACCCATATACCCTCCATGCTCGCCAAAAAACATTATGTAATACATAATATTTTACCTTAGGGGCTTAAGGCAATTTTAACTGGTGCAGGAAAATAATTCTACAGGCATCTGCTCCACATGGGAGTTTATTCCATCATGAGTAGGAATCTGTTCCACTTTCCAAAGTGCAGTTTAATCTCACCGCGAGAGGGAACTAATAACACCCGAAATTTTTTGGAATTTTTTCCCACCTAAAATTTGGAATTTGGGATATTATTGATTCATAAATGTAGAAAACGAAATTGTTTATTTGCAGTAATACGCCAACATTATGAAGAATAAATAGTGAGGTATGTATGGGGGGCATACTGCCGCAACCCCCCTGCTTGGGCTCATTATAGGATTTGGGGTGGGTGCAAGGTTAGGTGTATGCGAAGTTTCTTTTGCATTTAAGGAATCTAGATTTAAAGAAACTATTATTAAAGAAATACCTCCGAAGAACGAATCAAAGTAAAAGAAGTGAAATTGATTCTCATAGCAAGTGGGCAAAAACTCCACTCTCCAAGTGCAGATCTTTCTCACTAAAAAGTGCAATAAATTCTCTCTCTAGGTGAGAATAAATTGTACTTTGAAAAGTGGAACAGATTCCCACTTATGATGGAATAAACTACTGTGTGGAGCAGATGCCTGTGATATTGTTTCCCTGCACCTTTTAACTCTGTGCTAAAAGCTGGCAAGCTTACAAACAAGCCTACCGATTCCAAGTTTGGTGATTACAGTAAAAAGTATTACGGTGAATTTTCACATTTACTACGTTGGAAGTAGTTGCCAATCACCCACTCTCCATAAAAAAGATTCAACTTATAAAAAAATCACCTGATGGATAGAAACTTAACATAAAACCTCAAGCATAACTTTAATGAGAAGAAAAGGCGAAGGAAGTATATCATGAACATTTTTAAAAATAAAATGTTACCCCTTTTTAAATACAAAGCGAAAAAACTTTCACATTATAACTAATTCAAATAACCTTTCCTTTTAATTTATTCATAAAGAAATCGTTGAAAATCGCATTTGCCACAACATGTCAACAATTCAGTTAAACGGTGGTGTTAACAATGACCCTCCAAAGCTGCAACCGCCTTCAGGTCCAACATCACACCAAATGTCAGCAGTCGAAGTGTCTGAAGTAGAATCATCCCAGGAAGAAGAGGAAGAAGAACGTTATTCACTGATCCACTGGCCCAAAGGCAAGAGCTGCTTTGCCCAATTTACCTGGCTCATCATTTGGCCAATACACCTCTTGTTTTATATTGCTATCCCCGATTGTAAACGTGCAAAAAATAGCAAAATTTTCCCAGTAACATTTATGATGTGTATTGTTTGGATTGGATCACTGTCTTATGTTGTCGCTTGGATGATAACAATTATCGGTAATATAAATGAGTTTTATTCGATTTAAGAGTGGACTGTATGATTTATGTTCTGTTTTAAGGTGATACGCTAAAGATTCCGGATTCAGTTATGGGTATAACATTCTTGGCAGCTGGTACCAGTGTCCCAGAAGCAGTTTCAAGTGTAATTGTAGCCAAGCGAGGTGAGTTCGTTATTATTTTTGCAAAAGTCAATAAGTCATCGATATTTATATGTTTCCAGGACACGGCTCAATGGGAATTTGCAATTCGATTGGCTCAAACACATTTGACATTCTACTCTGTCTTGGCGTTCCATGGCTCATCAAAGCTGTGTTCTTTCCAATACAGCCTGGTCAGAACTTTGTCGGAATCAATTCGGCAGGATTGGAATATTCGGCAATCACACTTCTATCAACATTATTCTTGTTGTACATCACATTTTCGTGTAACAAATTCAAACTGGACAAAAAAGTGGGAATGGCATGTCTGGTTATGTATTTGGTGTTTTTAGTATTTGCCTCGTTAATAGAATTAAATGTTTTCTTCCGAGTGAATCTGCCAACTTGTGGACGAACATAGAACCCTTTGGGGTTCTTTTAATAACACATTCTAGAACAATATTTTTGGTTGTTCGATTCGTCGGGTATTGAGAGATAATTTTTTTTTTTAGATTAGTTCTCAATTAAGGCCTTATCCCCTCTACATTCTTACTTTTTATTTTTACTTTCTTTTATTTTAGTTTTTTTTTGTTGTTGTTGGTTTGTTTATAATTAATGTAGATGTAATTATTGATTTTTTTTGTATATCAGTGTAAACCAATTACAACTTTAAATACATAAATAGAATAGAACAATACATAAAATTGATAAGGCAGTAAAATCAAGATTGTAAAATGTAAATATTTATCATTCAAAGTATATTTTTTGTGAACCAAAAAATAAAAAATGGAAAAAAACAAACAAAACAGCAATTTACGAGTTTATACTTGATATCATCCGAAAAATCCGAAAAATCCGAAAAAGCAATTAAACATTCGCAAAAAAGAAGAATGAGCGAAAATATTTTAAAAGAGATAAATAATTTATTTGTGGATACCCCTTTTAGAAGAGACAAAATATGACAATTTCCAAAGTAAAATGCCCTACATTACGACGTTTTGGTCGTTCTTCAATTCAATTTACGATTGGTTTGTAAAGAGCGTTATTTGCATTAGCAACGTTTTTCTTCGGGGATTGGTGCTCTTTTACTTCTTTGTCCTTTATCTCTTGGATGAATAATGTATTAATATTTTCAATAGAAAATCTTTTCGTTTCGATATATCGATCAACATTAGTTGGATACGAAGTTATTATTTCAATCAGAAACATATACATAAGCATCCTTAGAGTTTGTTGATATTTGACTTAAATATTTGGTAAGTATACAAGGCCGGAAAAGACACACAGTAGGCGCTCGGAATAGTGAAGAAATAAAAACCAGGATTGTTCACTCTTTCCAGATTGTTTACATTTTCGAGTGGGATTTTTTAAAGGCTTTCTAAAGATGATCATATTTATAAATTATCATATTTATAAAATGCACATTTTATTCGATTTACTTAAGCGTTAACAAAGCTTTCAATCAGGTTAAAAAAATAGAAACAATTCTTCAGTGTTCTCAAGCAATGTTAAATGCTTGCGAGACATTTTTGTAAAATTTAAAATTTTGGTAGGTTTATGAGCTGTCCCTATCCCTACTCATGATGACTACACTCCAACCATTTAAATACTGCCACAGGGTCATTAGTCCACAGTGACATTTTGAATGTTGGTACTTTTCGAATTGGATCCAAAACCCTGAATTCTATTCATTGCCAAGGATATTTTGCTAGGAATAACAACATGCATCAATTAAAATTTAACTAAAAAAGTAGGTACTTTCTGAACAAAAGTGACATTTTTTATTCAATCATGTATGTAAATTTAAATTTTGTTTTCCTCAGTTTCTAAAAAAAATTGAAAAAGTTAAAATAGTTAAACTGTATTTTGAAGCCAAAACTAAATTTTAGTTCCCTAGTTATAAGCCACTGCTCACAATAGTTCCCTTTCAAAGGCTCGAGTGGACTGAATAGAGAATCTTAGGTGGACAAAATTATTTTTTCCTTCTAAAAGACTTAAATTAATTTTTTTAGGGGAACGTGTTTCGTGGCAAAATGGCCTTATTTGGAACAAAAAAATAATAAGGAAGAGGAATTATGATAAGATTGTCTTTAGATATTACATCATGACAAAGGAGAATAGGACAAAACAGTCTACAAGACCAATAACAATAAGTATGTCATTGGAATGATATTTTTGTGTACTATACAATAGTTGCTATAGAGGCTGATTTCAAATCGCTGTGTGAAAAAAGTTATTCGCTAAATAAGGTTGTGGTCTGGTGGATTGTTATTGTTGTATGAATAAAATGTATTTTGTATAGCCAAATGTCTTTAAACTGGTCCACAACCAATATTGATACTACATATATCATTGGAAAGGCATTTTTATTACCTACAATATCTTTCGTAACAGTTTAATGCAAATCACTGTATGAGCAAAGTTATTTGCTTACTAGTATAATATTTTGGTTCATTTTATTGTGAACAAAATGTTTTTGTGGATTATGGGAAAAAATATGTGAACGATAACTCAATCAATAATAACGTATGTCGTTGGTATTTTTACGCACTACAATAATAAGTAACACAGCTTATTTGGAATCACTGTGTGAAAAAATTATTCGCTAATTAATACCCATGTCAAATTAATTTGTTTTTCTACACAAATTCCTCAAAACAGCGAAAAACTTTTTCCACACAGTGATTTTAAGTAAGTTGTCATAGTAAATATTATTTTTCATAAAAATACCTTTTCAGCGATATATATACATCTTATTGGCATTTGTTGCATAAAGTACTTTTACAAAAAGTATGTACTAAAGAAAAGAAAAGTATGTACAAAAAGAACAAAAAGTACTAAAAGTGCAAAAATTAAGAGAATTATAAAAAGTACAAAAATTAAAAAAAAAACAAAAGTACATAAGAAATGTACAAAAAGTAAAAAAAGTTCAAAAAGTAAACTTACTTCTTAGTTACAAAACGATCAAATGTACAAAAAGGAAAAAAGTACGATAAGTACCAAAAATACGAAAAGTGCAAGAAATACTAAAAGCGAAAAAGTACTTACTAAAAGTACTTAAAGTAAAAAGTTAAAAAGTACAGAAAGTACTAAAAGTAAAAAAGTACAAGAAGTACGAAAAGCAAGAAAAGTAAAATAAATACGGAAAGAACAAAAAGTTCTAGGTACCAAAAGTACAAAAGTAGAAAAGTACAAAAAGTACGAAAAATAAAAAAGTACGAAAAGTACAAGAAATACAAAGGTACCAAAAGTACAAAAAGTCAGAAAATTACAAAAGGTAAAATGTACAAAAAGTACAAAAAATGCAAGAAGTACAAAGAGTGCAGAAAGTACGACACGTAAAAAAAGTACAAAAAAAAAAAAAACAAAAAAATCAGACAGCAGTTCACTCAAACCGAACTTATACTTACAGCCTACAGGGCCACAAAGTGAACAGGGTAGAGCAAGCCAGGTGGACAAAATTCATGCCTAAGTTGAACTTCGGAAACAGGATATTTTAGTTAAATAATAGTCATGCACACATTAAAAGTCTCATTAGTTCACAGCGACGGAACTCGCAACTAGAAGTGAGTACCCAAATTCAAGAGTGAAATATGAAGCGGTTTGTTATACTGTGAGCATCAAAAAAAGTGTACAGCTTTGAACTGCATTTTTGAAACTCTGTTGGAGCAAATATACTCGATCTTCCAGTAAAAGACCTATCTTATATTTTAAAGTGGTTTATTTACAATGAGTTGCAATATAAAACTTAGGAAAGAATATCTAATTGTGCCTCTTTGCTGAAAATGTTCCTCTTTTGGATCTGTTTATATTGATAATCTCACAAATGGTCGATGGTGTCTACGTCGGGGGATCATGGAAGGTCTTCTAATTGCTAAGAAATACCAAGGAGTTACCATTCCTTAAAAAAAAGCGATGTGTGCTTGAGGTGGTTGTCTTGTTGGAACATCCATGAATTAATTAACCCCAATTTTGCATTAAAATATCAAGGTAATCTTTACCATGCTGTCAATGAGTTATTTCAAGAGCCATTCTATGAACGGGTAAGCTTATTGAATTTAGAAGGAAGAAGGTACTAATCCACGCTAAACTGGAAAGAAGAAAACCAAATTTTGGCTCAAATGATTGCCCTCGAAGTTGCATTCATATGTTTTTTCGATGCACCGTTTTCGAAATAATCTTCACTGAAGCTTTGGACGGACATTTTTTGTTTGCTATCACTCCCACCCTGCTGTATGCTCTCGGTCTATAATGAGTTCATTATGGCTCTAGAATTTTGGCACCTTCAATATCAAAATTATGCTATAAATGTCATTCAAAATTTATTTAGAAATTATTAAAATAATTTAAAAATTAGTCAGCTCAAGAAAATTACGTCTCGAAGTTTCTCAAGGTCAAGGAGATTTTAGGGACCTCATTTGTGGGATATTCACAAAAAATATTTGTCATCCGAAAGATCACCAGATCGTCATAACTATTTTCAGTCAGGCCAGCCATATAAAATTCATGAAAATTGTTTGCGGTTATCCCAGAAATAAGGTGTCAAAAATCGTTTGTGATGAAAAAACAAAAACTTACAAAGCTACCACCATTGGCTGACCAAATACTGAAACTACCTAACCAATTTGTTACCAAAAATTTGTTCTGAAAAAACTTTTAAAATTTGTATACAAATATTAATCACCGAAAATAATTTTCCTTTATCAGGAAGACTAGGTTTTCTGAGCTTTGATTACAAGATTTCTGGGGCTAACCAATTTCTAAAATTAGTTGAACATTTTTGACCAATCAGGTGTCAAATTTTCAATGCGAATATCGCCTAAATGAGGTGGCAAAATCCCAGAACCGTGCATTTTCTACCACTTTTTGCAATTACATAAATACGAACCTACTTAAAAAAAATATTAAGGCGCCAGTTATTAGGTGCCAGTTATAGCTATCATTGAAATTCATCATTGAAGGATTTTGAGACGTTTAAGAAGTAAAACTATTTATTTTTTTGATGAACAAATAAAATTAATATTTCTAGTCAAAAAAAAATTTCGAATAGGCCCAACTTTCCGCATAAAAAATCTTTGCAGATTCCAATGATCATTGGTAAGGTAGTTCAATCATTGAGAAAAGAAAAATCATTTTATGTGGAAAGTTTGGCCTATTTGAGATTTTTTTTACTAAAAATATTAATTTAGTCAAGAGCTTTATTTTTTTATCACGAAAATAAATGATTTTACTTTCTTAATGTCTCAAAATCAATCATTAAAATTTTCAATGATGAGTTTCAATGTTTTTTAATATTTTTTAAAATTTAATTACAAAATTGAATGTACTATTTAATCTACCGATTTAACTACATTTCAATTAATTTTGTGTAATTATGATCAAATTTCTAATTACCTGTAATTGTAATTGTGACCTTCAATTACACTTACCCCAGTAATTGGGCTTTAATTGAATTACCGTTGAATCATCATGTAATTAGCCTTTACTGTAATTGGACTTCTAATTACCCAACTCTTCATACAAGTTATCTTAATAGGAATGATACAAATTTTAGCCGTAATGGTTTTTACCCTCCGCTTTGGATCCTTGATTGTATAGTTCGTCCACTTTAAACGTTCTGGCAGCGCAAACAATGCACTCAATACTCAAGTAATTTTGAATTTGAAGAAAATTTGAAAACAATATTCTTCTGTAAATATACAAAAAACTTTTTAATTTTTATTGAAATAGTTTTAATCAATTTTGAGATAAATAAGCTTTTTTCAGCTGTTGCATAGCAAGTATACAGTTATTTTTGGAGGTTAAAAAAGGAAAAGGAAAAGTTAACATAGTTAAAAAAAAAAAATAGGGTAGTGTTTTTAGATTTCAATGAACCAAAAAAAGATGCTCAACATAAATAAATACAAATATGATGTTTTTTTTGGGTACTCTATAGATTCCCAAACTATAATTGATCGATTTGTATGATATTTTCAGATTAAACTAGGCTAAATTAAACTAAAACTAAAATACAAATTTGTTTAATTTAAACCAAAAGCCCGCTCAATTATTTATTATTCGATTGGTAATAGAAGAGATTAAGAAAAATTTGCCTGTAATTAGAATCTAAATAAAGTCAAAAATTTCCGTTAAAGTTTAAGTGTGTGAACTTAGAGAAAATAACATCACGATTTCCAAATTTTAATAAATTAATTTAAATGTTTGTTGCTTGACTTTTATATTTAATGTCAAGATACATGCACCTGCAGACTCTTCCACTCCTTTTTGGGTTAAGAGTTTATACCCAAAAGTTACAGCCAAAAAAGTCGATATAATGTATGAGTGATCAAGTCCACTCCTTGTGAAACTCCTTGATAAACTTGTTCAAAAGGAGTTTCACTTCAATGTATGGAATGTATAGAGTCCGTACATAAGCTTGAAGTCTGGACTTATCATCCGTGCAACTATGAAGTTATAAAACTTTAGTTTCTAGTATAAAACAAGCTTAAACCTTTTTAATAGATAATTATATCAAAATAATTAAAATTAAAAAAAAATTATTAACTGTGATAAATATATAATATTTAATTGACATTGCACATAGGCAAGTTAACAACAAAGAAAACATTCATTTCCATCAAAATTGCAAATATTACAAAGCCTATGTAAAGACAGAGACATGCATATCCAACAGTCTTTCCCAAAATAAATTTTGTGCATGCAAACGAGGTATAAAGTAGAAACAGCGATGATAAAAGGGTAACAGTTGAATATATCAATCCCGAAGAATTTATATCTAAGGAATGATTTCCGGGTGTAGATGGGAAAAAGACGGTCTTAATTAACCATGGGCAACCAAGGCAAACGAGAATATCAAATGTGTTTGAGCCAATCGAATTGCAAATCGCCATAGATCCATAACCTTAAAAAAAATTAATTCAATAGTTATTTTTTTGCAAAGAAAAAACATCTGTTCATTAAATTTACCTCGTCTTGCAACGATAACACTGGAAACTGCTTCAGGGATACTTGTTCCAACAGCCAAAAAAGTTATTCCCATTACTGAATCCGGAATATTGAAGGTATCACCTGAGGAGAAAGGATTTATGTTGGTAACTAAATTACTTTTTGCTTACTATTGCTTTCTTATTTTAGATGAAAGAAACTTTTTTGATAATTTACTAGTTTTTGTTTTTGGTTGGGTACCTTCTTGGTCACTTATTTTAATTATGTGATCTGATTACAAGCTCAAATAATAGGGTTGCATTCGTGCGTCTGTAGCACTGAATATTGCGCAAGACCCTAACTGATGGCCAGTGACAATGGTACATGCTGATGTATCCCGAACAAGGCCTAACTAACGATTTTCGCATGTTAAGGTCCAATTCTTAACTATCTCTAAGTTATTACCTCTACAAGCCCTGTTTTGAGGTTTCACTGTTTTTTTGTATTCAGCTTTATTTAAACCTATTAAAGACAACTTTGACATTTTTACAAACCAACTTGACAATAAAAGCAAAGAAGAAACTTACTTTAAGAAGCTCAATCAAAGAAATTGTTGAGGCCTGCTCAGAAAAACTTGAAACAAGCTGTTATTTTTTCTAATATCAAGTGAAAAAGAACACAGATTCACCACCGTCAGAAGCCCTTCGTGATCTTGTCAAAACAACAGGCAAGAAGGGTTCGGACCTCCTGGTTTGTCGTGACCCTAACGCTCATTACCTTCAACGGGGGAGCACTGACACCAATAAAAGAGGTGAGTCACTTTTTGAGTTATTTATTTAGGAAAATGTATTGATTTTAAATGAAGGTAACGAGCCAACCTTTGTTGCCAGAACTAGAAGAGAAGTGGCTGATGAATGCTTTCCACTAACTCTGACTCTATAAAAGTCAGTGACTTGAAAGTCTCAAGCAATGTTTCATCCTCAGATCATAGAATGATTACATTCCAATGGGAACACAAAATAGAAAACTCATAGAAACCCAAGGAAAATAAACTGGGATGCCTTCAACATAAGATTGGCCTGATTTTTGGATCATTATGAACATCTACCAATGACAAACAGCTCAGACATTAATAAAGATGCAAATGAACTAAAGTTTAGCCACTAATAATGCTAACGAAAGTTCCTGCCAAAATTCAGTAATGAACTTGCCAATTGGGATGTCTTTAAAGTCATTAAACATTTTTACAAAAACCGAACTACCTATGCAAAAAGAGAAACCTGGCAAAAATTTTGCTCAGACATTTAAGCTACAAATGAAACTGCTTGTAAAGGGTGGTTCAATTTTAAGGGCCGATGTTGAATTTGAACCACACCTAAACGTCAAATTTTTTTCTGTATTTCATTTAACATTTCTGAATTTCAGACTAACTCAATTTGAACCATGGAAAGACACATAATCGAGCAACGCTGAAACGCCAGCGCGGCCGCCGTGACCTCGGCGGTACACCCCCATCCGATGGTTCAAATTTTCAATGACGCTAATGCATAATTGAGGTACTATGCCGTTAATTTGCCGAATTATCTCATTCTTTAGCTCTTTAAATGTTGCTGGCTTATCAACATACACCGCCAGCGGCCAACGGCTTCATCAGGCAGTATTATTTCCAAATTGAGGCCGGTCAGGCAGTTACTACTGTGAATGGTGTTCGCTATCGTGAGATGATAACGAACTTTTAACTGTCCGAATTGGAAGACATGGATGTAGACGATATGTAGTTTCAACAGGACGATGCCACTTGCTACACAGCTAACAAAACAATGGCTCTTTTGCGCGACAAATTCAATGTCCGTGTTATCTCACGTGGTGGCGATGCCAATTAGCCGCCAAGATCATGTGATTTGACATCGTTGGACTTCTTTCTTTGGGGTCATTTGGAAAAAAAAGTGTACCTCGATAAGCCAGCAATAAGTCAAGAGCTAAAGAATGAGATAATTCGGTACATTAACGGCATAAAACCTCAATTATGCCTTAGCGTCATTGAAAATTTAAACCATCGGATGGAGTTGTGTCACCGAGGTCACGGCGGCCATTTGACCGATATTTTATTCCATACATAATTAAACCATACCAATATTATCATAATAAAAAGAAATGACAATTACTTCCTAAATAATTTGTGTTTTATTCAAAATCAACATCGACCCTTAAAATTTAACCACCCTTTACTATCGATACATCTCCTGTGGACAGAGGGCCCAACATAAATGAAATCAGTGATACAGGTAAACAAATCGTAGATAGTAGGTAGGTGGCTTGGGCCATTGACTTCTTCTCAGCATACAAGTCTACATGGCCAGATGGAATCATTCCAATTATGCTCCAAAGTGTTTAAGGACGGGTTGTACAAACGTGGTTCAAATTTTGATCCGTGGTTCCAAAATTTTTATTGGCTGATTTTAGCGGAATTACTCAGACTAGTACGATGGTTCAAGGTACTAGTATGTTATAGGAGCCAATTTTATGAATGAACCATCTTTGAACCTCAGTATGTATGCTGAAATCAGTAAGTTAAAATTGCTGAACCACGAATTAAATATTTGTACAACTGGCCCTAAGAAATTATTGTTGGAATTCTAGCGGATATTTTAAGGGGTTATCTTAACATTACTTACATCCCCGCTATTTGGAAAGAAGTCCCTATCATCTTCATTCTGAAAGCTAGTTGGCCACACTGAACCGAAGGATATCCAGCCTATAAGCCTATCCTCTTTTCTCCTGAAGACCTTAGAAAGGTTAATTGACACTCATTGGCCTGAAACTGATAGTGTGCTCGCACAGGTCCAACGTGCTTCCATGAAGGGCAAATCTGTTGAGACAGCCATTCATGTAGTAGTCAACACAGTTGAAAAATCGATCCACTTCAAGGAATTCTCTCTAACTGCATTCCTTGACATAGAAGGGGCCTTTAACAATGTTGATAACAGTGCAATTCGACAAGCCCTAAATTCCGTCAGTATTGATCCATTGCTGATAAATTGGATTGATAATATGCTTCATACGAGACTCACAAATGCAGAAATGAGTAAAATAAAGAGTAAGGAAAAGTAGAGGTACTCCACAGGGTGGAGTCTTATCTCCTTAGCTTTTGTTTCTTGTCATCAATCAGATTTTAGTTAAACTAAATCAAAGTCGTTGTATGTACGCAATGACATTGTCTTGATGGCATCAGGAAAATTTAGCACAACTCTGTGCAAGCTCTTACAAACGTTCCTAGATAAGCACAAAAATTGGACCAGTAATTGTGGAAATATTAAGCGACTGAAGACAGAACTGGTGCTGTTTACAAGGAAGAGTAGTATTGTAAACATAAACCCTTAACGAAATTCTTTTACAGGTCATGGATACTGCCAAACACCTTGGTATTGTTTTTGATCGTAAACTAAACTGGGCAGAAAATATTAAAGAAAGAAAAAAATGCCTCAATAGCTTTCTATCTATTACACTTGTAGCAGAATTTTCGGTAAAAGACGTGGTCGTAATCCTAAAACCATTGATTGGATATACTCAACCATTATAAGGCCAACTCTGGTGTACGCATTTATGGTCTGGTAGCCAGCCTAAAATATGGACACGAATAAAAGAACCATGAATAAAATTCAAAGATTAGCGTGAATTTACCCATACAAATGGCCAGCCTAGAAACTTTCCTTTCACTTACTCCACTTGATCTGTTTATGGAGGAGTTGGCGGCCAAAAGTGCTTTAATACTTCAACAATGTAAAAATTGGAAAAGGGGCCACTACGCTCACAGAACTATAATGCATTTCACAGACTTAGATATAAAGTAGTACGTTTAACCGCACATTGATTTCAACCCAGTAACCATGACAGATTTCCCCACCAGGGAACTCAGGATGAAAACAGGGCCATTAATGCAAATCATCTTTCAGTCTTTACTAAGGGTTCATAAACTTTATAGGGTGTTGGGTCCGGCGTCTATGAAGCTTCCAAGTTTTTGCAGTACATTTGAAGAAAAAAACTAAATACTTACTCAGGTTAAGCAAGTCTCAATTATCACTGAAAGTAGGCATCCCAACGGGCCACAAACTCAATGGGAACCCACATGAACAGAATGGACATCAGCTCATCGGACTTTTGAAGAGGTTGTCATTATGAAGAGGCGGAGGAAAGGGAGGAGGAAAGGTAGGGAGGAAGGGAGTCCTTCACTTCTTGTGTTGGTTCATGGAGGTCCTTAGCCCCCTCCCTATCTTCCCCCACTACTCACCGCACCCTGGGTGAGCGCAATGGATCCACTGAGATCCGAGTGAGATGATGTGGCTTATGACCTCCTTCTAACATAACCAAACCTAGGACAGATTCAAAAAGTTTTGTGTATGTTTAAATGCCTGATGAGATCATAAATAGCACTGACAAAGTAGAAAAGATCAAATAAAACTCAACAGTATGAAACTATAAATGTAGTAAGAAATGTAAAGTGTGTTCTCGAAAATGGCTACATCAGTTGTGATTTGATTCACAATTAGTAGCTATACTTAGTGTCTGTTATATTTTAAGTTACTAATTTCAAAAAAATTCACAAATTGGACTCAGATACGCCCGAAGTGTAAAACTTGTCCCGACATAATTTTTTTCAAATAATTCTCTCCGAGCTTGCAAAACTACACGCCTTATATTGATTTTTTTGATCCATTGATCCAAAATTTTACAACAAAAAGGTTTTCTTTAAAAAAAATTCAAAAAGGAATCTGGTACTTTTGACTTCTTTGATTTGATTTAGTTTTAGCACTTTTCACCTTATCTATAAATATTTAGCTTCAGCTAGTTCTAACTTAAAAATATAAGAATACATAAAATATTAAATTACCAACAGTGGTTATCATCCATGCAACAATATATGACAAAGCGCTTATCCAAACACAACACATCAAAAATGACAGCGGATATAGTTTTTTGAGCTTTGGCATTCGGCAATCCGGTATTGTGAGATAAAACATTAAGTAAATCGGATATTTTAAGACCCAACACATGGCATAACAAGGACCTTTACCAGTGGGAAGCTTACACAAATGTTGGGTTGGGTCTTCAGCATCGTCTTCGTCAGCTTTCAAAGTTTGTGAATCACGTTTTGCATTATCATCCAGGTTCATATCAAAACATGGGAATTTCTGGCAAGTTGAATTTGCTGAAATATTGAGAATTAATTATACATAATTGCTAATTAATATACCTTTAATAAAAATATAAGCAACAAGATAAACTCTATTTAGACCACGTACATGATTTAATTGCTATTAAAATTAAATAACATGTTATTATGCTTGATATGTTGAAACATTGTTCATCATCATACAGTCGTACATTTACAGTTTGTACTATTTGCTGCAGAGGCAGATACAGGAAAAAAATTAAACCGTGATAACAACCTATAAATAGTCTTATAGTAAAAAAAAGATAATCAGCAATTTTTCTATTTTGGGTGGCACTAAAACATTCAATATGGCGCGTTTTTTGTATTGTACTAGACATGTAAGAAAACTGTGATGATTTTTGTATAAATAAACTTGTATTTACACTGATCTGCAAAGAAAATCACCTTTTAACCAAACCAAACTTTTCTTAAGGATTTTAGCATGCTTAATTCGAAGTCAAAATGGCTCTAACACTATTCAACTCAGGCGTTCAATTCAAAACTCATCTATTCCAATACAAATCAAATTCCACTTCTCCACAATTAACTCTTCTTTTTCTTTCCGAAACAAAGAAGTCGCTTTTGAAGCTCGTGTCTATCAAGAAGGTGGACATATGTACTATATGAGTATTGTAACGACTTTCCAATTGTACTATAACGACTCTCGAATGAAGAAGCGACATCTTCTGATACAATTCAACTTATGGAGAGTTTTCGTGAGCTTTTGAACTTTTAGCACTAAACGTCAAAATGAAAGCTGGAAAGCTTCCAGAAGCAAATACTAGAACATTCAAGATATTTCGGGACCTGTGTGACACGCATAAAAGGACATGTTTGACCGACAGTGGACACAGTTTGTTTTTAAACGTAAATCAAAAAAAATAATTGTAATAAAAGTCCAAGGTAAAGTTGGTCATTTAATTTCAGTGGTGAACAATAAATTGTTTTGTAGTAAGAAAAGTAAAGTGTTGTATTTTGTTAAGTGAATAAGTTTTATTAATGATCCTGAAAAAATATTACAGTATTAATTATTTTAAATAACTAAGATTATTTTATTAAAGTTTGTATTAATTTTAAAACTTTACTATTCCTATGCTCCTGAAACGTAGTACCTCGTGGCGTGATGGCAAGTGCGTTGGACTGTCATGCCAAAGGTCTATGGGTTCGATTCCCAGCGCTGCCATCTAAAAACAGAAATGTTTTTCCCGAGGTGCTGCCTCTTGCGAGGAACTGACAATACCCATTACAAACGTCCTAAGACAAGCTCAAAAATTGGGTCAGAAACTGTGGAAATGTTAGCCTTCTGAAATTAAAACTGGTGCTGTTTACAAGGAAGCGTAATATTGCCAACATAAACCCTCAACAGAATTCTTTTATAGGTCTCGGGTACTGCCAAACATCTTGGCGTTGTACTTGATCGCAAACTAAACTGGAAAGAAAATATTAAAAAAGAGAAAAATAGCTTTCTACATTTGCAAAGAATTTTTGGTAAAAGATGGGGTCCAGGCCAATTCTATAGAATGTATGCATGGTCTGGTGGCCAGCTTTAATAAGTAAATCAATCTAGAATCCATATTCAAAGACAATAGCATGCATTGACACAACCCAGTGCTATTAGGACCGAACAAAAGGCTGCCCTAGAAAATTTACTTTCAATGTAAAAATTGGAAAAAGGACCACTACGGTCACAGAACTGTAATGAATTTTACAGACTTAGACATAGACATTCAAACAAGCTACGTTTTACAGCACATTCATTCCAATCCAGTAACCACAACAGACATCCCAACCAGGAAACTCTGGACTGAGAATAGGGTCATTAATGCAAGTCATGTTTCGGCCTTTAGAGAGGCCGTACCGTGCCTATGGGTGGGGCATTGGGGCAACTGCCCCAGGCACCTTGCTGTAATGGGCACCACGCCACCTCGTATCGCAAATGGCTCGCTACGTTCCATGAAAGGCGCCACCATGTCGTGAAGGCTGACACGAGGGGAGCTTAGGTAAAAAAAATTGAGAAATTTTTATTGCTGTTATAAATATTTACCAAAAACTTGAATGGATTTTGTTACAATATGTGGATAAGGTCGATTTTTATAATCTCGGCAGCAGTTTATTAAAGACCGACTGAACAAAAAGTAGATAGAATTTTACCCAAATTTCGAGTGATCGATCGAGTGACAGTCATCTGCCTCAAGATTTAGTTTGCAGAATATTCTTAAACGCGAACTGCAAGTCTTCAGTTTGAAAACAAAAATTTTACTGCGTTAGCATCACAGTACAAATATGGAAATATCATTAGAATTTTGACTTTTGTTCAGTAAATATTTGTTGAATATTTGTGTTTGCACGTATTTTTTCCTTACGTTTCACAGCGATTTTTTTTCTGACAATTTCAATTTGTTGTTGTGTTAACAGGTATTTTTGTCCTCACATTCACAGCCATTTTTGTATATCTGAAATTACGAATTCCAATACTGTTTTAGGCAATGACGCTTAAAAGCGCGCTTAACTTGGTTTGGATTGTCATCAATCAAATAAGGCGATCGGAATAAAATTTATTTTAAACAAAATCTAAAATTGATTATGTACAAACATTCCAAGCAGAGCGTTGTATTTTAAGTTACGTTTGAATGAACGACAGAAAAAAATGCCGAATTGCTAAAATGTCGACTATATCGACTTTTTTGTATGTATCAAGTATTGAGAAAAAATCAATACAAGTCGATAAAGTCGATGCTTTTCTCGATTTTCTGTCAAGGCAGCTTACTTTTTGTTCAAGTTCAGAGGAAAACATTTTATGAATTAGTAACCAAAAAGTCGATATAAATCGACATTTCAACTGCTTAAGTCACTTTTTATTGCCAGTAATTCGTAGGTAACCTATACTAAAATATGTTGGTACTTGTTTTTATTCCGTATAAGGACGGTGGAAGTAATAAGATTCGATATGTTTCAATTCTGTATTATTTGTGGCGAAAAAGGCGGCTTCTTTAAGCCTTCCCCAGGTGTTCTGAGCGCTAAGAACGGCCCTGTTAATGTCACACCCATAAATAGATCTACATGTAAAGTTTCCAAATTTTCGCAGTGTATTTCAAGCGGAAGTGTTCGCAATTTTTGAAACCGTGAACATCTTCCCTCATCCGAGATAGACAGCAATAATATTGATATTTTTATAGTTAGCCAGGCGGTTAATAAGGCCATTTCCTTAATCACAATGAAGTCCAAAGTGGTATGGCAGATGATCTGGCTGAAAGTGGGCCATCTTTTGATTTGAGCAAAATCAAAAGCTCGGTGG
Source organism: Dasysyrphus albostriatus (assembly GCA_946251815.1). Taxonomy (NCBI): domain Eukaryota; kingdom Metazoa; phylum Arthropoda; class Insecta; order Diptera; family Syrphidae; genus Dasysyrphus; species Dasysyrphus albostriatus. The sequence continues at coordinate 77,764,524 of OX276336.1, forward strand.
TCATGCCACTGGAGCAAGGAAAAAGAAGAATACACCAGAGTTTATTGGAAGGTGCAAATGTCACATGTTGATCCATCGACAATTGTCGGGTTTCAAGGAATCTATGGCCAAATATTCATTCTAACGTCCTAACAGGCCACAACGCAATCGGAACCCACATGATCAGAATGAGAATGGACGTCAACTCATCGGACTTATGTAGAGGGTGCTACAATGAAGAGGTGGAAAAGGGCTCACCTCACTTCCTATGTGAATACTCCAGCCTAGCTAGAGCCTGAAAAGCAGCTCTAGGAGAATACTTCTTCAAAGAACTGGGTGACATCTCTGTCTTGCCACTAAGAAACATCTGAGTGAGATGATGCGGTTCTAACCTAACCTTACCTAACCTATGGCAGTAAGCGACATATTAGAAGGGAGTTAGTCATCCTAGCGCTATCATGTCGATAAACTGTATGTCTATACATTTTAAGTTACTTACATTCTCTAATACTCATATTTTGGTAATGCATCTCCTACTGTTTAAATTACATTAAAAATTGGAAAAAGTCAAATAGTTAAAAAGAAAAAGTTGCTCACCTTTAGCACGCCTTTGTAGATTCTTGTCATTGTACATTATCAGCAAATACACAAAATAAAACCCAACCAAAGACATAGCCTCATACCATTTAACAACTCCGTCATAAAGAATTACAATCAGAGAAGCCACTGTGATTCCGTAAACAAATGCATCTCTCGTTAAAGGCCACCAATCTAATTTTATAGTCTTAAATATTTAAACAAAAATAACCTCAAATTAACGAGCTTCCAGTGAATTTTCGAATGTTTAACTTACCACTCCAGAAACAACACCACACACAGCAGCAACACCCAATGTATTGAACACAGCTGATCCAACTATTGTTCCAATACCAAGATCACCCTTTGTGATAAATGTTCCTATTATATTGACGAAAAGTTCCGGAGCTGATGTTGCTGCAGCCATAAATGTTGCTCCAGCTACATCCGTTGACATATCCAAAGCTTAAACAACTTATTTTTGGTCAATTCTTAAATGAAGAATATATAATTTGTCTCTAGCTCTTACCAAGACATAACCTTTCCACAGCTGGTACAAAATATTCATCACAAATAATTGCCAACGCTATAAATATATAAATGCTCAGGATAATGTGGAAAGCAACAAAACCCTCTGCTCTTTTATCTTTCGTCAGGCCATCAGATGGAAATTCTTCAATAGCTGGTTTCGTACAATTAAAATCTAAGAAAACAAAAATGTTCTGAAATATAAAATTAATACTTAAGATGCATTTCATACCGTCTCTGTCCAAACCACGCATGTAAGTAAACATGATGAATCAATTCTAATAAAAAGTCGTAATGATTTTCCTTTTTTTTTAATTTTGGGTGACTGAACAAGTTTCGATGAAGTGATCAATTAAATGAGGAAAACATTTTTTTAAATAAAAGTGTTTGGAAATATTTTCAAAATCCAAAAATTGCTTAAACACATACATAGATGTATTATTATTGTGCAAAAAATGAGGAGGAGTATTTAGGTAGCTTGTAACTTGCTGTTGCGAACAGTTCAGGGTTCTAGGTGCACAGCGCAACATAAGACTCTGCTGGGTTCCGGGCAACAGTGGTGTCCCTGGAAATGAAAACGCTGATGAGCTGGCAAGAACAGGATCAACTCTTGATAATCAAACAGAAACAATAGTTCAGTTCCCAACCTGTAATATTAACCAGCAATGGAGGTCGCTTGATACCTGTGCTATAACCAGAAAACTATGGCCTAGTTTCAACAAACAAAAGACATACAATATCATCCAACTGAGTAAAAAGTCTCAATCTCTTCTCGTGAGCATCACCACCGGTCACAACCACCTTGGTTACCACAAGTAAAAGATGAAACTCAGTTTGGACGACCTATAAAGGGGTTGTGGTGACGTAGAGATACTTCTCACTACCTGTGTCACTGCACTGCCCTGCGCTATACCATCTGAGAAATAGGGTCCTAGGGACAGGGAGAAACTTCTTCGGTGACTTGGAAGAACTCTCTGAAATATTAAGTAATTATAAACAAAATACGAGTAGGTTACTCAGTATATTGATTTTTATTAGTTTAGTGATGGCGTCTCAATCTCTATGTACCTTGTATGCTGCAGGTCAGTTACTTGATTCTGGATTCTACTGTTTTGATTTTGTGTCACCTTGGAATTGACAAGATATCACAACCATTACTAGTCTTCATACCTTACTTAATTTTTTGATGCAAGATCTTATTAGTTTCAGACAAATTTTTGATGACTCGCAAATAAAATACTTATGTCTTATTCTAACAAGATCCTGATCATCCAGATACTCATCCCTTTAATGCGGTCAATTTTCGAACGACCTTGATCTGCTTTCATGCTCTGCGTATTCTCCAAATTTATATTTGGAATACCACCATTTGGAATTATTTTGTGAAAAAATAATGATGCTGTTCATCACCAGAATTGTTTGGCAAATTGACGTTTTGCGGGGTTTATTTCGACATTTTCTGTTTTTATTTTGCAATTCGTTTATTCCGCATTTCACGTTTGGCGATAAACGTTTTGTTTTCTTAATGATTTCACAAACCATCACGTCCCATTTTTCATTTCGCAATTTTCACTAGGTATTTTGTTTGATTGGCGTTATGAAGATTGGCAAATTTTTTCTTTAGCATTTTGTTGTTTTGACTTTTGTAATTAGCATTTTGTTGATTCGCTTTTTCTTATTTTCAGCATTTTCTTATTTGGCATTCAGTTGTTTGGCGAGTTTTTGACTTCCATTAAATTACATGCGCGAACGATTAGAACGCTAAATGTGGACTACAAAATGATTGAAAAGTATAGTGAATGAACAAGAAGACGTAAATTGCCAATCAAAGATTGCGAATTAAAAGAAATATATGCAATAAATCGTTTAACTAATTTTTTAAATACACCAATCATGGTAGGTTCGTTTATTTCTTGTTTTTAACTGTTTTTAAAATGATTCTTAGCATTTTCATCAACCTTTATACACACATACATAAAAATGTCCGTATGTAGGTACCTTCATAGTTATGTACATACATATATTCATCACAATATTTAACTAATTGTTTTTTTGAAATCCAACACGATGACATTGATGGAAAACTTAAGTATAAATATAAAAAAACAAACCTTGAATAAAGTTCCGCATGAGATACATTTCAACCACCCATCTATTCAATGCAATAAGCGTAAGTCTCAGTACCATTTCTTGGGATTAATTATTCACATCAACGGTGCATCATAAAAGCCAAGTTAGTTGAAGACAATAGTCCTACAGCTAGCGTTGCAATTGTTTTGAAAGAACTTAATACAAATCTAATAAAATACACTGCACTTGTCTTCCCTATCTATTGAAAAAAACGCGAATTATCGAATAATCGTACTTTGTGCTATGTCTTATGTCAAGTGAACGTTGAAAAATAGATCACAACAAAAACATACCAAAATGCAGGAAAAAAACACCATTTCAACCTATAATATTAAAATGCTAAAAATATTTGTTTCGTTTTCACTCTATTTCACCTTAAAGACTAGTACGCTGCTGATGCGAAACGAAAAATCCCTTGCAAAAATGACACAACGAAATCATATACGAAACATTTAGTTCTACTTTCGTTCCTCTGATCGAGGAGAGAAATTGTTTATCGTACCAGATGATTTGGAGAAGTCTACACTCTTTTTTCGCACACAAATCATTACCCGGACCATTTATTGTATGCGAAAATATGACATTTGTGTTTTTTCTTGTTTATTTTTATTGTTTGTTTCATTATAGCATGGCTGCCTGTGATTTTTTTGCATTTGCAATTGTTTTGATTTTTTGAATATGTGCAACTATCAACAAATGTTTTTCCGCTTCGGTTTCGTAAGCATTTCGTTGTCTTGTTGGAGACGAACTAAATATTTCGCTTCGCATCAGCAGCTTTTAAGCCTGGCACACTGCTGATGCGAAACGAAATTTTTGGTTGTTCTCCAACAAGACAAGGAGATGCCTTCAAAAACAAAGTGGAAAAATATTCATTTACAGTTGCACAATTTCAAAAAATTAAAACAAATGCAAATGCAACAAAACATACAGGCAGCATTGCTGTAATGAAAGAAACAACAAAATAAATATGAAAAAATGCAAAATGTCATTTATACATATTTGCACACAATAAATGGTCTGGGTAATTGAATGTGTGCAAAAAAAATGTAGACTTCTGCAAATAATCTACTACAATAAACAATGTCGCTTGTCGAACAGCGTACTGCAAAACGAAAAGAAGAACTAATTTTTTCGTTTATGATTTCGTTAAGTCATTTTTGTATGGGACTTTTCGTTTTGGATCAGCAGCGTACGAGGCTTAAAAATAGATCTTCATTTTGAAATATATATTTATACTAAGCCCGCCCTGTAAATATATCTTAACTAGACAAAAAGATATTCAAAACGGATACATTTTTGTTTCTAACCCATTTAACCTTTAGAAATGAAGCTTAATCTCGAAACTAGACATCCTTGCACTTATTGACTTACCTTGGCAGATATCCATTTTTGTGCGAGTCTTTGGCTTTAGAGCTAAAATATTTTAGAAGTGTTGCTAGCAATATTGACTTTTCAAAGCAAGATCCATGGACAAGATATGTTCCAGGCTTTTGATGATCCAATGGCAAAATCAAATATAACTTAAACACGAACATTTCTTCCAAAAGTTCTAATGGTCACTTTAACCTACAGTTTTATTCTTATCACTTTTTGTTTATAAGCAATTGCTTACCAACTGTATTGTCTGAAAGATATCCGCACAGCATCATAATTAAGTGTTTCAAAAGAGTGAATTGGTTTTACTCTATATAAAAACGGGGAAACACTTTTTATTTTTCAGTTCGTTTAAGTAATAAAAAAAAGTTTAAATCCAAATTTTCAACCATCCATTATCAATAGGGTTGCAGCTATTTTCAATTAAGGAGTGAACTCGTTTATCACAAATAAAACCCTTATTTTTAATTTTATCAAATAAAATCCATTCCTGACAACAAGAATAAGTTATAAGAATTTGGTTTGTGGTATTTTTTCATGTTTTGTGCATTTACCGAGCTATAACCAATTACATAAGCAAACAATGGAGTTCACATAATTCTTATTCGTTTTTTGTTAAGTGCTATTTAAAAATATTTTTCTTAGAGTTCTTCCAAAATCGTTAATAAACAGTTTTTATCTTAATATTTTGTTCAGTTCAAACAGATATTTACTTCTGTAGCACATGAAAGGCTTCCAAAACAGCATAACACTTAAAATATTGGAAGCAAGATTTTGTCTTCCTATAATTTTCTTGCAAGACCCGCGAAAACAGAATTTACTCTTTCACTCAAGATGGTGGAAGCTTGCAGAACATTTACGTATTTGAAAATTCAAATTAATACATGCGCTTTACTCTTATAAGCTTTTATCTAAAAAAAAAATGTATGTGACTTTTTTGCGCTCAATATAATGTGATAAATCGATTGATCAAATATATAGAGATTGATAGTCCACATCATTTCTAATGGTTTCTGATTTTTAAACCCATCCGTTTAATGTATAAAAATCAAATACGCACTTGAAAAAATTGTGCTAAAAACTAACACATCAATCAAACATTGCTCAAATATGGGTAAAATAATTTGTTCATACCTTTCCAAAAATATAAAAAAACTAACAAGTACCTACGGGAATTAAATAAAACGATGGGGAACACTTTTTTCTTGTTTACATTAGAATACTTTATAGGATGCTTAGATACAAGTTTTCGGCCAGATCCCTTTGCAGGGTTTCCACCATCTTGATTTAAAGAGTGAAGTCGGTTTTAGCTATTTTCTAAACGGGGGAAGGTAGAAAAGTGTTTTTTGTTTGCGTTTGATAGATTATGCAACTACAAGAAAGTTATAGGAATAATACAAAATTCGGAAAAATAAAAGAATATAAACGTTTAAAAGCCAAAAACGGGGAAGAAGATGCCTATGAAATAATTTGCAATAAATCAGGATGATACTTACATGTCAGGCGCAGACTAAGAGGCAATGGCGTCTGGGGTGTTAAAGCAAGGTTACACCCCTTAACAAAGTAAGAAAAAAAACGAACAATGATTTTATATAAAGGTGCGAGTTTTTATCGTTTTGAATGTTACGATTAAATCATTAAAATCTATATTTTTTGTATGCTCCTTTTCGATTGAAGTATAATCAAGAAGGTCATTCCGTATGTCGATTATCGCCAGACGATATCGTTTAGACGATAATCTTGCTTCCCGTAACATTGAAAATGAATATCGTCTTGAGGATCTCGTTTTGGCGATTGAATATTTAATTTACGTAAGTCAAAACGCTATAACCAGAAAAATAGAGCTTAGACGATAGCTAGTAGTTTGAGCTTTCCGAAAATATCCTACAAACCAATCAAATAATAAAAAAGCATATTTTTTGTTGGTTTTTCAAAGGAAGTACCGTGTGAGAAAATTATGCTTTCATTTTAAAATAGCATAGGTTGGGATCCACATCAGTAAAGCTCCGTCTACGTGAAATCTACTATGCTAAAGGAGTGCCTACCCTGTGTAGTTTTTGAGAAAAAAGTAATTAGTTAAGGATCAAAAAAGCATAACTTTTTTTAAAATTGATGCATATATTTTATTCAATATTTAATAATTTTGATGGGCATTTTACTTTTTTTACCAGAACCAAAAATCGCAGGGGTTCAGAGATGTTAATGGTAACCGCTTTAAGCCCGCACCGTGTTTTATGCATTGTCTGTCTGCAAAATCATACCTCCCTCAATGTATCGATCTTATGTTTTTTTGTGTCTTCATATTTACATATATTCAACACTGGGGCCGAGTGTAGGACATCCTGGCAGAAATCCTTGTATTAAACCCTCCTAGTGGGTGCCGGGCGGTAATGATCACCACAGAAATCTTGTACGATGTCAAGATGGGGATCAGCTAAGGTAAGGTCGCAATGCTTTTGGGTTCCTTTACTCCTTAATAGTTCAACCCTAAAGCAATGCGATTTTACCATAAATACAGGTCCCTAATTTTCAGTGGTGGAGTGAGCGATTTTTCATAATCCGTGCCGAAGAAATGGAAGGCTGGGGGGAAAACCAGTCGATAACGAGCTCATTCGGACGTCCTGGCCGGGTCCGTCTTAAACCTTTGCCTTACCCCGGTATATCGGCTCTGCCGGGGCTGACCTCTTTTTCCGACCTACTCGTGGGAACCAAATTTTAAACCTATAAAAAATGGACAAACTAATGACAACTACTGACCTTACAACGGACAATGAGGATGAACTCCTGGCCTCCAGCCAGGAAACACTGACGGGAAGCTTTCTCGGCACAGATGCCGAGATGCCTTCCAAACCTTCAGGGAGCATAGCGAGTACCAGCCATAGTACTCCTGTGCTCCCTAAACCGACAAATACCAAGCCATCGGGTAGCAATGCCAGCCATAGCATTGCTGTCCGTGGCAAAAGAAAATCTTCTGGCGTTCTTCGAAAGAACCAATTCCTCCACGCCTCGTTTATTCTTGACAAGATTGCTAAGAATGAGGCTGCGGGAACTGGTCATGTGAGGGATGCCTCAGATAAAATCAAATACCAGAAGATTGTTGAAGAATACAATAATCTTCTGGCAAACAAAGAAAAGGCTGTCAAGCGGGACAGATCTCAAGAAGAGATCTTACCCTCCCAAAAGAAGAGCAGGCTTGATGGAAGGCCGGAAAAGGAGAAGACCAAATCTTCCAGAGCTGTGCAACCGCCTACTCTAAGCGAGGTTGTCAGAGATGACCTCCAGGTAGCGGTTGTTGATGAGCTCTCCGCCAATAGCAAAGGTCTGCTATTGGTGTGGAACTCTATCGAAGCCAAGCTCTCCGAGATGGTTTTCCAATATACCATATCCGCAAGTGAGGGACCCTACCCTAGTTTCGACTCTGGTGAAGTGCTCAGGGGATACAGGGTGATCAAATGCGAAGACGCGTTTTCAAGGGATTTCCTTAGGGACAGCATTGCTAAGGTCAGCAATGACTGGGAGGGTTTGAAGCTCAAGCTTATCCCAGCAAAGGAGATCCCTAGGCAACCTAAGGCTCGCATTTGGTTGCCTCTCATGGGCATTAAACCGAGCGGACAGGAGCTGATTCGTTGTCTTCAAAGGTTGAACCCACTGGTCCCCATGCATGACTGGATGGTGATAAAGGCGGAGGAGCCACAAAAGACCAGCACCTCATACCTCTTGAAGATCAGCGAGGAAAGCAGAGGGGCCCTCATAAAAGCGGACTTTAAGCTTCGTTTTGGCATCAGGCATGCCAAAATTAAAATCCTGCAAAGTCAGGGACCAGATGCTGATAAAGTAGATGATAACGCTGAGTTCAGCGCTGTTGTCGACGGATCGGCAGTCCCTAAAGATGCAGGCCCTTCACCAAATTAAAAACGCGCTGAAGGTCATACAGATTAATCTGAAGCACTCTAAATGTGCTTCGGATAATCTGAGAGTTTTCCTCAGTGAGGAAAACATTGACATTGGCATTATCCAAGAACCATGGGTTAATGGCCTCAGAGTGAGAGGCCTCCAAGACACCCAATACGACCTTATATACAAACCAGTTAATCCAGAACAAGGTAATCCTAGAACTTGTATCTTAGCTAAAAAACACTTAAAAGCTTTTTTGTGTCCCAATTTTAGCACTCCCGATTTGACAGTTGTCAGGCTGGAAGACAAAGAGACAAATGGACTACTTGTAGCATCTGGCTACTGCGACCACAACCGAGAATCACCGCCTGAGGAGGTGAAGATACTGATTGAAGCAGCGAAACTAAAAAAAGCGAACCTTCTGATTGGATGCGATGCGAACGCACGGCATTCTCTCTGGGGTAGTTCCGAAATCAACGAACGAGGTGAGTCTCTTTTTGATTTTATTATTGTTAATAACCTAATTGTTTGTAACAGAGGTGACACACCCACTTTCGTTTTTCCAAGCTCGGAAAATTACGACGGTTGGGAAGATGTACTTGATATCACTGTTACAAACAACTGTAATCTGGTGGTGGAAAATTGGAGAGTGTCCCTTAAAAATTCCTTTTCGGATCACAGATGGATCCTCTTCAACATAGGTTTCAAGGTAGAAACCCCTCCCCCATATAGAAACCCTAAAAGAACTGACTGGAAGAAATTCAGTCAGATCGCAAAATCCAAACTAGGCAATTTACCATTAATTAGTGTAGAATCTGTTGAAGTTCTTGAATCTAAGGTAAAGACTTTCGAGGCAGCTATTAACACTGCCTTCAAAGTCTCTTGTCCGGTTAAGCATAGCCGTAAAAAATTCCCTCCTTGGTGGAATGAAGATCTATCTGCGCTAAGAAAAATGACCAGAAAAATCTTCAATATCTGTCAGAAGGAGAAGTTCTTCCAACCGTATAAAGACATTCTCAAAGAATACAAGCGAGCCATAGCAGCATCCAAAAAACTGGGATGGAGAGAATACTGTCACTCCATAGAAAATATTAAAGATTCTGCCAGGCTTAGTAAAGTGTTATCGAAGGAACATTGCAATCCTTCGTTCCTGAAAAAATCTGACGATCTCTGGACAGCCTCTCCAGCTGAGTCCTTGGAACTGCTGATGACAACGCATTTCCCGGGTTGCGTGAACAGCAACCCTGAAACGCCTAGTAATACGAACACCAATTTAGCTCATAGGGAGCAAATCAATTCCGTTATAACTGGAGATTGTATTTCATGGGCCATTAATACTTTCTCCTCTTATAAATCACCAGGCCTTGATGGCATAATACCTATTATGCTACAGAAACTGCAAGATTTGGCAGTGCCATGGCTTGAAATGATTTTCAAAGGTTGCCTCTATCTCAATCATGTACCTGAGTCATGGAGACATGTAAGAGTGGTCTTCATTCCGAAAGTCGGTAAGAGAGGTCATGAATCCGCGAAGGACTTCAGACCAATTAGCCTGACATCTTTTGTACTAAAGACACTAGAGCGCATTCTTGACACTCACATTAGAGTTATACTAGCTGGTCGTCCTCTTGATGAATCACAACATGCATACCTCAAAGGCAAGTCTACGGAGACTGCCCTGCATGAAGTGGTTCGTACAATCGAGAAGACAATTCACTATAAAGAATATACCCTCGCAACCTTCCTAGACGTGGAAGGTGCCTTCAATAATGTCCTAACTGAATCCATTCGCGAATCACTGGCTCACTTCGGGATAGAAGGCTTCATATCTGAATGGATTGTTTCTATGCTCAGTGACAGAAGGATTCAAGCATCGTTGGGAAACACTACAGCTACTAAATATGTTAGTAGAGGAACACCCCAAGGTGGGGTCCTCTCCCCTCTTCTATGGCTTTTAGTCATGGACAAAATTCTTGTCAAGCTAAGATGTAGTGGTGTGAAAGCAGTAGCGTATGCTGATGATTTGGTTTTATTGGTCTCAGGAAAGTTTACCACAGTGATTAGCGAAATCACTGAGTCGGCTCTGAAAAAAGTTAGCAACTGGGCCACAAGTAATGGACTAGGGGTTAATCAGAGTAAAACGGAACTGATGCTCTTTACTACCAGGACTAAAATACCTACCTTCACCCCACCTCGACTTAACGGACAAACTCTATCCTTATCTTCTAAGGCAAAATACCTCGGAGTTATTCTTGACCCCAAATTGAATTGGAAGGTAAATATTGAAGAACGGGTTAAGAAAGCCTGCATAGCTTTCTATGCCTGCAGAAAAACATTTGGTAAGATGTGGGGTCTACAGTCGAAGATGATCTTGTGGACGTACACTGCCGTGGTTCGACCGATTTTATCATACGGATCGATTGTGTGGTGGCCTGCACTTAGCAAACAATATAATATTGGAAAACTCAAGAAGGTACAAAGAACGGCTAGCGTCGGCACTACAGGAGCCCTTCGAACTTGTCCAACAGATGCCCTTAGCGTTATCCTGCACCTTCTACCACTCGATCTTTATATAAAATATCTAGCGGCATGCAGTGCTGTAAGACTAAAAGAATCTAATTGTTGGTTTTCAAAACCCTATGGTCATGGAAATATAACAAAATTGATTCCTCAGGATATTTTTCTAACGAACACCGACTACTGTATTCCCCCTCTTGGCCTAGGCGGGGACTTCAAAGCCGTTTTTCCAACCAGAGAGGATTGGAAAAATGACATTGTTACGAAGGACTACGACACTATAATCTTCACTGATGGGTCTAAGATGGAGTGCGGTGTTGGTTCTGGAATTTTTTCTAAGACCCTTAATATATCCAAGTCCCTCAGACTACCAGACTTTGCTAGCGTATTTCAAGCTGAACTACTAGCAATCAGGGAAGCATGCAAGTTACTCAAATCAAACCATAATCAATTCAGGAACACAGCAATTTGCTCCGACAGCCAGGCTGCCATTAAGGCTATTAAATCGGCTACATCCACCTCTGTACTTGTCCAGCAATGTCGAGATGAACTATCAAGTCTGAACATTAACCTCCAGGTCACTCTCATTTGGGTTCCAGGTCACAGTGACATAGAGGGTAATGAACGGGCTGACGTCTTAGCTCGACAAGGCTCGGCCCTTCATAGCTCACTAGCCGTAAATGTAAATATGCCTATTGGTGCTATGAAGAGAAATATTTTCTCGATTTTTCTCGATGAATCTAATCTCAGATGGAGCAGTCTTACAAACTGTGTCATATCAAGAATGATATGGCCATCCTATAACAAAACCCGTTCTAACGATCTTATATGCAGACCCAGGCGCGATATAGCCAGGATCACAGCAATATGCACCGGACACTGGCCCATAGGGGAGCATGCAAGGAGGCTGGGAATCCCCTACAACTCCCACTGTCGTAGCTGTGGAGACCCTCAAGAAAAAGAAACTGTAGTTCATTTTCTTTGCAACTGCCCTGCTTTAGCCAATTCTAGATTGTCATCTTTTGGAAAGGCCTTCCTCGATGACCCAAAAGAGCTTTCTGAGAAGAAAATCAAAGATCTGATTATCTTTCTGAATGCGACTAAATGGCTCTAACAATAGTCCGTTAAAGTCTATAAAGCCATATAATTCCGTATTAAATCCCTACTAGGTTAACACAAGTAATTGGTATCAAAACGGCGCACTCCAGCGCTAATTGAGTCGCGAGGCCAGGGCTAGCGACTGCCATCTCTACCTACCTACCTACCGTAGGACAAAATCATATTTTTAAGTGGGCCATTTCGATTGTTCAGCTGCTTTCCTCACTTATTGCTATATTGATGCGTGGCGTAAAGAAGCACGAATCCACGAATATACACTTTAACAGATAATATTGCAATTTAATTTTAAAAATAACGTGACATTTCAAATAAAACGACAAGGATTTTTAGTTTTGACAGCAAATTCATTTAAACAAAAACGATAGTACGACGATAGTGATTGAGTTTCGTTAAGTAAATTATAGACGATATCGTTATAAATAATCTTTTAAACGATTATCGTTTTGAAAATTACTGAATGACAGAGTGATCCCGGATTTTGAGAAGTATTTTTGTGCGAAACGAAATTCGTGGGCACATACGAGTAGGGAGTTGGCAGACAAATTTATTATTTTATTTGAGTTTTTATTTTGTTTTGTAATGTGCAAAATTGTAACTTTGCTGTTACTGATGGGATCCCCCCACAAGTCTGCCACCCGGGGGTGACTGCCCCCTAGTTAATAAGAAATTTTTTTATTCGAATTTAATTTTAAGATACACACTTACTCTATTTCAAATTTTAATTTCAGACATAAGGACATTTGACAAGTAATATGTAATATGGGATGGCAAACCTTTTAAGAGCCTCGTGGCATTTTTAAAATTAAATAATATGAAAAGGTGGTTTTCAAAGACGTCAAACCAATGTTAATTAGTAAGCCAAATGGTCATCAATTGTTGACGCAAATACTGCCATCGTTAAAAATCCAACACCGTCCTGCTTGCACGAAATTTATTTGATCACCGTCAGTCAATTTACTGGCCGACGTATTTGATATTTACGAACACGCTCTCTGGATTCTTAGTATTTTGTTGGTTGTATCGATGTTTTTACTGCGCAACCGCACCGCAGATGATGATTTCGAACATGTGTCTTTACACTATCGAATACAACGCATTAAAATTTGTATTTACTTTTCCAACAGAAGACTTGCAGCTTGGATTTCTGCGTGTTGTTGGGAGGAATGGAGGGGACCTACATCTAGCTGAGTCAAACGGCTAGATGAAGAGCACTTATTCATGACAAGTAGTGCCAAATCACAAACTGAAAAGTTGCTCAAATCGACGACGGAATAGTTTCTGCATGTGCGCGGACTCTCATACGAGTCCATAGGACTTAATTTTGCTACCAAACAGTTTCGAAACTGAAAATTGCATGAGCGCGACTAGCCGTATACTCTTGGAGAATTTGTCAGTTCCTCGCATAGGCACTACCTAGAGAAAAACATTTCTGTTTTTTTTATCGATTCATTAATGTTATTAATTTTTGAAAGTAAGGACTCACATCACACGCATAGTTAGACGAAAATACTGTCAAGATACCAAATTCGAACTTTTTAAAACAGCTAAAAGAAGAAAACTAAATTAGATGCAGACAGCTTTCTCATGCTGCCACTCAAATGTACACTTGGATTTCTCAATTTATAACTTACACATCGCTGATATAGGTATTTATTTTGTAGACCAATTTTTAAAAACGCCATTTACTAACTCTGAAGACATAAAAATTTAGAAGCTGGGATAGACGATGCATCCCAAAGATAAGCCAATAAATAGATTTACCATGAATATAATTAACAAAATTGTATTTTACAACTCTATTTTCCTGACTATAACAAACATCTTTGGAAATGGTATGCTGTTTCGTATTTCCAATCTCCAATGATAAGAACGGTATGCGGTTCGACCTAAATGTAATACCTTCATTTAATCAAGTACAAACAAGGCGGTATTGTAAATAAACACCTGAAATTGACTTATTCAATACGAAAGTAATTTAAAGGTATTATATGTCTTGAGTGTTAAGTGGAAGATGCAAATATGGATGAGCTCAGTGAGACTTAGAAAACACATGAAGAACAATCATACTCGCTCGTTATACAAAAATAAATTTAGATTCGTACATTTACAATAATTATTCTAAATTCTCTTCAAAATGACCTAAACTAAATATTGTTGTCAATAAATCTTTTATTTTTATTTTTGTTTTTATTTTTAATGGAATATTTCCAATGCTTGAGATAAACCCATAAAATTATATTTATACAGTCAGTGCAAATAATTGAAAAATTATTGTATTTAATCAATAAACAAACATGGTAGTTCGTCAATAATGGAAAAATAACCTCCTTTATAAGTGAATGTTGAATGAAAAATTGCAACCAAAAGTGAGATTTTAAACATATTTTGAATTTGTATTTTGACGGAATAAGTGTAATGGTGTTTTTGCTCTTAATATCTACTCATCATATGCATTTTTTTAATCAGAAATTGCCGAAAGTGCTTATCTATTCAAGTGGCATCCGTAATCCATGTTGAATATTGATATAATAAATATGTACTTGCTTCACCAACAACTATCAACATACAATTATTCGGACTCGTCTTGTATAAAAAGGTTGGATTTTCCTCAGTTCGGTTTTTAGCTTTCCATGGTGACTTTAAATTTAAAATTGAAACTGAAAGACGCTTAACGTAGTCGGTCAAATTTGCACGGATGTAAACGGGCTCTTTTTTGGGATTTTTTCGTTTCATTGATCAAAAGCGACAAAGAATATAAAATTCAATTTGAAAATAGAATGAACAAAAAGTTTTTTAATCCTCGCATAACATTGCAAAAGCGTCGAACAAATATCGCATTGGGTATCCGCTTGGTAATATTTTTGGTAGTTGTTGGAGTTTATGTAACTGTTTCGACCTTCGGTTCCAGTAATTTGGATAATTTCAATCGTGAGTATTTTATTTTTATTTCGTTAAATTGTTAACTTTTAATTTGGTATAGATTTCAAATCCGTCAAAAATCCCATTTCAACAATTTTTTATTTATTATTTTAAATGAAAATCACCATTAGTTTAAAAGTTCAGCACCTGTTTTGTTTTATTTTAAACTTGTCATCGGCGCGGCGGCGGCCGGCGCGGCGTGCCTCTCAGAAATATCGAATTCCCAATGACTTTGGTCTCTGATGCATAAATGTAAATCAGTTTGAATATCTGTAATGGCATGGCGCATGGGTTAAGTTGATATTGAAGGTACCTTATACATTTGCTGTTTATCAGCACAGGCATAAGCTAACCCACATAGCCTAGAAATTTTTGTAATAGGATTGAAATTTTGTGATAGTTAAACGGAGTATTTTTTAGGAGAAAAATCCCCGCTGTTGAGGAATCGGAGTAATCAAAAAAAAGCCTGGGTGAGGCCTACACTGCACAGTGGGACCGCAGTAGGACATAGGTTAAAATTTTGATGTTGGATTTATGGCCTCATATTTCCCTACAGTATACCTATTTATTAAAAATTATACCACCTGATACAACAAAAAATTCTTGGTAGTGGATACTTAAATTAAAGGTATGAACTATGTCCATAGAGATTGTATTGTTATTTTAACCACTTAAAATCCAAGAAAAAGTCCATACAAAGAGAGGCTAAAACCGGTTCTTTTTTGTCTCTTTTTCTATAATTTAACTAGACTTTTAACTACAAAGTCATGAAATGTCATTCATATATCATATACCAAAATATTGGTATGTATATGTAGTTTCAAAAACAATAACATCTAACGGCAGCAAGGTGCAACAGGGAGCGCTAGAAGCGATAGACTAGGCTTTCCCTTTCCAACTTACAGTTTTTTCCAATTCTACAGCGAGGTGGTAATAGGTTCATAGAATGGGAACAGTTTTGCCGATTTTAATTAAATTTTCAGGGACAGTAAAAAGTTTTTTTAAGAAAATCATTAAGTAAAATTTCCGCCCACTAACACGCCCACTTTCTTAAAGCGTACGATATCTTTGGCACTTTGCTATGTTATCTACCGAATTGAATTTTCTATTCACATTCTACATTATATTATCAAACGCTAAAGACTAGATATTTTGTTTAATAACTAGTTTTCAAGAAAATAGAAAAAATACTATAATGACTTATAAAGTTGTCAGTTGATTTGAGTTCTGTTCTTGTTTTTCGCACCTATGAGTTTAAAACTATTTTTTTGAAGCAATTTTATTTTAAATCGTGCCTCCAAACTAAATGAGGGGGCTACAACCCCCTTTTTTATAAGAAAATCTTAAATTCGTTTCCCCTGCGATAATTTTTCGGCACCAAGGATATATAGCACCAGTGCACAAATTTTGATAAATATTGGTGATTCGAAGTGTCTCCTTAAAAAAATGGAGGACGTGTTAGGGGACGGAAATGTTGTCAGATGATTAATTACCTATCTTTTCATCGTCCCTGATGAAATTTCATCGAAATCGGTTCTATAGTTCAGATTCTATGAACCTATCACCGCCTCTCCATACAACTGGGACCACTGTGCACTGGTAGCTTACATTGGTATCCTCGGAAGCTGGACTCCAGGTGTTCAATATACAATCACCTTCGCGATATTAGAGACAAAAAACATTAAGGGTATTCATGCAACTTCGTAAAACCCTAGATAAGTTTACAAATTGGATAAGTTTATCTTTTGGTTAATGAACTGTCAAATTTTATATGGGAAATGATTTACACAATTTGGTTCAACTTAACAAAGGATTTTGTTGTGTAAAATTAACCAAACTTGTTAAACTTATCCAAACGTCATTGTGACTCACACTGATTATATTACCTAGCAATTAATCAAATGTATAAGAAAGGTCGTTCATGCAAACTTTGATTAAACTTATCATTTTACACAATTTGAAAACTTACGACGTTGCATGAATACCCTTATTGTTTCATTAGTGTGTAGATAAAATTAATCCGAAGCCAATACCATTGTGTGTGCTCAAGATATTGGAGACAAAAGAAAATTAAAACAAAAATTGTAGTTTTTCCGGTTTAAATTGAAAAAAGCTGTTTGCTGATTCTTTTTACAAATCCTATCAATTATCAATTATTAACAAGTGAATAGAATAAAAATAACCCGAAGCCAATATCATTGTTTGTTTTCAAGATATTTGAGACGAAAAAAAAAGTTTCGACAATTTTTGCTAAAATTTCTTGTAGTTTTTTTTTCGCTTAAGAGAAAAAACTTTATACTAAATATTTTTTTCAAATTTTATCAATTATTTACAATAAACTAGTGTATAGAATAAAATTACCTAAAGCCATTGTTTGTTTCCAAGATATTCGAGCCAAAGCACTTTTTTCAATAATTTTCAAGATTTTTTTCCTATTTTAATTGTTAGTTTAAATAATTTCATATTTACTTCAATATGCGTGGAATACAATTAACTTGAAGTCGATAGCATCAATAGTTCTCAAGATATTCGAGACTAATAAAATTTAACAATGTTTTATTTAAATAGCTATTGTTAAAAAAAAACGCTTATTGAATTTTTTTGAAAGTCGTTTCTGCCCGTATTGAAGCAACTATCTATAAAATAAAATTATCTGAAGCAACGTTGCCGCGAAGAAAAACGTAGTGAGAGCCTTTTCCAAATTTTTTGGGGGCCTTTTAACACAAGGTGGGCCACATTTTGTACATAAAAATTCTTCCTAAAAAATTAAGTTTCTACTTCATTAACACATCAAATCCCTTTCAATTAGTTAAAAAAAATGAAAAATCAAATTTTTCAAAACAAATTTATCGGCTTTGGGCTCAACCTAAAATTTTGCAATATTTTAAGCTAAGTACCTATCTATATTTTAATCTGGGTTATAAATAAAATCAAGCAACTAACCCGAATTGCCCTGCAAGAAATCTTTAAAGCTCATAAACGAGTGAATAGTTTCATACGATAACAATAAACGTATTATTTTCAATCGATGGATACCGACCAACCAACTTACTAAACCTATAGCGCCAAAGCCACTATAAATTATGAATTTGTTTAAATTCAAACACCTAGAATGTATATGATGGTAAAGCCCATGGTCTGGCTAGTTAAGAATGATAAGAAGTAAAAACGAAAATAATAGAGAATCATTTTTGTTTTTGTCGGTATCCATCGATTGAAAATAATGTGCCTTAAAAGGGTACAACAGCATCAAACTGATGAGCCCAAAACTGTTGTACCTGGGCGAAACGCATTTGGACTAAAGGTCGCAAAATCTTTAATATGAATAATTTTCCACAAAAACAAAATTAATTCTGTCATTTTCGTTTTTACTTCTTATCATTGTTCATTTTTTGTGTATACAAATTTCCAATAATTTTCAAAAATGTTGCATATGAAAATTTTCAAAAAAAGTTTTTGAGTTAAAAAAAAAAATTTTTTGAAGATACGATATTTCAAAAACGTGTTGACAATTTATTCTTATTTTTTATTTACATGCACATTAATTAATACTTAAAATTTGCATACCAAAAGATTTCCTAAAAATATATTTCGATCCAACGATTTTAAAATTTACTTTTTATGTTGTGCTCTGCAATAGGTAGGTACTGATATATATATTTTTAAGACGCTTATTAAACAATAGAAGTTTGAATGGACGTTTATCTTTAAATTATGGTACAAACTGTTAGAACAAAAGAAATTATTCAACCAAATGAAGTTGGCTTGTAAAAAGTTATAATTAATGGAACTCTCATAAGATACTTCCACTTTCAATTCATAAAATTTTAAATATAAATTAATTGCTTAATGGTGATTGATTGTTTTTTTCTGGAAATGAATAAGAAATTGAAGCCTAGCGCGCAGATGGAGATAAAATTTATATCCCATATAAAATTTTTCGCAGGACAAATTTTATCTCAGATTTTTTACAAGCAGTACGCAGTTCCAGCGCAAAATTTGACAGTTTTTACCACTGTTTGTGAAAAGGTTAAAGAAAGTCTCAACTAAATTTTGTACGGAAAAACAATGCTCGAAGCATTATTTTTCCGGAAAAATTGTGAAGTTTTTTATATATTCCTTTTTATAAACTAAAATCATCTCTGTTTTATTGTTTCCATTATTAAGACGGTGTGAGGACGCACAACTGAAATAAAAAATGCGTTAAGAAAATGATGACAAAAGAATGAGAATGAAATAAAAAGAACAGCTGTTTTGAATCATTCAGTGGCGTAGCTATTGAGAAAGAGTACAAAAGGGCCCAAAACACATTCTGAAAACTTCATTTAATACAAAATTTAAATCGATTGAGTTACAGAGTTGGAATCAGCAAAACGAATTGGTAAATTCAATTGGATTTGTGGAGTGGCGGAACATTTATAAACTTTGGTAGGGTTTTTTTAATCCATCACATATGTTCTCCAATGAAATTTTTAGTTGATAGCTCGACAGAAAGGAAAAGAACTATTTTTTAACAGATTTTGATCCAAAAGTCAATCACTCACCCCAAAATCACTTTTTTCTGAAGAAGTAAAAAAACTTCAAGAATTTTAGGTTTTTAATCCATCGACATCGTAGCCGAATAATTTTAAAATTGATGGCTTGACAGATGGAGGAAAAACTATATTTTGACAGAAAGAGTGTTATTTCGATCCAAATTTTACCAAATTGCCCTAAATCGCCCTTTTCCAGAGAAGTAAGAAACTGAAAATTTCAGACTTTTTAGAGGTACATATTTTCATCCATCCATCCACATTATATTGATTCCCATCAAGCACAGGCGATCAATTTTTCTTTCTCCTCAAATGTTTTGAAAAATCTGATTTTTGTGTATACATTTTTAAATTAATGGATGTGAATGGACGAATTTTTATAATTTTTTAAAATTTCTTGCTAAGCTACTATTCTCATTTGACTTTGGTTTTATTTTATCTCTACACTTTCAGAATTTGTCTTGAGAAAAATAACGGAGATATAAAATTGGTCTTTACTCAATCTGCCTACTAAGCCTTATTGCAAATTCACGCAAGTAAAACTGCACATTTGGAGCCTAACTACCAATTCATAGCTACACTCTGTTCAACAAAAATTATCTTAGGGTACAGGTAAGATGGACGTTTGCCTCTCAGTCTGTATGCATTAATTTGTATACACCTCTGTCAAGCTAAAGCTTTCACAGAGATTTCAGTTATAGAATCTTCTTCAATGGCTATATTCTCAATTCATTTTAGTGATAGTATACACAGCTCGCCCTATATACTGACAATTTTTGTTAAACATAGTAAAGTTCGATTATTGAGGAAAGGTCATGTCATGCTCACTTTACGTTGCATAGTTTTCTAGAGATTTCAATCTCAGAGCTGTAGATGTAGCAAAATGATTAATCAAAAAATACTTCAACTATACAATAGTCGATAGTAAAGGTTCGTTAAGGAAAGAGTTAATAATAGGCCCATATCTATTCAAACACAAATAAAAATATCATAAGCATTTTATTGTTTAAGCTTTCACCCAATGTCCTTCCTCTTCTCTATTTGCCTTTATTTTATTTTTGGCATCAAATTTATTTTTTACTTTTTCTTTTTAATCCGCAGGAATTCGAAATGGTCGCACTCTATTAGGCATATCAGATGATCTCTTAACCACACCGATTCTCGTAAATTTAAAAACTCCTTCTAACGAGGCATTTGCTATCAAAAAACCAACCTACGATGAAAACGAAACAATTGCTATTTTGTCTTCAGAAATCCTTAAAACTCCAACCAGTAACTGTACTAGTCCTGCAATCAACGAATTTCCATCGGATGGTTTTACTAGATCGCAACGAAAAAATGGCTGTATCCTGATTCATGTCCTTTTGGTTTGCTACTGCTTTTGGTTTCTTGCAGTAATTTGTGATGATTACTTCGTGCCAGCTATAGAGCAGATGTGCCTTAGTAGGTGGTTTATTATAAAATATTTATTTCCTTATAATTCCTTATCAATGTTATTTATTAAGGGCTAAATATGCAAGAAGATATAGTTGGTGCAACTTTTATGGCTGCAGCTACATCGAGTCCTGAACTTTTTATTAATTGTGTTGGAACGTTTATAACAAAAGGAGATATTGGTGTTGGAACTATCGTTGGTTCAGCTGTGTTTAATATTCTTGCGGTCCCAGCATGTTGTGGTTTATTTGGAGGACAGGTGAAAAATGAAAATAAAAAAACAAATTTTTAAGTATGGTTAATAACTTTCTGTTGACAGATGATCAATTTAGATTGGTGGCCAGTTACGAGAGATTCAATGATGTATTGTCTGGCAGTATTGGGTTTAATTTGCACACTCTATGATGGTATCGTAATGTGGTATGAAGCTTTATTTCTGGTATTGGCTTATTTCTTCTACATATCAGGTTAGTTTTCTCAATTTTAATTGCAAAGTACATATAGTTTTTCATTTATTAACCACAGCAATGTATTGGAATGATGTTATGGCTAGAAAGGCCAGAAAATTGATCTCAAAAGTAAGAAGGAAATCAAGAGTTCGTCCATTTCGACAAGTAAACGAAATTAGCCCCCTTCTGGGAACCGTAATAGAAGAGAAAATCCTGCCTGGCACATCAACTCATATTGAAACTGGTAGCGATGGAAAATACGATAAGAATTCATCAATGACCGATAGTGTTTCCAGTGTTGATAGTGGTTAATATTATTTGAAATTTAATATTAAACAACAATAAAATTTTAAACGATTTCAGACTTTGCTGATGATCCATGGAATAGACGTGGTTCATGTACACTTGTTTATCTTCTCAGGTGGCCCATGACTTTCTTGCTGTGGTTAACAGTTCCTGATAGCAGACGGCATCCATCTTGGCGATTTGTAACGTTTGCAATGGCAATAGTTTGGATAGGTATTATATCTTACATCATTGCGTATTTGATCACAATTGTAGGTAAGTGTGGAAAGCTAAGTATTTTCAATTTAACTATTAATTTAATTGCCTTTGTATATGTACCTACATGAATTAGTTTTAACATGTATCAGTTTTCGAAAGAATTCTTTGTTTTAAAGTTATATATCGTTGGCTTTCTGTTAAAACCTCGTAAGTCTCAAAACGTCATTTTATGAAAAAAAAATTATCGAATCCAAATATCAATGATTCGCTACTGTATCATGGTTCTTTTAGCTCTATCAGCCATTTTGTAAAAACATAAAGTACTAAACATTTCTGTTTATCATCTTTTAAATTGTTTTTTTTTGTGTCTTCTGGGCATGTTCTCATTTGGCGACTTAAAAGAATTTTGACTTTTACCGAAGCGATGATAAGTACCTACCTACTTATAAACGATTTCTGATGGTTGGATATGAAATAGAAACAAATTATTTAGGAAAAAAGCCATAAAAAGCTATTTAGAATCAATAATTCACAAGTCAAATCCATAATGCCTAGTCATCTACCTGCCTGATTTATTTCAGTAGCATATATATAGAATTTGTATTATAAAAAACATCCCCACAGAAACTACACCTGGCCCTGGACAAAAACAAATCCAGGGGGCGATAGTATCTAGTCCTGTGAAAAAGTGCATAAATCAAATAAATCCTCCTTTTTACATTCGCAGATGCGCTGCCAAGCATTGCTTTCACTTTTTTCAATTCATTTGGCACAAATAAGCAATTCTGGTTCTGTAAATCAAAACTATAATTATCGATACTCGAACCACCTTACCATTTCTCTTGAAAAAACCGTGTTTCTCTGAATTTTTTGTGCTTTTTAAAAGAACAGATAAATGCATGAGATAGAAACACTTTTCTACTTGCAATACATATGTAGGTACTTAACGAAAAAAAAAATTAACTCGAGATTTTGATCAGACCTTTCATTACAATGATGGGGAAAACGAAAAAAAATTGTCTCACTATTCGGTCTGCCTGTTCGGCTACAGCCTAAGCGGTTAGATTGACTTTCTCAAAAATTGGTGCATTATGGTTTTTGGTGATTCTACCAACACATTTTTTTTCATTTTCTTCGAACTAAAAATAACCTGCCATAAAAATTTTTTTAGCAATTTTAAAAAATCTTATTTTTTTTAAAAACGGCTCCACAACTTTTTTTTTAATCAATTAATTTTTTCCGTAAAGGCTACCTTTTGACGGGAAAACACTGTTTCCCGTTATTAATGGTACCTCCCAAAGAACCATTTTTTTTTTTTATTTTTGACTTTCTTTAAAAATAATTTTAATTTCAATAATTTTTTATACAGAACATTCTAAGCAATACAAATAATTTTTCTTGCCAAAAAAAATAAAATTTTTCTTGGGAAAATCAAATATTCTGTACATTTTATGTTCGATTTTTATAAAGGCTTTTTTAGACTCTCTTATTACACATTTTATTTTTATGATAAAATAACGGTACCTTCCATACAAATGTTAAAAAATCGTTAAGAAAAATATTTTTTTCTTAAAAGCGGCTCTTACGATTTTTAATCAAACTTTTCTGTATACTCGTCATACTACAAAAAAATTACAAATACCAACTTTTAATAGCACTTTTCATAGAACGTTTTTATTAATTTTGAATTTTCTCATTATTGGCAGAACAGATTTAGACTTATTATTTTATATACAAATTTCAAATAAGAGTAGAAAATATTGCGTATCAAAACTTTCCCATTTTTTTTTTTGAATTTCCTAAAAAAGTTTTAATTTTTTTATTTTGAAAATTTAATATCTCAAAAACGGGTTGATGATTTTTTTTTAATTTTATTTTTATGTGCACATGAATAAATACTTACAATTTGCAAACCAAAAATTTCCTTTAAAATGTTTTAAGAAATTGATAAATAGAAAAAAAATTATTCAGAAAACCGCTCCAACAATTTTATTTTTTTTTTTGAAAAAATGGATTATTTTTTAAAAATAAAAGGAAGTCGCACGTACTTGCTCTTATGTTCAAGACGCTAAGGGTTTTATAACATTATATGTAAAGACATATAAATTATGAGATAAAATTGTTTAAGAGCATGAAATACGATATTTAGAATAGCTAAAACAACTTCTTTTGATATTGAGATGAAAAAAGAATGCCATCTTAGTTCTTGATTGAATACCACTTTATGGAAGAAAAAATATTTAAAATCGTTGGAGCGGTTTTCTCAAGAAATAATTATTTATTTAACAAAAATCAAACATTTTCAAGGAAAATGTTTGGTATGCAAATATGTAAGTGTTATGTGCATTTAAAAATAAAATTTCCAAAAAAATTGTCAACCCATTTTTGAGATATCGAATTTTCAAAAATATTTTAACTTTTTTAAAAAATTCAATTTTTATAACTTCTTGAAATTTGTATATAAAAATATAATCTAGATCTACTAAGCCGGTGATAGTGAGAAAGTTCCAAATTTAAAAAAACGTTCTATGAAAAGTACTATTAATTGTTGCTATTTGTAAATTTTATAATTTATAATTTTACCACACAGAAAAATTTTAAGAAAAATCATAGGAGCCGTTTTTAAGAAAAAAATATTTTTCAACGGTTTTAAACATTTATATGAAGGCACCATTGTTTTTTCAAAAAAGTAAAAAAATTTTCTTAAAATATTTTACATGATGTAAAAAACCCTTAAATACCGAGTTTTATTTCCATTATATTTAAAAACCGTTTTGAAGAAAATCGAACTTAAATAAAACGGTTTTTCGGAGGTACCATTAATAACCACTTTATTCAAAAAAGTTGTGGAGCCATTTTAAAAAAAATAAGATGTAAAATTGCTTAAAAAAATTTTAGGACATCAGGTACCGTTTTTTTTTTTGTTCTAAAAAAATAAAGTGCACGACTGGATCGCACCTACTTCGGTTCGGCTTTTTAAAAACAAATTTTTTATATATAAAAAAATAAAAAAAAAATCAATTTAGTGGCGCAACAGCTCATGGAGAACCAGGGTCTAGTGACTTACAACTCTTAACCATTCCTGTGTGCGTGCTGTGAAATGGAGGGTACATACAATTTTTGCCGAGTCGAAACGGCTAGATGAGAAGCACTTATTTTTGACAACTTTTTGACACTCTTGGAGGATTTTCCAGTCTCTCGCAACAGGCAGTACCTCGGAAAAAAAAACGTTGACACAGTGCCTACAATTTCTTTCAGTAATCGGCAATGATCAAAGATAATTTTTCGAGGTCAAGTCCCAGTGTTTTTTAACCTAATTGTAGAGCTGGCCTCAATACCAAGTCAGACGAAACTTTTTCCAGTCTTGTCTTTTTACTCTCACTACGCAATTTTTTTTGTAAATAATATTTTGATTTATCTATTTAATGTAGGTTATTTAGCTTTGCATTTTTTTTATATATAGTTTTTGTTTGTATCTACAAACATTTTTCTTTCTTTTATAAAGAACTAAAGGGGATAGAAATCAATGTCAAAATTGTGAGAATAAATCAATCTAACTCAGTTTCATTGCCACTTATTACTACTACTAACCAAAAAAGCCGAAGGATGAATCAAGATTATTATTTGTCACACCACCACGTGTATTTAAATACCAAAATAAACAAAACATTGTTTGTGTTTGAAAAGTAATAACAATAACCATTCTTATCGTTCACCTTAAGACATCACTCAGTATTTACAATTGTAATTCCTCAAAATCAAGTTTCATAACTAATCAACATTTCAAATAAAAAAAAGAAATGTTCATTTACAAACCGATCAAGATTAAATCATATCTGTTTGCTGAAATTCGTTCATTCAACTTGGACTGAAGTTTGTTCTAATCTCTCTGACACTGACACACTCAACACTAACCAAGTAGTGTCAAAGAAGTAGTCTTTTCAAATATAGTTTTTCGTTGCTATACGCGTGTCTCCAGAATATTTAGATAATAAAGTAATAAGGTTTTGCCCACTCAATAATTTTTGTATTATTGAATTTTTTTTATGGGTAATGCGTGTGTTAAATTGGGACTATTTAATAAAGCTATTTTGGGTGAACCTAAAGTGCAAAACAATAAACCTAACATTTCGATAATGTACATTGTACATTGTACATTGTACATTGTACATTGTACATTGTACAATGTACATTATGCGTCAATAAAAATAGTTTCGTTTCCAACACACTATCGATCTGAACCTTTAAATACATAGTAAGATGGTCGAATTTTATTCAAATTTGGTGCAGATCATTCTTACGTAAGACTTAGTTAACAGTGTTCCATGCAAAAATAATCTTCGCTAATATTTTCGCATGTCAAAAAATATTATTTTTTGTATATAACAGATACAAGGTTGGTCCTGGAACACTTCCTTGGGCTATACTGGCTTCAATTTTCTTTAATTCCGAGTAATTTTGGTCGTACCGTACTCTGAAGCATTTAGTTTTTTTCATAGTACTGCCTGGGAAGATCCCTTTGCAGTTTGTACTCAAGTCCCAAGTACCAAATCTTATCAAAGGCTTGAGGAACATCTAAGAATATAGCTGAGCATAATTGTTTTCCTTCAAGTGCCTTTTCCACCTCGAAATTAGTCTTCTTTTATTTTGCTAGGTCTTTTCAGGAGCAGTTTTTCGAAAAGTTTTGTAATAATTGGTATAAGCGATATAGGTGATGTTATAGATGTTATTTCTGTTGGTGGCTTACCTTGTTTAGGTATAGCAATGACTTCTACAATTTTCCAATGATGTGGCACATATCTTAGTTTAAGGCATGCATTTATTAAGGGTATTCTTGCAACGTCGTAAGTTTACAAATTGTGTAAAATGATAAGTTTACGCAAAGTTTGCATGAACGACCTCTCTTTAAACATTTGATAAAATGCTACGTAATTCAATCAGAGTAAGTCACAATGTGACGTTTGGATAAGTTTAACCAGTTTGGTTTATTTTTACGCAACAAAATCCTCTGATAAGTTTAACCAAATTGTGTAAATCATTTCCCGTACAAAATTCGTCAGTTCATTAACCAAAAGATAAACTTAACCAATTTGTAAACTTATCTAGGGTTTTACGAAGTTACATGAATACCCTTATTATAAATTGGAGTTTTTTGAAGGAATTTCTTTCAAAACCTGACAAATTATTAGATCTTACCCAGGTGATTTTTTGCTAGACAACTTATGTTGACACATGCTTTTTACTTCTGTGAGCGTGATATAAGGAATTTCACATTCGTCGTTGCTATCAAAACTCTGTAGCTGTGCTTGCTGGGAATGGCTTAAAAATATTCGCGAAATGTTCAGCGAAGAGATCAGCCTTTTGTTTGGGGTTTCCGATCAACTTAGCATCTTGAGATTTTACTGGTGGGTTTTGTTTCTGTGATGGTCATTTTAGGTGCTTAGCTGCTTTCCATAAGGAGTATTCGGAAAAGTCCGTCGGACTATTCAAGAATCTACTAAGTGAATCCCTTTTAAGCTCACAAATTCTTTCTTTAGTTCGTTGTTAAGACGGTTAAAAACAGCCTTATCAACTTTTTTCTCTTTCTTTTGAGTTCGAAATAGTTGGAGTACATTCTTCTGCAGCCTGTTGTATATCAGCAATAACTTGTTTCGTTTTTTTTGTTTGGAATGTTGGCGAGCCTGAAGAATAAAATTCATAGTTGTAT
This sequence comes from Dasysyrphus albostriatus, assembly GCA_946251815.1. NCBI lineage: Eukaryota > Metazoa > Arthropoda > Insecta > Diptera > Syrphidae > Dasysyrphus > Dasysyrphus albostriatus. The sequence goes on from OX276336.1 coordinate 77,792,186, forward strand.
TTGCGGCTTGCTTGATATAGCCGTTTACCTTTCGTTATTATGAGCCTAAATCCCAATTGGGTGTGTTTAGCATTGAAGTCACCACCATAAGGAGTTCTTAATAGTCTTGTTTAGTTGGAGAGCGCCTCACAAGGGCAGTATATAGCTGCTATCTTCAACCCTTTCTTTTTATACCAGTACTAACTGTTGTTACTTGGATGTTTTTATCAGTAAACTTAGGTTCTTCACAGTGTGTTTAGCAGTAAGCACTTTTATAAGTATTGCTGATCCTCCCCTAGCTTTGTCAGCTGGGTGTGGAGCGTGATAACACGTTTGGTTTGGTAATTTACTATCAAGCTTTTGTTCTATAGCGAGGTGAGTTTCAAGCACCAAACAAATGTTTATATGATCTATGTCATCATGTCTAAAAAGAGGTACAGTTCTGATACATGTTGTTAAAGACCGTTTGCATTCCATGTTGCGATTTTGAGTGTTCTGTCCATCCTTGTTTTTTAAGAGCGACTTTTACGCTTAGCTGTTTTGAGACCCTTTTGAATGATCATTTTAGTTTCAGTTTTAATTGAATTGTCAACTAATCATTCAGATAAACTGATTTCTTAAGTTCCATTTAGACTTTCATTTCAGTTTCAGTTAAACTTTCAGTTTAAATTTCAGTTTAAATAATTAGTTTTCTTCCACAAACACGGACAAGAGCAATAAATTCCAATAAAATCGACGAAATTATTACTCGATTTTGACGTATTGGAACAAAACAGGGACTCGAAAATACTGAATTATCACCGCCAACTGCAAATTGAAATGATATCCCAACGGGGAACTGAAATGATCGTCTAAATGGGCCTTTAGGGACTCAAAAATGCTGACTCATCACCGCCAACTGCAAATTGAATTGATAGCCCCTCTGAAAATGAAAGATCGTCTAAATGGGCCTTTAGGTTTGTCAATCCTTTTAAGGATAAGTTCAAGCATTTCTTTAATAGATGTTTCTTCGTTCTTCCACACATTTTTTTTTCTCAAGACAAACTCTGAAGTTGTAGAGATAAAGCAAAAGTCAAATGAGAACAGTAGCGTAGCTAGAAATTTAAAAAAATTATAAGATTTCCTTCAATTCACAAATTTGAAAATTTTATACTCGTATATAGAAGTCAAATTCTTTCAAAGCATTTGCAAAGCAAACAAAATTGAGTGGCTGCAGTTGTTGGGGAAAAATATAATGTGGATTGGTGAAAATACCTCTAAAAAGTCGGAAATTTTCAATTTTATTACATTTCGACCAAAAAAAACCTTTTTTCATACAAAATATTTTTGTCTTAAATCTTTCAAGCCATCAACTGTCGGATTAATTTGACAGGTGGTTACGATGTCGATTGATTGAAAAAACAATTTTTTTTAATTTTAACTTCTCTGAAAAAAGTGATCCTGAGCAATTGGTTAAAATTTGGATTAAAATGAACCTTTTCCATCGAAATATAGTTTGTCCTTCATCTCTCAAACTATTAGCTGTCAAATTCCATTCAAGAATGGCTACGATATCGTTGGTTTAAAAAACCTGTACAAATTCCGAAGTTTTGTTACTCCTCCGGAAAAGTGTGATTTTAGGGCAATTGGTAGACATTTGGATAAAAATAAACTTCTTCCGTCAAATAGATCTTTCTCTATGTATGAAGCTATCAATTTTAAAATTCTATAGAAGGATGGATGTGATGTCAATGGATAAAAAAACCCTGCCAATATCATGTTCAGAGTTTTCTAAGGCTCCAAAAATCCACTTGATTGTTGCCAGATCAGTTTACAGATTCCAACTTGGTTTAACTCGGTTTGGAAATAAATTTAAATTTTGAGTAGAAGAAATTATGTTCCGAATCTGAATGTGGCCCTTCTGTACCCTTTCCTATTAGCCACGCCACTGACTGATTTAAAACAGCTGCTTATATTTTATTCTCAATTCTGATTTTGTCATTTTCTTTACGAATTTTATATTTTATTTCAGTCGTGCGTCCTCGAAACTTCTTAATAATAGAAAGTATGAAACAGGGGAAGATTTAAGTTTATAAAAAGCGAAATAAACATAAAACGTCACAATTTGTCCGGAAAAATAATGCTTCGCGCATTATTTTTTCGCGCAAAATGATTAGGAGACTTACTTTTGCCATTTCAAATACAGCGGCTACGAACGTCAAATTTTGCGCTGGAGCTGCGTACTGATTGGAAAAAAATCCGAGATAAAATTTGTCCTGGGAAAAATTTTATATGGGAGATAAATTTGTCTCGATCTGCGTACTAGGCTTCAATCTAAAAAAGTGTAGATTAAATACGTTCAGCTGAGGGTATGGTCAGCCAATGGCCATGAGTAGATGGATTTGTGTCCACCAGCGTTGGTGCTAAGTTACTATTTCTGATAGGTTTTTTTTAGGTCTACAGAACTTTAAGAGTTAATGGATTTTATCACTAATAATAAATTACCTACTATGTACTCGTACTAGATATTAACAAACTGAATCTAAGACAGCAAAAATATCGAAACAAATAAATTTGGTGTGGGTGATGAAATGCGCTATGTGCCTTTACACACACTTGGAAGCCAATTGGGAGCTTCACTTTGCAACAATTTAATTAATGCCCACATTAGGCACTTACAAGTTGTGATATTTCAAATAAGATGAAAACAAAACCTTCTGCACTAAAAGCATTATCAGAAAAGTATCTTCATCAATTTGCAGGAGATAAATCATCTAGGTATCTCAAGATTAGAGTGTAAGACATAATAATCAGCTTGAGAAGTGAATTTTTAAACAAAGTAACCTGAGAAAGCTAACGATCAGTGGTTTCATCCTTTACCCTCTTTTTCAATAGCAACGATTAGATAGGTATTGTAATATTCTCTCAGGTTCGTTCATAAAATTCATTTACTTTATTTAAACTACCACTTATTTATTTCGTAAATCAAACACTTCACTTTTTTACTACAAAACAATTTTATTATTCACTCAACTATTCTGAAATTAAATCACCAACTTTTTTACTTTTCACTTTTATTACAACCAACTTTACTCATTGACGATGAAAATTAAACTGTGGCCACTGCCGTTGAAACATTTTTCTTATACCCATCACACTGCTTTCCGAAATAGCTTGAAGCTTCTAGTATTTGCTTCTAGAGTCAATAGGGAAAATAATAATCTAATAAATTTCACTTTCCAAAGCTTTTATTTTGACAGCTAGAGCTAAAAGTTCTAAAGCTCACCAAAGCTCTACGTAGAATGGTTTTTATCATCTATAGTCCGGAAGATGGCGCTTCTTGATTCGAGAGTCGTTATAGTACAATTGTGAGAATCGTTACAGTATAATAATCTTATCGCTACCTCCTGGACTAATAAATATTCTTCGCGTGTAACATTCTTGTGTTTTCCTTAATTTCATTACATTAAGATGACAATACACAATGATTTTAAATTAAAACTGTGAAACTTAACCAGTCTCGCTTTAAATATTAACTGAATTTTAAGTTAAGTTAAGCTTTATAAAACTTTAACTTTAACTTACACTACAGTTCAGTCAACGGAGCAAAAATAAATGCAATAAATCATGCTCTCTGCGCTATTATTTATTGTGGTACGCTTAAGGTTGCCAATTTTTAAAAGAAGAAATAGAGTATATTTGTTTTAAGAGAGGATAAATAAAGAGTACCTACGGTCCAATAAAAAAGAGTATCATTTTTTAAATTTAAAACATGTATTTTTTATACTTTTATTCCTACGTTCAGAAAAATTAGAACCTTATTTTGAGACATGTTCTTCTTTTCTCACCTAATATTCATGAAAGAAAAATGCTGAAATGGCAGGAACATATATAAGTAAGTTTGTCAGTACATTTTTGAAGAAAAATTGTTATTTTTCTTCAGCATTTTTTCTTAAATTAAATCTGAGTTGTTTAGCTCTGCAGTTCTTTTAAAATGAATTGGCCATTCACGATCTTTTCACGGTCAGTGTCATAATTTTCATCAATCTTTTTAATCAAAAGTTTTCTAGACAAAAAACATAACAACCACAAGAAGTCAAAGACACCAAAATAGTTTGCACCTTCAACAACTTTTCACATTAGCTGTGTTACATTATTTCTATTAAGTTCCGAATCTAGATCTGAATGTTCCTTCAACACGTCATTAAAATACAAAATAGTGAGAAATTTTCAAAATTGTTTTTGCAGTACGTTCGTGTTAAAAGTTAATCCAGATCCAGATCTGGATCCTACTAGAAGATTATAAAACATACACAGCTAATGAAATTTCATTTATTATGTTTTGACAGTTTTGGGTGCGTTCAGAAACATTTGAGTGTAAGGATTGGTTCGCTTTAGCCGGTTTTTATAATACCTATACATTATACAAGGGAGACAAAATTGTAATATTTTTGTACACAGGTAGATGGAAGGTGTGGAAATACGAATTTCATAAAATGGAGTTGAAAGTACCAACACTATATAAACAAATTTTGAAGAAAAGAGAATTGGGAAAAAATTAGTTTAAGTAAAAAAAGGAGTATTTTAGCGTACTCTATTAGAGTCATAGATCATAGAGTACGCTTTTATAAAATAGAGTACAATACTATATTTTAGAGTACGATTGGCAACCCTAGGTACGGGTGACCACAGGTATAACATACTACAACTTTAAAGTTTTATTATTTTTTAATAAAATGATATCTTATTATTATGTATGCACAGTGTACCAAAACTAAAAACACGAGCAAAAAGAATGATTAGGTAAAAACCCCACTTTAATGATGTGGAATTTTAATTTACATAAAATCATAATATTTCATGAAGGGTTTTCACTCCTACACTCTTGCAATTATAATACCTAATGATGTTAATTGGAAAAGGACATATAAATTTCACTTCCACAAGCCAATACTCATGCCGATGGACAAAATATATCAGTAAATGGACATATTCAGGCAGATTTTGAAACAAAAACAGTAAGAGATGGGCCCCTTAAAAATTCTATAAAAACTGCATTCACAAGTTTCCGCAGCTGATTTAACTTGTACTTGCAATAGCGCGGCGTAATAGTTAAAATTTTAAAAGAAACCACAGATCATGGTTTTATTTAAGCCCGATTTCAAAGCCTCACCGTTCTTACCTATATTCATTCATTCATTTGTATTATATCGAAATTTTCTACTTTCTTACAGGAGATACTCTCAATATTCCTGATTCCGTTATGGGTCTTACAATTCTAGCTGCTGGTATGAGCGTGCCCGAAGCTGTTTCAAGTGTCATCGTTACAAATCAAGGACACGGACAAATGGGTATCAGTAATTCTATTGGATCAAATACATTTGATATTTTGCTATGCTTGGGAGTGCCATGGTTTATTAAAGCGTTTTTTGTTCCTACGATACCTGGTGAACATTGGGTTGTGCTAAATTCATCAGGGTTAACATATTCAGCTGTTTCACTATTGACAACACTTTTTGGGCTTTACATTGCATTTGCTGCTAATAAATTTCGCCTAGATTGGAAAATCGGAATTGCATGCACGGTTATGTATGTTGGTTTTTTGATTTTGGCATCAATGATAGAACTTAATTTCTTTTTTAATGTAAACCTACCAATTTGTGAACATTAAACAAATAAAACCTAAATCATTATTTTAATTTTCAATTTTTTGCAGATTTTTCAGATTTCAAAATATTCGATTCGAATATCACAAAAACATGAGCTAATTAGAACAATTACGCCGGATTGAATGTAGGATATCATAAAACTTTGCAAAACTATTAAGGCAACAATAATTTCTGTTGCCTGAACTGATAGGATATATTAAAATAAAATATTATCAAAAAATTCTTATCAATCAGTCGAATTATCAATCAATCGTTGATTAACAATGAACTCATTCAGGTTTGCTATCTAATGTGATAAATTATTATACTATTAAACTTGGTTTTAGCAATGCCAAAATATACATAATATCTATCAAAAATATTAACTCAATCACAAATTATAATATAGGGTCTTCCAACAAGGAGTGATGGCATTTTTAGTTTGCTGCCATTTTTGAACTGTCAATTGTCAACTGTCATTGCGATAATTTTTATAAGAAAGAATATTGCATACTACGAGTATCTTAAGCGGTGTCTACATCAACATTATTGTTGGTTAACAGTGTCGATGTTGAATTATAGGTGGTGTGTCAGTGTTGGCTAGCATGTGTGTTAAATAGTTAAATTGTTAATTTTGATAATTTGTGTAATTTTTTTTTTTGTATTTATATTCAGACATGAAATAAAACATAAAAGATGACTTTTTGCTCAGGCAGATTTTGTACCATTGGGAACACGAGAACTTGATTAAAATTAAAATATTACCACGTTTAATTAAAATATTGCATTTATTTAGTTTTTTGGTTACAATTTTTGTTGGATGACCCATTATCAGGCTTTCATTGAGGAATAAACTATGCATAATAAAATGTTATACCTACTGCCGCTTTTCGTAACAATTCTTTCCTAATTTAAAATAAAAGGAATGTAGAACGGTAATGTAATAATTTTTTAGATTTTTTAGTTAAGATATTTTATACATTATTTTTGAGAACTTCCTTGGTTTGATTCAAGCAAAAAGTTTGATTCTACATTTGTACGGTTAAAGAAACGCAAAGACTGAAAATAGCTAAAGCGGTCCTAGCCTTACAGTAAATACTCTGGGCGGAGACGTTAGTGCATTATATGAGGGCATAACCGTCAAATCATTCTGAAACTAGCAAACTCAAAATAATAATGAACGCACATGCTACCGAGAAATCGCGACGATTCAAAAACGAAAATTTGTTCCATTTTTCTGGCGATGCGATTGTCGAAAGTTAAATTAAAATTAAATTCATGTGATTTTTTTGGGCGACTTGATAGTCGCAACAAAAACGGAAAACATAAATTCGCCTATTTGCTGGGCTACTTTGAAAATCAATCTAAATATGTTAAACCTCCCGAAATTAGAACCTGGAAAGTTATCTTGCTAAGATCTTTGCCAACATTAGCTCTAAGGTCTAGTATACTTCCCAGACACCTACTAATTTTGAGAAATTTTTGGGTGCAAAATCCATTTAGAATGAAAACTCAGCCTACGACGCTAAGTATTCAGAAAAACGCACTTCTGATAGATTTACAAATTGCTTTTTAAATAAAATAAGTTTTTTGTCCTCTTAACGCAATAAAGATCGAGATTGGTCGCTCCCCAGACTTTCGAATACAGTTTTCGGGCAAAGAACTTTATTTTTAACAATTTATTATTCAAACAATGAAACTGTTTTAATCTTCGCACTAGCTTTGATGGAATATCTTAAATAAGAAAAATTGTGTGTCTTTCGTTTTTGGCTATCGATAAGTGATGGGTTTCCAAAATATATTTTGACCATGTTTAAGGTTCCACAGCTTAAAAAGTTTGGAAACCGCTTTTCTAGGACCTCATTGAAATTTTTTTTATCTTGTGCTCTATTATTTGGTAAAAGCCTTTAAAATAAAATATGGTGAAAATGGCTATTTTCAAAAATGTTTAATAACATAAAATTTCATATTTTATCACTATTGAAGAAAATTTTTGATTTTGTTCCTAATAAAATTTTATTAATACAAAATAAAAACGCTTGTAAATTTAAAAAAAAACGCATTTTTGACAATCAATTTTTCATACCCAACGGTATTTGTTTGACAAGATTTTTTAGTGAATATAAACTCAATTTATTATTCACGATTTTCATCAATAAGGCATATTATCATAATTGTATCATTTGATATTGAAATTTTCAATTCTTAAAAGGCACTCTTTGACAAAAAAAATTCATGTAAATTTGGAAGTTAAAATCAGTTACTTTTAAAAATGTTTATTTTAGTAAAAACATTACGCCTACAAGTAAACAATTAGTAAAAATAAAAAGTTAAATAAATCAAAGTAAATACATACCTGATGAAAGTGAAAAAACCCGGTCTTATATATGCAAAAAAAGTAAGCAAATGACTGGTTCTGTTCAGTTCGGAACACTCTTAAGATACGGTTTTTGATTTTCGCTGCAATTTCTAGCATTTATTGAATTTTATAAAGATTTTTGCAGGATAAGTTGATTTCATGTTTGCTCATGTTATACGTATTACATAAAACATACAAAACATAGATAAGCTTTGCAGATGAAGATATATTTGTCTCCAGTTGCAAAACTTTTAACTCATCAGGAAGTTAAAATAACCTGGATAAAGATTTTCCTCACTACAGCCATCAGATTTCATACTATTTGTAACTTACAAAGTAAGTAAGGTTCATTCCATATTTTTGCACACTTTCCTGAACAAATATAGTACTGAAGAGTGCATCTTTTTATGAAATTTACAATCTTTATAGGCTTATAAAGAATAAAAGGTGCATAGCAATGCAAAATGCAATGGCTGCTGTTACTTTCATACTTTTTTCGTTTATACAAAAAGAAGAAACTAGGAATAATTTTCACCAAAAGTTAATTGAAAATAAGACAAAAAAGTGGAAAAATTACGAAAAAATTGCGACAAAGCTGAATTTTAGTGGAGAGCTTTGTTTTGGCGTCTTAAAAGTTTCTTAAAAGGCTCCGTAAATTTGGGCAGGGGCTAAATTTTTAGAGGGGGTAAGAGGGAGTAAAGTTCAGTGTTTTCTTAATTTCTTGAAAACTTTAGTCTTTTTTTAATGTGAAGATTAATATTGTAGCTTATGTAATTCTACACAAAAACAGATTAATATAACTTTTTTTAGACAATCAATAGATTTGGAGCAAATCATGCAAAAACCATGAAGGTGGAGCACTTTTTGTCAAAAAATGTATTAAAATTTCCTTAATCGATGGGTAAAATTTGTTTGTGTACGATTTAGCTTGGCTAAATCTCTTTATTATAAAACCAAGTTATTGCGGTGCCCGGGGAAAATGCAAGAACGCCGATGGAAATCTTCAAAAGACACTCGGTTAGAATCGGTACCGAGTAGTGTGGGACTCTTACCGCACTGAAACCACCGATTAATCAGGACAGATCGACAGATGATTTTTCTTTCTTACTTTATAAATCGCATTGTTGGAAGTTTAAATTATAACACTATCCCATGCTTGGCTTGGTTCTTCTTAATCTCCAAACATTGATTCGTACATTTGAGATGGTCTCCATTCCGGAGTTGATATCATTTTGCAGTCGCTTATTGTGTGATACAGCGTGTTTTATAACCACCTCTGTAACCATTTCAATTTGAAGGTCACGATGTAGATCGCTATTTCTTATATACCAAGGGGCATTTATTATTCCACGAAGGACCTTGCTTTGGAATTTTTGGATGGGTTCAGCATTTATTTTCTTTGTACAGCCCCATAATTGGATGCCATATGCCCAAACGGGTTTCAGTACTTGCTTATATAACATTAGTTTGTTCTGGATAGATAGGTCAGAGTTCTTTCCTAGTAACCAGTACATTTTTCTGTACTTCAAGTTTAGTTCTTCTCTTTTCTTTTTGATGTGATCTTTCCATTTAAGCTTTGCATCCAAAGTCATTCCAAGGTTTTTGGCAGTATTTGAGTAAGGTACTGCTGTACTGTTTATAAGAATTGGAACATTGTTTATTTTTTTGTTTGTAAAGTTTATATGCGTAGATTTTGTTTCATTTAGTTTCATTTGCCATTTTTGCGTCCAATCACTATCTTTATCGACTGCATTTTGCAGTTTTTGTTTTTTGATATGCAAATTGATAAAAAATTGCCAGAATTTTATTATTTTCAATAAACCGTTTTATTTAAAGTTAAGCAAAATTCAATTTTTCATCTGAGGAATCACAAAAAGTATTCACAGAATTAGAAGGAACTAATTGTCCTCGGTAAGTAGTCTGAAGATTTAAGTACCAGGGTCTTTAACCAGACCATATGCTTGAAGGTAATCAAACCTCAAACAATTTAAATGAAATCGCACAATCTACGCACGAAAATCACCGGATATAATCAACAACACTGCAAATAAAAATACGAGTGCTTTTCTTGAACTGGCTGTAAACCGATAAAATGATTAACCACTTGTCATCGCCGCCGAAGAAAACCTACTCTAAATCAAATACGTCATATATATACAAATATTATGTACATGTATCTACATACTTACTTGGAAATCATAAATGAAATACTACAAACTTACTGATAGACACTTAAAAATCATAAATAAAAAAAGAAACTTTATCAAGTCCCAGTACCTACTTCTCTCAAAAACCAAACGTAGGATTTCTTATCAAATTTATTAACTCAATTTTATAGCAAAATAGCGAAAATTATAAGGTGTATAGATATAAACAATCACTTTAAACTGTGATAACATTGAGAATGCTTTCGGTTGCTTTCCCGATCAGTAAAAAGAACCCTTTCTATCCGTTCGGACGACGCGCGACTCTTTCGATCTGCTCCTTTGGAACACAAATATTCAAAGAAAATTGTGTTTTTTGAAAATATTTGTTCGTAGTACGAAAAGTGTTCGTCCAATAAGTAAATATTATTTGTTTTGTTGAGTGCTAGTGCCTTGAAACTTATTTTTAGTTTCGATTGAAGAATGTGTAGTAAAAGTAGTTTGTGCTTCTTATTGTTATTGTTTTCTACAACTACACAGCTTGCTAGCTGTTCTATGGAGAAAAATGGTAAATAATATTCAAATGCTTAATAAATTTATCTGACCATGAAAAATTGATTTTTTTATCAAAACCTTCACTCTGATCAGTAGCAATAAAGTAATCAATTATTTTTTGTATTTTAAGTGCATTATTTATTGTGATATTATGATGGCAATACGACAGCAATGACTGATTGTTTGATGTCGAAGTAAAATTTTGAGTGAAATAAAGCAATTTCCAAATGTAATTTTTTTAAAGAGATGTTTCATAAATTTAATGTCAACACACTACGAGTACATTATGTATACACATGCATTGTCTTTAGTGAAGAAACAATATTAAATTGAAAATATTTTGTAGAATTTTAAATTTTGTAAGAATATATTAGGGCAACGATGGGTCTACAAATGCGATTATAATATTCTTTCATCTACTATCGGTATCATCGGGAAATATAATGTGTTAAACTAGGTTAATGTAATGACTACATAGGGTCTTAAAGAAAACATACCAAAATATTCTTTTATTAACTTCACTGTCTTGTCCTATGTTTCTAGCGTCCCATGTATCATGTTTGATACATAAACATAATTTTAGAATTCGGCTTCACTGTCCCCATACAAATTGATTTTGAAACAACAATACTACTCTAGGCTTCGAAATCGGCAAAACATTGTAGGTCCCCTCCATTCCTGCCAACAACATGCAGACAGGAATGGTTGCGACTTGTAAACCACTAGGCCCTGGTTCTCCGCGAGCTCTTGCGCCACCAAATTTATTTTATTTATTCATTTTAATACGTCCCTATTATTTTTCTAGAAAAAAAAATATCTGCTATATTAATTTGTTTCCTATGTTTCCAACGTCCATGTATCACTTTTGATACATACACATGTCATTTTTAAAAACAAGTTTCATATATAAAAAAAATAGCCTAAGCACTTAATATTATATTCATATAAACGCGAAAACTGTTTAAAAAAAATAATACAATGAAAACAATATTTGTATACATATATGTCTACATAATGTAATGTACATTGTACATATCTATGATTGTAAAACAATGGCATAACTAAAATTGCTTGCATTCTACCGACTTGCTTTAAATTTAAAGGCCCCACGACTGTCTCTTTTCAAATTGTTGCAGCACGAAGCGCAACGCTTCCTGATAAGTTTACCATTCTGACGGGATATTATTATGAAAGAGTGTGTGCATAAACGGTATTGCATTTGCAGATGGAAAAATCTGCTGCAAATGCACCCAGCATCTCTCTTAAGAGCATTTCTTTGACTTTTAATATTAAAAGCGGTGTTTTATCAGTCAATTTACTGTTAATATATGCATCTTGCATTTTAACCGCAAACAAAATATAAGATCAACTACAATTTTCTGGTACGAGTATAAAGTCATACCTTTTTCCAAAGAGAAAATGAACTAAAGCCGACTGATCTGCTATATCAATCTCTTTCGTTTTGTTTTTATTTCTCAATAACTACCAAGAAAGATTTTGCATTTGGTTTTCAGTATTTTACTCAAAATTGATAGGGGCGATGGAATTTTAAACACAAAAAATAGTACTAGTTTAAAATTTGGAAGAAATCAACTTGAATCAACTGAATTTTTGTTCAAAAGTTTTGACTTTGAAACATAATTTCTCGAAAACTATTCATTTAAGCAACTTGAATTGAAAAACAATTACAAGAATGGAATGTTAGGTTTTTCAAAAAAACTATGGTATTTTACTGTTTGTGCTTGCGTTGATTTTTAATATTTTGTTTTGCATTAAAAGTCAATCTACACAAGAGCAAAGAGATAAATTTTTCTCTCAGTAAAATCACAGAAATCATATTACCAATGGTTATTTTGTAATATCGTAATTTTTTTGTATGCCTCATTTTTGATACATTCGAAGTATTAACATAAAATTAAATTAGCCTAGTCCATGTGCACAAAACTAAATCGTCTTTTTAATAACAATGACCAATTACATACATAGTGTAACAAAATTTAAAAAAAATTTCAAATTTCAAAACACCATAAGTTCTTCTTAAGTTTGGCTTTAGCTTCATAATTTCACCAATATACAAGTTTGTGTTTTTTAGTTTTTATGCACTTTTTTTTTACTAAAAATAAAAATAAAGAAAAAACTTAATTGAAATATCACTTCAAACTTTAATAACCAATTAAATGTCTGATAAGAAAAATAAAAATAATAGCACCGCTACACGAGCTCAGAAGTGGGAATATTTCGTTGTTTTTTTTTTTATTGTAAACTTGAGAATTGTCTTTTTGTGTGCCCCATATGTTAATGGCCACAAGATTTATTACGATTATGAACACTTTTTGTAGAGACGTCTCACCATGTTGTTTACTAGTGCCAGAATAACACGAGTGACATTTTGTTATAATTTTTTCCATTATTGTACCACTTATGACATTGGCTTGATTGAGTAAATCGCCTCTAGTCTGGCAGCGTTTTCGTGATAGAGATGACAAGTACAACTGATATACAATTTTCCTTCATTTTAGGTACTTTTACACTGTGTAGTTTCCTATACCGACATCATTTTGCAAATTGAGAAAAAACAAAAGACAAATAATCAACTTCCTTATTCTTTTCTGGTAAATTGCCAGCATATTCATATCATCATATTATATGACTTCCTAGAAACTTATGAATTTTTTAAACTGATATGGCCAGGTATGTGGCAGAAATTTGAAAAATTTGACAGTCGTGTGGTGAAAATTTGGCATAGGGATGAAAATACACCAAGTCAGTAAAAACTTTTTGATTCGTAAGGCAATAAAACGTGTGAAAACATTTGCTTTGTTGCTCCTTTTGGGTGTGTCTTTGATCATTAAACGAAGTGAATAGTTTATTTCATAACTCTGATTGAAACGGAAACTGATTGATTGGTGTATTTTTACCCTTCAACTTACTATGTTTTCCCTAAAAAAATTAATTAGAGTAAAAAGATGTAATTCAAAGAATATCCTGTAATAGTTGGAACAAATGAGTACTTAAATTGTGTTCAACTAATCATAAGAAAGTATAAACCATTGTTGCCAGAAAATATTTGCTGAGATCGGAGGATTAGCACATTAGAAATCGGTGTAAATCAGGGAAACAGTTTTTAACAAAAAAGACCTGATAAACGCAACTTAGATTAAAAAATGGCCGCGTTCAGATTTCACTGCATAGCCTTGTATCCATAAACTTATGTTTCTGAACGCCAGTTGGCTGTTGTTGACATTTCTCATGGGATATCTTTCTATCCTAAATTTTTTAGTATAGCTTCGGATCTCTTTTTAAGAGCTGTTTTCTCATCATGTTTACACAAGAGATTATAACAACACAAACCTATCCAGATCGCTTTGGATGCAAGTTTGACCGTGGCCAATCAATTTTATTGATGTTTTTACGAATTTTTTATTCGAATCCGAAAAAAAAAACTATTTGTTTGAAGGTAAAAATGTCATATTTCTTATGAAACAACTTTTTCGTTTCTATTGTTTTATTTATTTTGTATTGTTTGTTCATTTTTAAAAGGAACATTATTTGAGCACAGAAATTTCAACGAAATATTAATGAAATCCCACTTCACCAATTCAACATCTCAAAATTTTTCAGCTGAAACTCAGATGTCAGGATATTTTTTTTATTTTAAGCTAGACATAACCATAGGTTAAAAAAATAAACATATTTTTAATAAAATTATAAATACTAAGGGTATTCATTCATGCATCGTCGTAAGTTTACAAATTGTGTAAAATGATATGTTCACGCAAAACCTTTTTTTTTTTTTTGCCATCTTCTTTAAATATATCAAATAATTATTTGAAATGAAAAATGTGAACGTTGAACGTACATACATGCTACTCTCTACACTTTTTTTTTGTTATCAATGGCATGAGCTCTTCAATTTTTGGCCTTGAAAAATTGGTTACCATATTTCGATAGTAATCTTCATCGACTATATGTTTTTTCAATCGTCATGGTCATCAAAGAAAACTACAAAAAAATTGTTCTTTGTAAATCACAAACATATTTGAATTCTGATTGATTTTACTATTTATCAAAAAATTTTCCAAGCGCGGCAATCTTTTCAAATTACCCAGCGGCAAAACTGCCGGGCAGTGCTCAGCGCCATTGGCCGCTAGGTCGTGTGCAGCTCTTGAGTTTGTCTGCTCCCATAAGAACACGTGTTATTCAATTTCACTTAATGAAAAAAGTTACACGTGTGTCATTCTCATTAAGTTTAGGATCAGTTGAGAGAGGTGTGATACATCGGTTATTTAATCAAAAAGTATTAAGTACTCGTAATTTTGTGAAATGGAAAATCAGTAAATGGAAATGTGGCTGCCAGGAAAAAAATTTATAAACTTCATACTAATTATTACACATTTATTTTATTAATTGTATGAAGTACACTATGGTGTATACTGAACCAATTAATTTAGACTTGTTTTAAGTGAACAAATTGAATACGGTGATGAAGTACTAAATCGTTATATATCGTCGGCTTAAAGTGTAAAGCAGCTAACTCCTATTTTGCATTTTTTACAAACAAGTATTTCAAACAAATTGTTCGAATTTCTTGAATAAAACCAAAATAACATTAAATATTTTTCAACACTCGTTATTGCCAAATTCAGTGAAATTGAAAAGATTCTATAGACTTATGTATTTTTTAGCAATTTTTGAAGTGGTCTATATTGGTAAAAAAAATGTGGAGTTAGCCGCTTTACACTCTAAGCCGACGATATTTTTCATACCACCCTTCAGTGTGGGTGCCTGTATGCCCATCTGTACATTGAATTTCAATAGAACTTTTTAAATTTTCTTCAAACTTCACACACATTTTAGTGAAAAGTATTCACAACGATCTTGGTTAAATAGTTTTTAAAGACAAATTAATTTTTAATATTACATATTTTAGAAAAAAGTCTAAAAGTATAAGATAAGAAATCCATTTTTAGACCAATTTATATTTCTATTACAGATATTTATTCTTTATGAATTAATTGTCAAACATATTTCTCGATGTACTAGAAAATAATTAAAATACTAAAAGAACTTGGGGTCCACCCGATATCTCTAAGACGCCATGATCTCGAAAGACAATATATCAAAAACAGATATCTCGACTCAAAATCTATAATAAAACAAATATCAAAAACAAAAATCTCGAAAAACCATTAATTTTAGAGGCAATGGTTAAATTTGAATGAATCTTAACCATTGTCTCAAAAGCAAATGGGTGCTGTTTAAGCTGTTTCTGAGGAAACCTGGATATTGATCTTAAATTCACATCAAAACAAAAAAGTTCAATCACAATTTTTACAATGAAGTAACAATACTTGGGTGGTACGCCTCGCGGGTTCAAGGAATCTTAACTCCTTTTTTGGGTCCTCCGTATCACTCACGTTGCTCCGTTGCTCCGCTTAGGGTATGTTCAGTTATCAGGCAGGTGCCAATGTCAGCAACACGGAAAGAATTCTTGGATCAGAGCACGAAAAATGAATCCCGTTTTATACCTTGGCTTGGGATTTCCTAATTTACGACTATTTGTTCACAATTTGCGAAACTGAGCAAAATGAAGATATGGATACTCAAAAATCGTAAATCAACACTCTTAAGTATCAATTATTCTATCGAGAGAAAACAAAAATTGCGAACAACAAATCGCAATTTCATCCAAACATTCCTCAATTGCACAATTTGTAAATTAGATTTGTGATCACCACTATTATTTCGTGATATTGCCACTTTGAAAGATCAATCTTGCTCAACTTTTTAATTTGCAGGTATATATGCATTTAATTTTATTTATTTTTATTTATTTGAAATAAATACTTTGCGCTTGACTCTACTTGGATTTGAACTCGAAACCCTCCAGTTGCGGATCGAGCATGCAACCACTTTGCAATATAGATCGTTGGTGTCACACATTAATGATTAGATACATTCCATGTTGTGGTGCTTTATCTCACCGAGAAGTTAATTGCGACAAGAAAGTCGTAATTTACAATTTTTTTTTGGTGATTTGCAACTATTCTCATAGAGTTGCTGATTGCGAAAAAAAAATCGTAAATCATTGTGCAACGTAAATAAACTACAAACTATTTATCGCAAATCAATATTTTTAAATACTGTTTGTGAAATTATTCTTTTGGAGAGTAAATTTCGCCATAAAAGTTGTATTTTGCTATGAAAAGTACAAGTTTGAATCATGAATTCTAATTGTTTATCACGAAAAACAAATTTTGTAATTTGATACGTTTTGAATGTAAAATAACCAGTTTTTGTATTAATTTGGGATCAAAATGCCTTGATTTACGAAACTCTTTTTTTGTTTCCTTTTTCGAGATTCTGTCCTTAGAGATTTTGCCACGTTTGAGATTTTGTCATCCGATATTTTGAAATTCAAGTTGTTAAAATATTTTAGTTTCGAGATTGTCATTGTGCACGAGCTTGTTGTCATCAATCTCTGACCAACAATATACAGTAATAATTATATAGATAAAGAACCTTTCATACTTTTCACCTTTCAAAAGCCATTTCTTAAACATTGTTTTATTTATAATTTAATTTATGTGTCCATAAAATGATGTGAATTTAAACAATAACAAATGTAACCTGTGTTATTCATTTTGAAAGTACTTTGCTTAAAATTTAATTATAGCTGATTTTATCACGCACACTCTGCAAATATGATTCAGCTGATTTTCTATCATTCTAATGGAGTATCTATGGCTCTGACCTACTTATGTTTAGAAATTTCAAGTACCAAGCTCGTTATAAATAGATAGTTTAAGTTGATTGCAAATAATTTACCAAACACACGAAAATATGAAAAGTTAAAAAACAAGGAAGTAACTTTTGATAGTCGAATCGTGTATGAATTAATTTCTATGAACATCAATAAAATTAATGAAATTTAGGTATGTAAATACTTTCTACTTCGCTTTTCTTTTATTTTTATTTTTGCATCGCTTTGCAGCCTTGTTATTGTTTGTTTGGTAATTGATAATTTTTTTTTCTGCAAAACACTAGTTATATTGAATGGATATTTGTTTAGTTTGATCAGTTTGCTGAAATCATAAATAAACAAATTGTAATTTTAATTGGTATCAAAAAAATGGAGATTTTAATTAAACCTAGCATATTGAGATTACACTGCTGCAAGTTGCTGCTGAAGAGCGAACTCAAAATTCTTAATTGAGGTTAACGGTTTCTTTAAAAACAATATTTTGCTGCTAAGTTGACATAATTTTAATAATAATCTGTAAGACTTTGAAGGAGGGAAGGAAGTAGGCTGATCGAAAATAGGCGTCAAAGTTGTGTTTTTGGCAAATTGAAAGATCTGTTGTGCTCTAATCGGTCAATTTAAAGTTAAAAAAAAATTATTTGTAGTGATTTTAAAATTATTAAAATATATCGTCGATCAATCAAGGTTAGAAGATAAGGAAAAACTGTTTATATCACCATAAGAAATAAAAACTAAAAGGAAAAAATCGGTAAAAAATTTTTACAGATTTTTGTTTCCAAACAAAAAACATCTGTATATGTATATTATAAAACTTCGTAATCAGTTTCAAAAGCTTCTGATGTTTTGAAATAAAAAAATCAAATTTTTTATCGTTTTTAACAATTTTATATATTTATTTCCCTGAGTTTTATTAAAATCCCATGGGAAGTACGTTCGTACGTTCTTTCGCTTTTTTCGTTCACCATACCTCAAGAACGAATAAAGATATCGACTTCAAATGAATTTTATTTTATAGATAGAAATTTCAGTACGTGCAAAAAAGACTTTCAAAAAAATTTAATCAGCGGGTTTTTCACTGTATCAATTTAAAAACAAAAGTTATTAAATTTTTTAAGTCTCGAATATCTCAAGAACAAATCATGCTACGCATACTAAAGAATTATTAAGATATAAAAACATATAAAATTATAGTTTTTTTAATAAGAAAAAGTTGCTGAGAATTTTTGGGAAAAGTGGTTTTTCTCAATTATTTTGAGAACAAAGAATGTAATTTTATATTATGCACTAGTTTACTAATAAAAATTAATAAAATGTTTAAAAATATTGAATTACAGCTCTTTTTAAAGCGAAAAAAAAACTGCAAGTAATTTTACCAATCATTGTTGAGAATTGTTTTTCGTCTAAAATATCTTAAAAAGAGGCTTCCTGATCTTGTTAATTTAATTCTACACATTAGTTTATAATTGATATTTGATAAAATTACTATGAAAGTTCAACAGATATCTTTTTAAAGCGAAAAAAACTTTACCAAATATTGTTGAATTTTTTTTTCGCAATGCAACCTAAAAAATGCATAAATAAATCTTGTCCGACCAGTGGTTTTGTAATTTTTTTCAATAAAGCTATTGGTTGGCATACTTGTTTTGCGTGGCTGCGATGAGAAAGGTAATTTTACGGTCAGCTTCCGGACTATGTAATATGGTTCGAAGATTTAAATATTTGATGAAATACAGGAAGAGTTTATCGAAGTTCAAAATAATCGCGGATCTAAAGACTGTCTTGAGTTCGGAATCTGCCTCGAAGTAATTTGGTGCAAAGAAGTGAAAGTAATAGGTATTAGGGGAGTCGGATGTTTTGGTTCATATTCAAAATGGGTATCGTGGATCTTGTAAAGGATTTGAAAAGAAGTAATTTTTGTGCTGGGACATTGGAATTTTGAGACCCCGCGGACGTTTTAAGCTAAAAAAAAACTATAATTCGAAAAAGTGGGCAGAAAAACCATTGAAATTTGGTCACAATTACTTATTATGTTTTATTTTAAACTCTTTACTCATTTGTATTGACTGGATATCAATTTTAGTATGCTGTATAATGTTGTTGGGACAATTCGAAAAATAATCAAAAACAGCTAGAAAATTGATACATTTTTTGGGGCTTTCATGAAGATTTAAGGTAACAAGTTATTTTATGACATTTTAAGTAGCATTTTTGTATTCTATTTTCTTAGCAGCAGGTTAAAATATAAAAAATCCGACACCGCTAATAGGTATATCCTTATCTTGGAATCCATATAAAAAATATCTCGTTATGTTTTTCACATCACACCTATGTATTTATGTTTTTTTAACAAGTTTCTTAGCATTGAACACAATGAAACAAGAATTCAAAATTTTGAAAATGGTGCTCAAAAATCGACATTGAAATACAACTTTTTTATTAAGAAATTTGCTGCGGTCCTCGGCCATTTCGAATTCATCTTAGGGGTCCACAAGACAGTCTAGTTGAGAACCACTGCTCAGTCGAGTAACTATGTAAATAAACACTTTAGCAGACAATTATCATAAAAAGCATCTCGTTTTCTATTGTCAATAATGCATAAATCTTGTCAAAGGTGGATGTGAACTCTTCATGTTATTTTGAGAAGAAAATTCTCCAGACTATAGCGCCATGTGAAAGTTAGTGAGCTTATAACTTTTTTATTAAGATGTAATGTCAATCAGCTAAAATATCATTAATAAAATTCAGATATATGTACATAAAACCACTTCACTAATAAAATTAAATTTTATGTCAATTAGATAATTTTGTTATTGTTCTTCTGTCGGCGTGGCATGCCGACGGCGACGACTTAGTTTAACGAGACTTAATTGGAATTTTAATTATGTTTATATGTCAAATAAGTAATAAAATTTTATTATGGCATTAAATGTTATAAATTTGAACAATGTATAATAATAATACAATAATATCTACATATGTAAAGAGAAGTGTGGAAAAAAAATAAATTTTAATAAATGCTTATAACTTTATACACATGTACATATGTACATCCTTTTGTCTATATATGTATGTAGTATAAATTAATTTTCATATAATAAGGTGTTACAATTTATGAAATTTCAATTTAGATAAGACTGAAGAAAGATATGATATTCAAGTTCAAGTTTATCACATTGGACACAACTTAATACATTTTAAAATTGTTTATTATATTCATAGAATGAAAAACAATATGAAGAAGAACAATAGAAACAAACCTTTATTGTTTCAAGTGCCATAGTCTAATATAAGGCAACATTTATGAGTTTTAGGTATTATTTGTACGGGTTCAATTTGAGCATTAGACTTTATGTTGCTTTGGTTAAGAGACGTAAGGCACAATCAAGTCGAACATAGTCCATTTCAACTCAATATAGAGTTGAAATGAGTTTCAAATTCTCTCGTTTTCAATTTATTTATTATTTAAATCTTCAATTATACTTATTAGAGCCTTTCCTAAAACATCGACCAAGCAATTATAGTCTCAAGAATTTTGAAGAAAAATTATTTGATTTTACTCATTATAATTTACACACATTTGTGATCTAAGGTTCCTATCGTTTAAACAATAAAATAATACCTCCTATAAATATGCATTTGAATAATTACAGCTCTTATTAAATCAAAAATAACATGGCTTCAAATTCCTGCTGAGAATGAAATTGACAACCCGAAAGAAGTCTTCGGAAGCCTCCGATCAAAGAAAGAGTTGCAAAACGTTTCCGACTCAAAAGTTTGTGCTTAGTTTATATATACCTTTGTATATAAGGGTTGTCCTTAAATTTGACATAGTCTTGGATAAACCCTCATTCGATTCAAAACATTGAAAAACAATTTCCCTAATTTTATCAGATTTGTATGTCACCCTGGTCTCCCTATTCAGTGGTGGATCCAGGGGGGGGGGGGCTATAGTGGCTGAAGCCCCTATATATATTGCAATATGTTATGACGTTTCAGTTTTTTTATTCAAGATCGGGGCAAAAAAATGTATATATGTTTATTGTGTTTTACCAAGCCCTTATACGAGCTTGTATTATTACTACAAGGTTGGAGGTGACAAATTTGAATGGAAGTATATTTTTCCTAAGCCCTGAGGAAATCAGACGAAAAAAGATGGAAAAAACAAAACAAATTTAATTTTAATATTTATTCCAAGCCCCTAAATGAAAGACGGAAAATTTAAGTTGGGGCTTAGCATTTTATGCGCAAGAAATTTTGTTCAAGCCTCAAGGGAATGGGATGTTTAAATGAGAATGGGGCTGAAAAATTAATATTTTGGCTGCTTTTTTCCTAAGGTCTAAGGACAAACAAGGTTGGGGCTTATCAATTTTTCATGAAACCTGTTTTTTCCCAAGCTTCAAGGAAACCAAATAAAGAAATGGTGTTGGGGATCAACAACTTACTGCCTGAATAGAATGCATCCCAGTTTGGTTCACTATCTCCAAAACACCTATCAATGAACTGCAAATATTCGAGAGAAAAATCCTGAGGATATGCAATGGATTTATTTCGATCGTCAACGGCGTAAGCACTTCAAAGTGCGAGCAACTCTACTCCCACTCCCCCTATGTGCCAACATTTATCAATGTATCTTACAGTTATAAATTATTTTTAAGCCAATTATGTAAATAGAAATGTTCAATAAAGCAAAATTGAATTGAATTGTATTGAATAGAATGCATGACGGAGCTGGAGCTTTTGACATCTATTTTAGCTTCGTCCTCCAATCTCTTCTGGCAGTTTCGTGTAAAATGTGTTTTTTCTAGACCCTAGGCTCCAGGGAATTTGAACGAAGAAATTATGTAGACGAAAAACTGTTATGTTTTTGTTGAAGAATTGGGCGAAACAAACGATGTTATTTAGCAAATTTACATGTTGAATGCAAATGAAGAGGTAAAGGATAACTGATATTTTCAATAGAGGCTGGAGTTATAGCTATTTCACGAGTGCCACCTCGATCATTAGACTCCTTTAGTGATCGACAGTCGATCTCGATCTGTGAAAGTGTACACACGTTTTCGGCTTTCACAGTGTTCTTTAAGTAAAATTCGGAGTGACTTGTCAAAGTACTATTTATACCAAGCTATTTTTAATATTGCAATAGCGCAAAGGTAGAGGTGGCCGACCGAGAATCCAAGGGTAGTGGGTTCGAATCCCAGTAGGGCAACAATTATTATTTGGCTGCTTTTTTCCACAATCGCGAAGTCGAAAACTTCATTGAGTGGGAGGAGCAGCTAATGGCAGATAACAACACGGCGGGGACATCGAAAGGTGTCCCAGCAACAACAATAAAGCCAGATATGGCACCACCAACCAAAGCTACAGCAAATGCCGTAGCACTAGCAACAACAACAACCAAGCAAGCGATGGCACCACCAGTCATGCCATCAACCAGTGCCGTAGCAACAACGGCACAACCGCCAACGGCAACAACAGCCGATACTAAAAACAAAAGGAGGAAGAGGATTAGCTGTGCCGCAAACCTCGTCAAGCGCCGCTCCACCACCACCTCAGCCCAGCTGCCAGCCGGGGTGAAGGAGACGGCGCGCACAGCAAAGACATCAGCAGCAGCAAAAATCCAACAACAATTGGATACCTCGCCATCCGATGACGACATCGAGTACATGTCCGACGGTGGTGAGGGTTTATATACAACGGGGGACTCCAACAGCAATCTGCTTGTGGACGTAACATCACCAGAGGCGTCCTCCGAAGAGGAAAATGAGGCGCAAGTCGCAATAGTCGCGCTTGATGAGAAAGCCATCAGCGAAAAAATTGATGCCATCCAAGGGGAGATGGAAAGGCTTAACGCTATAGTTACCCCTCTAATTCAAGCCTTAAAAATAAAGCAAGAAGCTCGACGAGAACGTGAGAGGCAGGAGTGCGAGAAGAAAAAAGCACTAAAGGTGCCACTAAAAGCACCACCACAAAAAGCAGCACCACAAGAGCTGGCACAGCCAGAGCAAAGGCTAGCACAGCAGCAACAACAGCAACTGCCACAGCAGAGCCAACAACAACACCATTCAACTGAACAACCACAGCAGCAACCGAAGGTGCAACGCACAAAAAAACAACAGCAGCAGCAACAACAAAAACCACAGGAGCAGAGTCAGCAGCAGCGGAACGAGCAGCAGCAGGGAGTACACCAGCAGCAGCCACAGCCGCCCCAAAATAAGAAAGAAAAGGTGCCACCAATAAACACCTATAAAATGGAGCTACAGGAAACCATAGACCTGTGTAAGTCGGCCATAGGCCAAAACTTTTTTATTAAACGCTTATGCAAAGATAGACATGCTATCCACTGCTCAACAGTGGCGCAGCATAAAATAATTAAAGAATTGTTAAAGAAATCCACGACTGAGTTCTTCAGTTTTACCCCAAAAGTGGATAAATATCAAACGGTCCTCTTGAAGGGCATAGATTCCTGCACGGAACCACAGGTGCTCTTAGATGAGCTCCGTCAAAAAGCGAGTGACGATCTCGACTTTATCGGGGTCAAGCCGTTCGCAACAGTCAGAGCCAGACGGGAGAAGCGGTCTTTGCCGTTCTTCCTAGTCCAGCTATCGCCCAGCAGCAAACTGGATAGGTTGAGAAGTATCTCCGTTCTCAACTACCAGGTTGTAACTTGGGATAAATTAAAGAGAGGCGGCGACATGCTTCAATGCAAGCGCTGCCAAAGGTTTGGCCACGCTGCAGCAAACTGCGAAATGCAGTCACGCTGCGTTAAGTGTGGTGAGGACCACATTAAGGGAGAGTGCAAGCTCGGAGAGGAAAGGGTCGAAGACATGACCCAGCTTAAATGTGCACTTTGCGGAAAGGAGGGGCACCCTGCTAATTATCGGGGTTGCTCAGCTTTTCAGCAAATTCGCAACAATAAAGCGGCTAAGCAGACAGTGGCAGAGATACGCCCATCAACGCGTGCTCCCACAGCAACGCCCGTTAATCCCCAAATTTCCTACGCCCAAATGGCGGCAGGAAGGGGAAAAACGGTACAGCCTGCAGCTAAGGCAGCCCAACCGGCCCTAGTGCCAAAGGCGCCGGACGCTCAGGCCGAAATTAGAAGTATGTTGCTGGCAATTCAAGGCCAGTTAACAGGACTTCAGACCCAGATAAAGGAGCAGGCGACTAGGGTAGACTATCTCTACTCTGTTTTGCCTAGCCTAACGCAAATTAGAGGTTAAAGGCGCGCTGTCGGAGAGGCCTCTTAGGATCCTTGCTGTGAATGTAAATTCACTGATTAGGACCGAACGCAGAGCTAATCTTTTCCAATTGTTGAAAGACCAAAGTCCAGATGTGTTTATGGCCAGCGAAACTAAGCTGAACCAGAAACATAAGTTGACTAACAACAATTACAATATCGTTAGAAGAGATCGACCCAACTCCACTCAAGGAGGGGGCGTTGCAATCTTCATACGAAAAGGCATTAATCATAAAGTTATATATAATAGTGATCTGCGCAGATTTCGGCTGTTAGAGGCGTGCATCGTATGCATTCCTCTCCAACAGGGGAAGAGAATGTATGTGATCGCGGCTTATGCACCGGAATCACCTCAGCCAACCGATTTTATGACAGAGCTTGAAAAACTTTTCGAAGGCCTACGCTTGAGCTTGGAAGAAAGTTACTTTCTCATGGCCGGTGATTTGAATGCCAAACACTTAGATTGGGGAAATCAAGTACAGAATCCCAGAGGTATTCATCTTTTTAATTGGATGAGTCAGTATAACGCTGAATATCGTATAGAACTGCTGGCTACGGATCGGCCGTCGTTTCCAAGAAGCGGTGCTTATCTAGACTTATTGCTAATAGACGCAAGACTGACAATAACTGACACTGTGGGTCAAAGACCGAGAAATTGTTTACGAACGATCGAGTACGACAGTGACCACTGCGGACTCGGTGCCGTAATACAACTTCCGAACGAGCTCGTGGAGTTGGATGAGTATGTACCTGTGCATACTTATAATTACAGTAAGGTGCGCTGGCCACGCTTTACCAACGCCTTATCGAGCGAAATCAGTTCGAATAACATATCCCCACCAAATGACAGGAATTTGACAAATAACGAAATAGACCAATACCTAGAACAAATGGATGAGACAATCAAACGAACAATGAACAGAACAATACCGAAATACAAGCAACGGGACGCAACCGACATGTATCGAAACGCAACCATTGACGCACTACACAGACAAAAAAGTGGACTGCTGACAAGACTAAAACTCTTGTACCGACGGTTTACTGACCCTCACCATCTGGAGATTAGGACACTGAAGTCGTCGATCAAAAACATCAACCAACTAATTAAAGAGAACTATCGGTTGTCAATTAATTTGTATTGGGACAACAAAATTCGGGCCGTTAATGCTAGCGACCCGAGCATGTTTCCGCAAATTAACAAGATATTTAGAAGGAATGATCAGAACGACCTTCCTTGTCTTAAGCTTCAGAGAACGACGGGCAACAGAGACGTACTTCTGACAGCAGGAATTAATCCAGAGGACGCCGTCTTGGACGATGACCTCTTTATTGTCGAAGATCCGCAGGAGAAAGTGGAGGCTGTGGGGGCTGCTTTCCAGCAAGTGTACAAGGTGAATGCGTGCATTCGCCCGAATCACGACCTGGAAAACAGAGCCTTGCTCCATCACTTCTACCTTCGGAATGACATCACGCAATGGCGATCAGAGAACCTTGGTTTCACCGGGTTCAATGAAGATCATTTGGCAAACGCCATAATCGCCGAGCGAAATGGGCCCAGTTCCCTGTTAATTACGAAGGTGGAGCTCCAGCTCATCTTCGATTCATTAAAGAAGAAGAAGTCAGCAGGAGTCGATGGCATATCCAACGTTGTACTTCGACATTTACCTCAAGAAGCAGTAGACATTTATACCACTCTGTTTAACAACGCTCTGAATAATGCATATTATCCAGTGCGGTGGAAGACAGCTGTGGTGCATCCTCTCCCGAAAAAGGGAAAGGACAACTCCAATCCGGCGAATCTCCGGTCGATAAGTCTTCTTCCGAGCATAAGCAAGGTATTCGAAAAAGTTATCAATAGAGCTCTGTCTAAGTGGGCAGAGGACAATAATATCATACCGGACAATCAGTTCGGTTTTAAGGCGGGACATGACACCATTCATGCCGCGTCGAAACTCGTTTCTGATGTCCAATGGAACAAATCTAAGAAGCAGTGTACAGGTGCCTGTCTGGTTGATCTGGAGAAGGCCTTTGACACCGTATGGTTAGAGGGTCTTTATCTAAAGCTGACCAGACTTGGCATTAGTAAACCACTATTATATATGCTTTATGATATGCTCAATGGCAGAAAGTTTGTTGTCAAAAGTGGCAATGTAACTTCTGCCACAACCTTTAATATTAAAAATGGTCTTCAGCAGGGAGCGGTCAACTCGCCGATTCTATTCAGCATTTACACCAGCGATCTGTTAAGTAGTCTAACTCAGGCAATTGCGTATGCCGACGATCTAATTGCGTACAGAACAGCTGCAAAAGTCGAGGACATCAGAATTCTTTTGCAGAGTGACTTCGATGAGATTCAACGATATTGTGATGACTGGAAGTTGAAAATCAACTTTCAGAAATCAGAAACTATCTTGTTTAGGACTCCGTTGCGTGGAGCCACAAGGGATACGAGAAAGAACTGGCGCAAGCTGGTGATCGTAGGGCCAAATGGACATCCACTGGCGAGTAAAAGTGTAGTAAAGTACCTTGGCATCTGGATGGATCAGTATTTGTATTTCGACAGACATATAAATGCTGCTCTGGCCAGGGCTAGGGGAGCTTTCGCCCTGACGAAACGGTTGTTTTATAGCAGCCGGCTTGACAGCAGGGTAAAGGTGATTTGCTACATGGCCCTTATCCGGCCGATGATTGCCTATGGGTGCCCGGTTTGGTTCAACGTTGCCCCATCTCAAATGGAAAAGATTCGGGTGTTTGAGAGGCAGTGTCTTCGACGCTGCCTTGGATTGCACAGAACACCAGAGTCGGAGTACAAACACTACTATTCCAACCTGGCTCTATACAACGGGGCCAACATAAACAGGATAGATAATTTCTTGCTGAAGCTTATTCGAGGTCACATTGCAAGAGCGATGTCCTCGCCTAACAGCTTAATTTTCGGGGCTTATTACCCCAACAACGAATACTACGAGAGTGTGCGTCTAAGCGGCTTTATTCCGCCCGATGCATTCCTCCACCTAGACAGTCGAGGGCTGATCCAGGATAGAGCGGCGGTTCCGCTAATCTACCACGTCGGCCGTAGAACTGTAGATCGGCGGCTCCTTTACAGTCGAGACGTCCTCGCACAAGACGGAGCTGAGCACCTTCGGTTCAGTAGGACTGTGTCCGAACGGGACCGAAGAGATAGGGTAAAGCAGGAGAACCAGTTCTGGTGGTTGAAAAACGAAGATGAAGTTCCTTCAGACATTTAATAGTTGACCTTGCTATTTTCTTAGGTATGGCCGACTTACATAGGTTTAGGTAGTTAGTTTTAAGTAGGGACAGTCAGGGTGGCGCCAAAAAAAAAAAAAAAAAAAAAAAAAAAAAAAAAAAAAAAAAAAAAAAAAAAATATAAAATCCACAAAAATACAAAAAAATTATAAAACCGGAAAATGCTTGCTGTGGCTGTTCTAGTTTGTAAGTAGTCTGTAAGTAGCTTATAAGTAGGTTGTAATTAGTTTATAATTAGTTGTAAATAGTTTTAAGTAGCTTTAAGTAGTTTTAATTAGTTTTAGTTAGCTTTAATTTAGTTTTATGTAGTTTGTAAGTTTTATATAAAACCAAAAAATAAAGACAATGATACCGAGTTTTTTGTAAATTCTTCTCGGTAAAAAATAAAACCGACCTGGATATATTATTAAGATAGTTCTTAGGCCGAAAGGCATTAGCATTAAGTTATTATGGTTTAACTTAGAGCGCCCGACTGGGGCCAGTAAGTTAGTTTTAAGATATTGATAAGTAGGCTAGTTTTTATGAATTTTTGTCTAGCTTTAAGATAGTTTTAAGAAATTTGAAAAATAAAAATGAATTTCAAAAAAAAAAAAAAAAAAAAAAAAACTCCTTTAGTGATGCTTATTCTGATTACGCGCGTATTAATTGAAAACCACTTTTGCCGTCATCTGATAGTGAACTATGAACCTTGCGATTCATTTTTATACTTTTTTCAGTAGTTGAAAAACCGGAATTCAGTTATAAGTAGATATTCAGTAGCAATATGAAAATTCCTTTTCATGGAAAAATTTTCAATAAAGCTTGCTATTGTTTTAAAAGAACCTATTGAATCTGACCGCAAGAGTAGTTATTTTAGTACAAAGTTCTGTCTAAGTTCATATCAAAAAAATTAATCTGACAAAATTTTGGACTAAAATTGCCAGTTTTCGACAGTAGTGTCACATTTTCTACTTAGCTCATCTGATAATACTTTGGAGCTGAGCTAAACGCAGAAATTGTTTAGAGCTTATAGGAAAAATAAAAACTGTGTTTCCGGTGCCAAAGTAACTTTGGAATCGATAGTTTGCATGAAATGTTTTCAAGCAACCATATCAAATAATTTGGTTTATTATAAAATTAGTGGTTCGAAATTGAATCTAAAAATCGCATTTTAAACTAAAATTTCGTTCCAAAGCAAAATTCCCTCAAAAATTTTGTCAAGTATTATAGCCGAGTGGTACGCAACTATAGAAAGAAAATTCATTTCCTACTCACATATCTGGCAAAATTTAGCGCACGAAATAATTATTTGCCGTATTATTCTCGAGTTAGTAAGTTTGTAACAACTTTATTTTCTTTTGAGTCTTAGGTGAACTTTGCTTTGGTAAAATAAAAATTGAAGTTAAGAAATATTTTACAATAAACATTTTTATAAGGTTAAAGGAAAATC
Organism: Dasysyrphus albostriatus; assembly: GCA_946251815.1. NCBI lineage: Eukaryota > Metazoa > Arthropoda > Insecta > Diptera > Syrphidae > Dasysyrphus > Dasysyrphus albostriatus. The sequence goes on from OX276336.1 coordinate 77,821,549, forward strand.
TCATTTGTTTTAAAAGGTTCACTAGATATATCGAAAACAATTTTTTGAAACGGTTTTGTAAAATTTTTATTGAGAGAACAGCAGCTGTTATATTTGAAACTTTCTCCACAAATATTATGTATGTTTAAATATAGCAAGCACTTTAGATGGTGTTTGGAGAACAATGTGGGAGCTAGAAATCAGCATGTTCTGCGTACAGCATGGAAGTATTAGTCCTACAAAAAACATTCAGAACTAAAAGAAATATATTTGAGTCTTTAAAAAAAAGTTCTTACAACTTTTTTGTACAGTGTGGCGTTCTTGACATTATAAACGCATAGGTTTAAGCGCGTTATTCATATAGAATACCAATTACAGCTTCTACATTTCAAGTCATAAATTTTTAAATTGATCTAGGTATATTTTTGCATTATGAAAAATTTTGATGGCTCGAGTCGACAGATACATTACCTCAATTAGGATTGAGAGAAAATGTCTCAAGCCCCCCTCCCCCCACAGCCAAATCCTAGATACGCTACTGTCCCTATTTACACTCTTAGGTACTAATTATGGGATAAGGATTAATTTTATAACATGCAAAAAAAATCAGGATGTTTAGATTAGATTCAGAGAAGCAAAAAATTTTATTGAAGTCTATTTCCACCCGTTTAGGCGGGAGGGTCAATTTTCTAGAAATTTTGCTCACAGCAAAAAAAAAATATTTTTACGATGTTGCTATTGCCGTATCAGGTAAGCACCGCACTACATCAAAAGAACTCTTACAAAATGCTAGGCTAACCAATTGGGCTGACCGGTGTGGTCTGGGTGTCAATGTCAACCCTCATAAAACAGAACGTGTTCTATTCTTCTATTCTCTAGGAAATATAAAATCCCTCATGTAGATCCTCTTTCTATAAAAGGTATTCCATTAACATTCACTGATCAAGCTGAATGTTTGGGTCTTATTTTTGATAAAAAGTGAAGCTGGAAACCTAATATAAATACAAGAAAGGGTTAAAAAGGCCGTTAAGAATAAATGGGGCCTTCTACCTTGAATTACTCATCTTCTATACAATTCGGTGATTAGAACGATTCTCGCTTATGGTGCTGCAGCATGGTGGGCTGCTCTAGATAAAGCGGTAAACTGTGACAAACTTAGCAAAGCACAACGCCTGGCTTGCTTATGTATGAGTGGTGCGCTTTACACGATTTACACCCTTTGCCGCTCTAGATATTCTGCTATATCTGATGCCCCTTGGTATTTTTAGCAAACAGGTAGCTGCAAATACAGCAATATGCTTAAAAACTTCCTCACAATGGACTAACAATAATATTGGCCATTCCATAATTTTGAACTCATTCGGATCACTACCAAGTCTAAGGTTTTCCTAGATTCATATACTGGCAGGCACTTCAACCAAACCTAACTTAACCTCCTCCAATTCTTCTCTTTAAAAATTCAACAAAATTAGAATCACCAAAAATGGTGATCATGAAAAGGATGAAATTCTCGAGTTATCTTTTTTGTTCACATTATTTGCCTTAAATTTTACATTTTAAATATTATTTCAAATCCAGAATCAATGTGTTCTACTTGTCACACGAAGAACAACTATTGTCATCTATAGTGCCAAACGAACACTTTTAAAAGCATTCGAAATGCTTCCGGACAACCAAACCAAAGCTCTATAAATCATAACTCATAAAGCCCTTATTTTCTACGAGCTATCGCACCACTGAATCATTTATCAAAACACATATACATAGGTTGGTACATATTATGCCAAAAAATGTATAAATGTTTACAGGCATTAATAATAATCTTTTGGAATTTATGAAGGTATCAATTGCCAAAATATAGCTATACGGCAATTGATTTTTTTTTTAATAAAATCATTAAGCTAATTGTTTCCTTTATCTTATCTGGCTATTCTTAGATATTCTTAATTATTTATCAAATTTCGCAAAAAATATGTGCAATGATTATAATCTAATCGAAATTTCCTTTTTAAATTGAAACTTACATATAAGGTCAAAGTCACGATATAGGCTCTTTTAAAAATATAATTTACGACTGAATCACACCAACTCACTCTCAAGGCTATAAAATTTAAAGATAATTATACATACATATATACATACGTACGAGTATTTCTGTATATGTACCTAGGTTCTGAAAGAGACAATTCCCATTTTGTAATAATATTATATTTTTTTATAGAAAAAAAACTTGGCTGTCTTAAAGTAGGCCTAGCCATTAAACAGGGAATTATAAAACAACCAAAACAAAAAGATAGTTTAAACAAAAAAACTTTTATTTCTTTTAAATGAATTTTGAACGTAGTTATGTTTCAACTAATTGAAATACAAAATTCAATAGAAATCGTTAAAGCTGTTCTCAAGAAAACTTAAAAAAGCAAGTATTTAAATAGAGGTACCCCTTGTAGATTAAATGAAACTAAAATTCAAATTTATCAAATCGTCCATACGCTAGGCTTTAGGTCAGCGGTTCCCAACCGTTGATTTGCAGACCTCTGGAAGCCCACACAGTCGTTATAAGGAAATTACGGACATTTTTATAATAATAATTTTTTTTTTCATTAACTTATCAATTGGGAAATTAATTGTTAACCCGTGTAGGAATTAACAACCACGGAGGTTCTTGCCACCTGCGAAGATTTGATTATTTTGTTCGCGGTCCTTTTCACAGAATAAACAACTGCACACATGAACCTACCTGAATTGTATATAATCGTACATATGTGCAAACTTAAAAATATATAAAATTCCACTTAATCACTTTCATCAAATTTCAACTGGAATGATCAATGCTTACGTGCCCAAAAACATTCAGCAAAATAAAGTTTTTAATAACAAAAAAAAACGTAATAGAATAATTTCTTAATGTTCCATTCATAATAGGTTTGTTCGTTGAAGTTTACATAGGGTTGGACCAGGTTTTCTTGACAACAACTGTGTTTTAAGGTTCTCATAAAGCACAAAACGACTCCAAATTGTGTTGTTCAGATAAGCAAAAAACAAAACTTGTTTTAAAGTTGAATAAAAACAAAAGAATTACCAACCGCACGTGAATCCAGAACAAAAAAAAAATGCTTCAGATTTCATGGCACTTTGACAGTTTATTTTTTACCTCAACTCACCCCAGCAAAAAACCTAGTTCTACTTCAGGGTGAGTGTAGGGCGACCCCAGGTTTCAAAAAACACAGGGTGAGGTCAGGTTTTTCAAAAAACGCTTAAGGGGGACCCCAGGGTGACTTCAGGGCTCAACGAACAAACTTGTAAAATTGGTTTCTCAAAATCTATTTTACTTCATCATATGATATCGGTGCAAATCAAAATCTTATCAATAGATGCCACATTGCAATACAAATTAATCTCATGTCATATATTAGGTACCTTGCATAGTAACTGCAATACCAAAAACTTAAATTGTTTGATCCGATAGCTCAATATTAATTTGACGTTTTAATACAAACTACCGATAGCAAATTGATAACGCTGGTTAACACAGTTTTTTCCTGGAGTCAAACAGTGCTTATACTTTTCGAAGGTTTTATTGCCATACATTTTAATTCGAAGACAGTATCTTTGCACTTTGCAAGGTTAAGGTAACATCTAGAAAAATCCAGCCTGTTGTAGGGCTCTGGATCTTTGGCTCCTCATTTAAGGGAAGTTTTGATATTTGAGAATGCCATTTAATTGGTCAGTAATTGGTCAGTAAAGGTCAACTAGTCCTAGAAATTAGTCAGCCCTAGGTAACTTGTAATAAAGGCTTAAAGTTTCCCAAGGTCACGCGCGATTTCTAGCACCTCATTTAAGAGAAATTTACAAATAAAGTATACCATCCGATTGTGATAAAAGGTCAACTATTTACAATAATTGGTCAGCCATTTTTTTTCTATGAGTTTTCAAAATTCGTTTCTAGTTTCTAGGTCATAAATAAAACTTTATACTTTGGACCGCAAGCGCTAGTTCATGCGTTTTTCATAGTCATAGTCATACATTTGTTTATTTTTGTTTTGAATTTAAAATCCCGTGTGTGAAAAAAATCTAATTTGTAACTAGTACCTAACCTACATAAGAAAGTTTTACATTTTCATTACCAACACAGGCCTAGCAAAGGTATGACATATGAGTAATTAATTTCGTTAAAGCCTCACCACTGATGGAACCTTTTGCCTTGACGTAAAATTCTTAAAGGCATTCTGAAGCACAAACATTATTTGTTTCATTTCTTTCTTGAAATCGTGGGTATCTACCTAAAATAATAAAAAAAAAACAAACATATAAACTATAAAGAATATTCAAAACACATGCAGGCACCAGACTTCCTCGTTTGATGATCTTTATTACCTATAATAGTTAACTTTAATTCCTTCGAAAGTTGACAACATTCTTAACAAAAAAAAAAACAATCTCTTTTATAATAAGCTACTATAAAAGTTTTTAAATTATTGTGTTTTTTTTTTAATATAGTAGAAGTTGAAATTGTGGGAGTGGCAGCTACTATTAGTTTTTTTCTTTTTGTTATTCAAACAAATTTAAAAAAGTTCTTAAATTTAGAAAAAGATTCCTATCAAGTTTTCCTCATTTAGATTTTCCCTGTTTAAAATTAGTTGGGGTTTTGTCTAACCTGACGATTACTTGACATTATTCCATGCAGGTCAATTTTATTCAATATTTCTGATGTTTTTGATATAATTTTGTATTCAACTTCACCAAAAAAGTGCTAAGATTCCAAACCCAAACAAAAGCGACATGGGAACCTCCCAAACATTTGTAGTCCAAAGCATTTAAATTTTTAGTTTTCACATATAATAGGTATCAATAAAAATAGTAGGAGTTTCCCGACTAATTGTATCACAAGTAATCTATGAAACTGTTATTTGCCCCACATTAAAACATTAAAACAGAATACAAAAATTTCAAAGCAAATTAAAAACCTACTTAAGTTAGTCAATCAAAATCATAATCAACTACGACCAGCTAACTTCAAAGCAAATATTTATTTTTTCCAGGTGAGTAATCAATCAGAAATCACATTAAACGTTTAAATATTTAAATTAATATATAGGTATAGGTAGGTACATAATAATTATCTCTTCCATTCAAGATTATGTTAGTTGATAGTGAGTATACTATGATATGACAGATACAACAAGCTTAACAATGATTAGCCTAGATACGAACTTTTATGGCTCATGGGAATGTCTTGTTAAAAGTGTATTACACTTACACTTTTTCATAACCTAGTTTGAAAAAACAATAATAAAACAAATCTGAGCACCATTTTCCATATCTAGAAATTAGCTGTTAATTTATACAAACGATTTTATACGAGTATGCCTTTTCTATTGGATGTGATGATAAAATACTTATTTAATGTGAAATAAAACGATACTATTTAATGTGGTGTATGATTATTGTGATATTCTTATTATCTTTCGTGCTCTAATGCCTAATGAATTTATTGTTTACATTTTTTTGATAGAAAGTCTAATTATTACATAATAGAATATCAAGTCAATTTTTGATAATAAATTCGAACATTAAATACGGTCTTAAATGTTGATCGAAGCTTTAGATACAAAAATATAATAACACAGGCATACACGGTTTTTATCACGGGCAGTTTAGACTCGTTCTAAAGGTAATTTTTGGTGCTATATCCAATTTCATCATCCATTTCCGCCATGAGCTATAGTTTTTGAGTTATTCCCGTTATAAAATTTACCAAACGTGGCTTTTCCTTATTTTTAAGATAACATATAACGAACTGTAATTTTTTTTAAAAAAAACTTACAAAGTCTCCTGAAAGAACTAATAGTCTTCTTCCTTCAAAATTCAGTTTAAACAAACATCTTACTAAGGATATCTCTTACTAAATTTTGAATAAAAATATTAGTGCTTCATATTTTCACATATGTAACCTCAAAATTGGCAAAAATGATTATTTTTTAATTTTGTAACGGAAATATCTTGAAAACCCGAGCTGATAGCAAAATATGGATAGTGGATTTGAGCTATGTTAGAGGGTAAAAGTATTCCTAGAATACTTTTTCACTTGTCGTGTCAAAAAGTTAACTATGATTTTTTTTGTAAACCTGTGTAATTATATCATCTTAAGGGCGTTTTTTTTTAGATCTGTTGTGTTCAAGAAGAAATAAACGCATACAATTTAATGTTATGGCCAAGAATTTTGCTGGATTGTAAAGGTTTGCTATTATGTTTTAAAAATGATTTCCGATAAATGGCCGCTGTGGCTGTCTCGAATAAATTCCAGCAAATTTCGACCACTTCTTGCAGCAATTGAGGCCGTATGTCAGCAATAACGCGCCGAATATTCTCTTTCAAGGCGTCAATCGTCAGGTTTATCTGCATAGACAAGCGACTTTACATAACCCCACAAAAAATAGTCCAGTGGTGTTAAATCCGCCACAGGCCGACGACACGAGATAACGCGCTCACCAAAAGTTCTTTTCAATAAATTGATTGTTTCGCGATGCGTCGGTCAGGAGTAAATCTATTCATTATGAAATGGCAAATCAAACTGAGCATAAAACAAGTGACAGCTGTCAAAAAAGATCAACTCAGAAAAAAGTATTGCCAGATTGAAAACCACACGTCTAAAAAAAACACCCTTTATAAAAGGATACCTACCTGCTTAAGAAAATTGAAAAATGTATTTCTAATAAAGTTGTGTATATTTGTGTCCTCTTATACCAACTTAATGTTCAAAAAGTCAAGCGTAGTACCATAGACTAACTAATAATTATTATTGTTCGTTAGTCGATGGTGGGAAGAATAATGTGAGTTTTTGACCCAACACTTTATTTTTGTGTAAACGAGGTACATAAATGTGATGTGCTTTTAAAATAAAATAATTCTTTGTTTTGCTTCTTTCAAATTTAAAACTTAAGTATACAAGCTTCCTTTTGAAGCGTTAATCATTGTATTTTTTTAATAGAAAAGGTAAGACATTACCCTTTAAGAAAGCCTCTGACGTATAAAATGCACCAAAAAGCTAGATCGAGTAGGTTAAGTTAAGACAAGAAAAATCTATCGGCAAGGAGGCAATTTTTAATAAAAAAAAGTGAGAACCGGATGCTAAAATGTATCTAGGTTTTTGTGAATATAAAGGACCTTCTTCCAAGAAAAACGCTTTTTTTTTGGTTTTCCCAAGTTTGATCTGCTTAAGTTAATTACTTAATTTTTTATTATTTTAATTGCATACCATTCGGTTTTAAGCAAATAATAATATGGAATATGGAATTATATGGAAGAATTAACGGATATGCACTATTGCTACGGTTTAGCGGAAGGTTTCATTCGGGAAGCACAGAGATTGTACGCTGAAAGGTTCCCCAATAGGAGATCTTCCAGAGAGTAACATTGCCATCGTTTGACGTTTGTTGACGATTTTTAAACAGAATGTCCTACAATACTTAGTTGTGGTTAGGTAAAACATACATATTTTGTTTTTATTTGGTAAATATAATCCTTCTTATTTGGGTAACAGGTCAATTTTGTTTAAACAAATGCCTGAATAAATAAAATGCACAACTTACTTACTTAAGGTGGCGCTACAGTCCGGGGTGGACCTGGGCCTTAACCAACAAGCTTCTTCTACCCGGCTCGGTTTCTAGCTAGCTATCTCCAGTTTCGCACGCCAAGTTGGTTGTGGTCCTCTTCCACTTGCGTGCGCCACCTGTTCCGCTGTCTTCCTCTACTGCGCCGCGCCGTCCCACGGGGTTGGATTCAAAGACTTTTCGGGCCGGAGCATTGTTGTCCATTCGCTCTAGGTGAACCAGCCATCTCAGTCGTTGGCTTTTCATTTTACTGGCTAGGTCGGTGTCGCTGTACAGCCCGTACAGTTCGTGGTTGTATCTTCTTCTCCATTCCCCATCTATGCACACGGGACCAAAAATCACCCGGAGAATTTTCCTCTCAAAACAGCCTTAAGCGTTCTCATCTACCGTTAATAGCGTCCATGTCTCTGCACCATACATCAGGACAGGGATGATAACCGTCTTATACAGGGACACTTTAGTTGCTTGAGAGATGGCTTTGCTTCTCAATTGCCTCCTTAGCCCAAAGAAACAGCGATTGGCAAGAGTAATTCTTCGTTTTATCTCAGCACTGGTATTGTTCGCTGAGTTTATAGTGGAGCCTAGGTAGACAAAGTCTCTGACCACCTCAAAATTAAAACTGTTTATAGTGACGTTCTGACCGAAACGTGCGTCGGTCGTCCATTTAGAATTGGCTGGTTAGGGTGAATTTAGGTTTTTTAAAAAGGGCTTTTGGGTGACCCCGGGGTGACTTCAGGGCTCAACGAACAAACCAAAAAATTGATAATGGCGTAAGCTTACCCACTTGTTGTCTGATGGTGTGTTAAAAATTTAAGTTTGAAAATTTAACTTGAAGTCATGTAGGTATGTATTAATAAAAATGCAATAACATTATTGCTAACACTGATGCCACCTGATGTTTATGCGACTTGTAAGATAAAAAATTGAAGAAACTGACTGGCGATGTGAATAGGTAATTTGAAAAAATCTATAAGTCAAACAACACTTGAAAACGGTGAAATGCAGAAGTGCCGTTAGTACGATTTCATCCAGAAAAAAAAAATGGTTTAATATAATGCAAAAACAGAATTCCTTACAGCTTTAAATTGTATTCTATTTTAAGTAAAACAATTTTTTCTAAATGGATGTTTAATGCCATAAATAATTGAAAATTGTGATGATTTTTTTTTCTTTTTGTTCATTATTCTACATTCGAAAATATGGTCACCGTACCGATGCACCATGCAACAAACACTTTATGAAATAGTACCATTATCTGTTCAGCTGTATAAGGCGAAAACTCTGAACATATTTGTATCGATGTTATAACCTGAATTTAAACCCTGTAAAATAGTTGGTAGGAAATATGAATAAAAAACTCAAAGAATCCAAGCAATAAGCGGGAACAAACCAAAACATAAACTATTCTCATTGACCTCTTTTTGAAGGCATAATTCAATATTGTTCATTTCTTTTGGTGTCACTCCGCATCTACATATATGACATTTTAAAGATGTTGTTTCGTTTTGTGCGTTGCATACTTTTCTATACCATAATTAAAAATTACGTTTAATTACGCATTTATAACCAACACCCACCATCAAAAATAAAAGGATCAGTCAATGTCAAAACTGTTTTTTTTTTAAACCAACAATTAGTGAAATACGGCTCTTTAAACTATCATAACTCGAAGAAGGGAAAAAACTATCTTATTATTTGAAAAGGTGGAATAATATTCTTCATTTTGGTTTCTCATTTGTAGCGGGCAATCGAAGGCCAACCAAATCTTTAATTTACTGTAAGCTTAGCGACAAAAAGAGTTACAAAAAGTGCTTCGCGGAAGGGTCCAATTTCGTTGACGCTTTAAGTTATTAAACAATAAAATGGATATTTTTAAAAAGTAATCACCTTCTTATTTAATATCCATAACAATTAAATATTGCTCACACTTTCTTAATACAAGTTATCACTATCACAAGGTCTCCAGTAATAAACTGCACCGATAAAAGAGCTGTATGTTTTATAAGTTAAAGTTAACCAAAATATTTTTTGGTTTTGGATTAGCGGGAGTTTGAAGAACCTTATTGACATTTTGAATTTTTGATTAACGACATTCAATTTTGTTTATGTTGGCCTATGGAGGTAGCCACTGTATTATATTCGGTTTGATTTCATAAGATTGGGCATTATAAAGAAAACCCTAACTCATTTGTCACTTTGCTAATATTACATACCATACAAAATATTTGTGTTTGATAAACATTCATATCCCCCACCATATGAAACTTGTGTCTCATCTCATTCGAAAGAACAGAATCGTCGGAATATTTTCAAAAACTTTCTAATTGTTCTGCATAATGGTTTTACCACCCAGGAGGGAGTGGTTTATCAAGACCCGAGATTATTTTCTTTCCACAATGGTGAAAAAACTTGAGGCGGCCATTTACGACACAAAATAATTGCGCAACTTGACATTTCACGCGAGCCAGTTTGTGCAAAACACTATACAAGTGAACTGCACAATTCCTATTTTTGAAAAGTTTTCATTCAGAGAACATTGTCTTCAAAATGGTTGTAAAAATCTCTAATTGTGAGAGTTTTGAATTGTTCTTGTGGTGGAAGATGTAATATTTGATCTTTTCTTCGAGATAAAGTGTTTTCACTATGTATTGCAGGATTTTTTGGTGACCGCGGGGTTGAAAATAGCGTGGTATTCAGGGGCATATACACTTCAATTTATTTATTGAAAATGGGGAATTATGTTGTGTCAGTATTTTTTAGTCCACAGACTTTGATTATACAATCCAAAAAATAAAACTCAGTATATGTATGAGCTATTGAAGCAAACCCCATCATCGGCTAAATTTTGGACTTTTTTGTTGAGTTTTGATTTTTTTAATACTCCTTATATATCTCGATATGGTGTACCTAAAATGCTTATATCCTTAGTTCAAATAATCGGACAGTTGAAATTAAATTCTGTGTGCTTAAAGAAAATGACAGGGCATCATTTCCCATATATGTAATAAATAAATTGAAGTGCGTGTTCCCTCAATAAAATGGTCTGAAAATTGCTTTTTTCAACCCCTTATCCCCACCATGGGGGCCAAAAAAATCCTGCCAGACTTTTATATTCAATGTCAAGATGCATGCACCTAGAGACCCTCATAGTCAGTTAATAGACATGGGTTCATATGGTTTTGTGTATATGGCTAAAAAATAACTTAAAAATCTTTTGAGAAAAAAAGTGCCTACCATACAAGTTTTTGTTGATCTGGCAAATAATCTAAGAAAAAAATAGATGCAACGGATTGAGTGGACCCAATGAATGCGTTGATATTCACACAACAACCACTTGAAATTCAAACACATACAAAAAGCTTCTTTGTCCGGTGCGGCTGACGCATACGTCGCTTATGGGCCAGTTCCCATAAGTAAACATGCGTCTCCTCAACGGACGCAACGGATTCTATGGGTTGGAGCCTTCAATAATTCAACAAGTTCAATCCAAGCTTGGCTGATTTGATTTGCTGATTTCAGTTTGGTTTGATTTGATTTGCTCATTTCAGTAGTATATAGAATTTGTTATAAAAACCTTCTTATAAAAAGAAATTTAGTTTTTTTAAATTTAAATTTTCCACCTGTCAGCTATTAAGACAAATACAAATAATTTGCTATTTTCACAGTGTATTTCTCACTTTACATTTCCAAGGTACCTACTTCCTTTACTTTCATATGTAAATTTGAAATAATACGTCAAACTAAAGGTAGACGTCATTCTATCATAAATTAATGAGATCTTACAGAACACTAGGTTATACAAAGGAATTTAAAATAAAAAAAATGTTTCCCTCATTTAAAAATAAATTATTTGAAAGGCCTTTTATTTATTTTTTTATTATTTTATCGAAAGTAAAAAGTCCCACGTGTCCCTTAAAATTAAAATGAAATCGCCTTTTCAAAAACTAATTAAACGAACAATTACAATATAATAACAAAAAATAAATAAATAAATCATTATGATATAACGAGAAAATTAGATAGGTGTTATGGTAGGTACAAGTTAACGTTTACAATATTTTTTAATAAAAAAAAACACTTTAGGTAGGTAGGTCTCTCTCAAACTTCAGAATAAAACATTTTACTTATGTATAACTGTGTGTGGTTTTTTTCATCGCAATTATTAACCACAAACCACATCAATAGAAAACATAATCTAAGAAATAACAAAATCCTAATTCTTTGTATTTTGTTGTAATTAAAATTCAATAAGATTACACTAGAGTTGAATTTAAAAATACCTATTTTTAATTGGACTGCTGCTTGTGTGAATTCTGTAATGTAATGCAAAGTTGTGATGAATAGTGTTTTTTTTTCTGATCTTTTTGACACACCTACCTTCAAATTATTCACCGCAGTCAAGCATTATCTTCATCTTAAAATACAAGTTTAAAAGAAGCGATAGTTTACTGGGGTTTATGTTATCGTTTCCTCTGTGGGAATCACATTTAGTAGTTAGTTAGCTATCCATCCAGTATAGACTTCAATTGTATATTCTCAATGTTTAGATATATTTTCAGCTAAGAATATGAAGTTTGAAACCATATAAAAAATAAAAATGTAAAAATAAATAAATTGTAGAAAACCCTCAATGTAAAGTTTCCATTTTCTCATTTCCAATATGATTATATTTTATTTTACTAGATAAAAAATGCGTGACGCTTAAAATCAAAAGAAACTGAACATATTAAAGGGCCGTAACCAAGATTTTTGTTTCGGAAGGGGCTTGTTCAAAGTCTTAAAAGTATTTTTTTTAGCAAAAAAAAAACCAAAACTATTATTTTGAAATCGAAGTTAAAAATTCAAATGAGCTCAACTCCATTGCATTTCGCCCACGTATGATAGTGTTGCGCTCATCAGTTAGATGACTATCATACCCTTCTAAGACGCAAATTTGTATCGATGGTTACCGACTAATATAAAAATCACAGAATTGGAGATACTGTGAATTTTATTATTCTAAGAGAATTTGGTTAAATTCAGACACTTAGAATTTCAAATGCCCGTGCTCAGGCTTTTTATAATAATTGAATATGAAGAAAATTTAAAAAGAAAATTCTTCTGTTTAAGTGGAGTGACCGATTTTAAAATTTAAGTTAAAAGTTCAAATGAGCTCAACTCCATTGCGTTTCGCCCAGGTATGATAGTTGGTCACTCCACTTATTATTTTGTTTCTATTTTTATGAATTTAAAGGCAATGAACATATGTACGTATTTATACATAATTAAACGTTAAAAAAATTAATACATGTTTATAACTTCCCAATGGTTCAATGGAAGTAAGTCATTGTAGTTTGTCGATTTGATCGAAAATGCTGACATTTTTCGATGTTTCGATCTCCCTAGAATCGGAATCCATCAGTTTTAGAAAGGTGTTTGTATTTGTAAGTAAATACCTACGTTCATCCGTTCGTTTACATGTCCACTAGTACGTTCGTACGTTCCTTTGCTTTTTTTCAATGATAATATCTCAAGTACGAATAAAATATGGAATTTGGAAAGATTTTTTTTATTGATATAATAAAAACGTTGAGTGCAAAAAGAAAGAAAACAAATAATTAGCCGTTTTTTTACTGCAGCATTTTAAAAGCAGTTTGTTAAATTTCACTAGTCTTCAATATCTCGAGAACAAATGATGCTATCAACTTATGGTTTATTTAATTCTAAGCATGTTGACGTTATTAAAAATTTTAAAACAGATCAACTGAGTTTTTTTTTGTAATAAAAAGAATGGTGAAAATTATAGAAAAAAGTTTTTCAGCTCGAATATCTTGAGAATAGAATAAGATATTTGCTTCGAGATAATAAATTTTATTCGACACAAGTTTATAATTGACTGTTGGTAGGTTTTTTTTAACTCAATTTAAGTAGTTTTCTTAATTGAAAAAAAAAACTAGATTAAAAAAAATACTAAACATTTTTTACCTCTCGAATATTTGGAGAAAAGACAAATGATATGGGTTTGGGGATTTGATAAATTGATAGGATTTGTGAAAAATTCAATACCTAAATAATTTTTTTTTCAAACATTCTGGGTGAAACCTCACTGGTAACTTCCCAGTGGTGCCCTGGGAACCTAGAGGCCCGATCTTATTTTATTATTAAGAAATCGCCTGTTCAACATCTTCGAAAACACTTTCAGGTGTACGTCCCTTATTTTGGCGGGCACTTTGTAGCGGAATCAAATAATTTTGGTGTCTGTATTTGTATGTATTTTTTTGGTAAAAATGTATGTTACTATTTTCCTGATACAAAAAATTAATTAACATCAAGAAAATAGTTAAAATCAATTTTTTTCAGAAAAAAATAATTTTATTTGCAACAAAAAATTCTTTGAGTGTTTTGTCATTTGTGAAGCATTTGTGTTGCAAATCCATTGAAAACATAGTTAATAATCCATGTTAAAATTTTGTCGATGCGTTTTCCTGATCGCTATAACTGGCCTCTAATTAAATACTAATTTGTTGCTCAAACCAAAAATTTGTTGCTCAAGTGCTTTTCTTGTTATTCAATTCTCCGCTAAAATAAGTCTGAAGTTTGCGGTAAAAATATCCCATACATGTTTAAGCTTTTCCTATGCTAATTTGTTGCCAAAACCAACAATTTGTAGATCTAAGGGTTTATTTGGAATTCAAGCTTCCGCTAAAAAGTTAGCTAAAAATCAAGCCTCTAAAATGTAAAAAAATTTTAAAAATTTTGTTTCGCCACAATTTAAATACACCTCGAACTAGCACCATACCGCGATTTTATAGCTCACTTGGTTTTCTGCGTATTTAATTTCCCGCTAAAATAAAGGTGTAAGACCACATCACACGAACTGCACTTCAGCGGAACTGCACCGCAACTGAACTTCAAAATATTTTTTGCGGCAACGGAACTGAACGGAACTTCAGGCCGCTGCAAAGTTGGTCAGACTATCAACTTTGCCGTATGGTGCCGCGCCGTGAAATACAGTTCTTGCTTTGTGCGATATAGCTCATAAAAAAAAAATGTTCCGTTGATTGCGGTCTTACCTTAAGACTTTACCGCTTATGTAACGGACAAAATTAAAAAATATTTGTTGCTCAAAAATTAATTGTGTGCCATAATCCATAAACGGATCAATTCAAATTTAAAAATTAGCATTTTCGGTTTCACCAACAAAGGCACGTCTGTGAAGTTAGCAAAACAATTTTAGGCTAGACCAATGGTACCATAGCAGGAATGTGCAGTTTTTTAGCATTTTGTAAAATAGTGGGTGTAACCCACTGCACTGCATATTTCACTATGAATTTAAAATTAGGCTCTGAATTTGCAGCTCATTCAGTATTTCAAGAAAATAATCATCCCCAATTTTGTAGTCCTTACATCAAAAAAATTGCATACTGCACTGCTAACTTCACTGTGAAGTTAGCAGATCAGTATACTTTTCTCAGCAACGGAGCTAGCTAGAAACTTACAGTTAGGCTCCGAATTTGCTGTTTAATTTGCATTTTAAGAAAAAAAAGTTCCAAATTTTGAAGCTCTTATTTGAAAAAAAAAAATCAAATTTTGAATTCCAAATTTGACAAAAAAAAATCGAAAAATAATTTGGACTAACTTCACAATGAAATTAATAGATTTTTTTTAACCGAGTTTTTTCATTTTCATTTAAAAAACTTCAAATTCCGACTTAAAAAGAATTTAAAATTAATTTATTTTTTTAATTTTGTGCATTAAATAGATGGTACAGTCTTATTTTAGCGGGAAATTAAATACAAAGAAAACCAAGCGAGGTACAAAATCGTGGTTTGGTGATTAATCTAGTTAGAGGTGTCTTCAAATTGTGGTGAAATTTTTTGAATTGTGTTATATTTTAAGATTTTTAGATTTTAGAGCCTTGATTTTTAGCTTTCTTTTTTAATTAGCTACTTTTTAAACTTGAATTTGGAATAAACCGTTACAGCTACAAATTTTTGGTTTGAGCAACAAATTTACATGGGAAAGGCTTAAAATGTTTGCAAAAAAAAATGTTTGAAATCTATTTTTTCAAGATTTTTCTGGCCTTTTCTGAGCTTTTGTTAACCGGAAATGCACTTTTTAAATATCAAACTGATAATACAAAATTATCCATAAGAGATATTAAATTAGTTTTTGGGGAACAAATTAGCATTTAAAAAGCTACAATTTTGGTCATTAACAGAACTATGATCTTCGGATTTTCATCCGCTAACTTTAGTCTTATTTAAGCGGAATCTTAAATATTTAAAAAACCATTAGAGCTACAAAGATTAACATTCAATTAGCTACAAAATTAGGTAAAAGTTAAAAATTCTAATCATTTAAGAGGTTTTACCGCTAACTTAAGACTTATTTTAGCCGAAAATTGAATAACAAGAAAAGTACTTAAGCTACAAATTTTTGGTTTGAACAACAAATTAGTATTTTATTATATATAAATTCAGATATCAAAATTATTTGATTCCGCTTTAAAGTTGCCGCTAAGATTAGGGACGTTTCAGGTGTTCAATATGGGATCAAGTGAAGGCCGAGGGCAGAAACCAAAATATTGTTTAATTAGTGAGTAGAATAAAGATTTTTGGTGAAGTTTTTTTCCAGTTTTTTCGTTAAGAAACATTGTTGAATTATATTACAAAAACCTTTCAAATGTCAATTATGAACTAGTGTGTAAAATAAATTAATCCGAATAGTGCAGGCAGTTAACAGAAGTTTAACGATTGAAATCGTTGATGGGTGTTTTTTTTTATATAAAAACTGCTGGGTTGGCGTACGAGCTCAGATTAATAACAAATAAAACAAAACAAAAAACGAAAAACCCACCATAGATTTGAGTTTAGATTTAAGTTAGGATTTAAAGTTCACGTCAAAATGAAAACTGTTAAAAGAAAAGTTGTAGACCAGGCAAAAATCTACAATCCACATTTTCTAACATAACCTCAAAATTTTCGAGATAATATGGCGAAAACCCGTTTTTTTTTTCTTTGAGAAAAAACCTGCCACACTTTTGTATTCTATATCACAAGACATAATGTTCTTTTATACCCTCATACTCAAATTTTGGTTATACATACCAAAATCCCAAAATATGTTGTCGGCTATTTTTTGTTTTTATTTAAAGCTGTATGTACTGGGATGAATCTTATTTGCGGCTTCGGAAAAATTTAGTTTCGCGTCAAATGTAAAAACACTTTTTATAGGACTTTTTACACTGGCCGCACACACCAAATCAGTTTTCATATGAACATGCAGCATCTCCATTCTCCGCTTCACTGGTAACTGATAACTCTTCCGCAAAAATGTTTTAAGATAATCTGAAATAATTTAAACTCCTCACTTTCATTTTCGCTTTCAGAATTTCTGTTTCTTCATCTTCTACTCACTACATAGAAATTACAATCACAACAGAAGAATTTTCTTCATATTCAAATCCAATTATTATAATCACAACTATTTAAGATGAAGAACTTTGAGATAGATCTTACATTCACCGAGTAAG
Source organism: Dasysyrphus albostriatus (assembly GCA_946251815.1). Taxonomy (NCBI): domain Eukaryota; kingdom Metazoa; phylum Arthropoda; class Insecta; order Diptera; family Syrphidae; genus Dasysyrphus; species Dasysyrphus albostriatus. Next base: position 77,838,652 of record OX276336.1, read on the forward strand.
CGCTGTTGAAAGCGAACTCTTTTTTTTCATACGGAATCGGGTCAAAATTCAGCTCTGGTTGATCGTTCTCACATGTGAGTTCAAGCTTTTTAGCTCGGACTCTGATATCGTAGTTATCTTTTAACATACGACCCAATGGGTACTGTGATGTTTTATGATAAAACGAACTAGAAGTTTATTTCATAGAAATAGCACCAAATTTTATAACTATTTACCTGTTTTTTCCAATTTTTTTGCGTCAGACATTAAAAACTATGCAAGCCTTCTTTAACAGTTTCCAGATTAAGTAAGCATCGGGAATAGCACCTAGATATTTTGCACTTAAAAAATGGGGTAGCAGTGATCCATAAGTAGGGAGAAGCTTCTATGATCTGATCTACAGACTCTGAGACCTTTAGACAAATCTTTTAAAAATCGTACGAAAGTGGCTGTCCAAATTTGGAAAATAGTTGACTTTTTAGACAAATCATTGACCTACTGGATAGCATCCTTTTTTTGCGAATACCCACAAATGTATGATGTCCTTAGATCATGTAGTACTTTTTTCTTGTGTTGGTAATAAATTTCTTTAATATTTATTTTGATGATCAGTACTTGCAAGAAAAGACCTTATTATGTAGAATAAATGAACAGGATGGAATGAATTAAACGTATATGAATGGGCAGAGCTAGAAGAGCTGAGCTCTTGAAAATAAAATTACCTATTCAAGAATTGAAAAACGGTGCTCCTTCATGATACCACCTACAATTTCGTTCGAATTTTGAGGAATAAATGAATTCTTTGTTTGACAACCACTCCAATACAAAAAATATATATTTATATTCACCTGAATAATTTTGGCAATCCCAAATGTTAACCTATCATTTAAGACAATCCAACACATTATTTTTCGTCTTATAGGGCCCATCAGCACTGCGATCGATAGCTTTAATTTATTTTGGGTTGACGCCTTAGGCACCAATTATTAAGCTATGTAACATTGAATCTTATGATTGAAAATTGTATTCTTAAGTTTTGGGGCATTAAGAAATCAAAATCATTTATTATTTTGGTGGAGAAGTAAAGCTCAAGACTTAATGAATATTTCGAACCAAAAAAAATTCAAATGGGCCCAACCATCCATTACAAAAATTTCTTTTCGCCACAAATAATCAAGAGCTTTATACTACGATTGGCATCAAACCACTGATTTTATTTTCTAAACGTCTCAAAATCAATCATTATAATTTTCAGTGATATAGCTATAACTGGCGCTTTACAATAGCCTTATCTTTGTATAGGATGTTTAGAACTTGATTTGCTTTGGCTGCTATTGGTGGGTTCTTGAATTTCATTGCCGTCAATCGCATTCAAAGTTGCAAGTTTGAGCACTCTCTTCAGATGAGGCAGTTGACAGTTAATTCGAATTCACACTTGAAGTTTTTAGTACCTATAATCTAGTAAAAACTTTAAAACATGCTTTGTCATGGTGTAATGTCTAAGCATTATATTAAACTTCTACAAATGATATAGCGGTTGGTTAACTTCCGACCACACGGACGCGGCCAAGTCTAATTTCGAATTAAAATCCGTATGTACGTATCGAGATTAATTTAAATTTTAAATGCGAAAAATTAAATGCCTTCGATGTTTTCACACAATTGATCACACAAATACTCCAGGTACTACCAATTATTTAAGTCGATTAAAATCTTTTTATATGCATCGCAATTTTCTTTAACACACATTTAAAGTAGTTTTTAACTAGTAAACGGATCGTTTGTGGTTTAGAGCACGTGCTAATTTTATACATATATTTGTTAATTTGACACGATTATTCTTCATAATTTAGCAATTATAGACACTATTAAATTTAAACTTAAATAACTTAACACAAAATGTATTTGCTTATTTCGACCACAATAACCACTAGAATCTAAAGAAATAAGTCTACCTCTTTTGATACACAGCATACCAACTGAACATTGGACTATGACGTTGCCATCAGTAAGTCCAATGACACAAGGAATTCCCGATGTTTTTATTTTCTAGCTAAAACACTTTTATTTATTTTTTTTTTCATACCAAATTGAAAATCGTTTTTCATTCTGATGTTTTTCCAAAGTAAATTACCCATGATCGGGCAAAAAATTAAGCACTGTTTGTATTTTATATAGTTAGTTTGTTGTCATATATAATATAGCAGATAGAAGCTCGCTGGACAATCAATCTCAAGTTCTAAAGATAGATAAATCACTAAGGAAAAATGTTCTCCAACTGATGTAGATGCGACGCGTTGCCTACTTCTGAATTAAATATTTATAACAAAATTGGAATTTTTCTCATTATGGGGCAATGTGATTATAGAAAGAAAAAATTTCCCCGCTTGGATGGGTAATTGTGGTCCAATATTAATTAAACTCAATATATACACTTACGGTTTACTTGAATTTTATCAGTTTATTTTGAAATCTAGTCAAGATAATACGGTTTAAAGATTTAAGATAAATTCTAAATTGCTTGTTTAAGTACCTGATATTTTTTAATTAACTAATTTTTGTTCGAATATTATAAATAGTGGAAATAAATTAAAGTAATGGGTGAGATTCTTTTCTAATTCATTTGTTTTAAACTTTCATTTGGAATTATTATAAAATACAACTATGTACATCTCGTTAAATAATTTCTTTAACTCTATGTTTTCTAAAATTTTCTGTTCGTGTTTTTCTCCAAAACTTCGAACTTCTACGACTTTTAGTACAATTTAAGTTTTTGTATATGAATTTCGACAGAAATTCGGTCTAAATTCATAGAAATTTGAAGTTTTGAGAAGTACGCGAAAAGATACAAAAATATAACATACTCGTACCTAATAATACGTAGAAGAAGTGCGTTTCAAGTCTCATGGTGAAAGGCACAACTTCCGTATCTGGGTGAAACGCAACTCACTCAAGCTTCAATAGAACTTTAGTACATTTTTTTAAATTATCGCACAATACTTACATTTTATTTTGTTTTTCATTTAGCAAATCCGGAAAACGTTTTTCGAGAAGTCATAACATATATTGAAGGACACTTAACATTACAAGTTATACCCAGGGAAAATGGAACTCCAAATGAATGCATTGACGACGGTGGATCGCCATTGGATGAATTTGCTGAATTATTCACAGGTGAATTTTTTGTGAATCATTTTTTCCAAAACAAGTGTCTTTGAAGATCTTACGTGACCCAATTAAAAACAATCATGATGGTAGGCTAAGTTCTACTGCACAGTGTGTGCATACCAGTTTTTTACACAACGCGGTCTTTTTCGTTTTCTAACATGACTTTTCTATAAAGGAGTGATTTAAGGCCATATTTTTCTAATTCTTCCAAATTTTTATTAATTTCAAAGATTATAAAAGCCATTATAAAATGATGCACTCATAAAAAAAGGTTATAAATTAATGCTGACATTTTTTAAGTGACACAGGTGTGCCTGATTGTTATAAAAAAAATAAAGTAGAATTCTTGAATTAAAATCTACAAAATCAGAAGACACCATTATCAATCCATTCAATTTACTCAAATGCATAAAACTTAAGTTATTTTTAAAAAGATCTTATAACAACACTTGAGATATTACAAATCTACTTGGTTCATCAAATTTATTAAATTTAAATAGGAAACGTAAACACTATATATCATTTATTCACAACTATTTTAATTTAATAATCGGTAAGATATTAAAAAAAAAAAAATTGTTATCTAAAGTTTGTATTGAACAAGTAAGATAAATTGTTGCTATATTCAAGTATTGAAATTGAGGTTACTGTTAAATAAAAATGGAACCCATTATTTGCATTGTATGAAACTTAAGATCCAAATTATTGATTATTCTTAGCTATCTCCTACTTCATGTTATTTTTTTTTGTAATACGAGGGCGGGTCAATAAGTCCGTGACTTTTGGAATAAAACACAGATTTTTTGATAAAAAAATAATTTTATTTTTCAACGTAGTCTCCCTTGAGCTCTATACACTTTGTCCAACGCTTCTCCAATTTTTTTTATCCCTTCCAAAAAAAATGATTTGTCGAGGTCCTCAAAATAGGCCTTTGTTTGCGAGATGACTTCATCATTGGAGTCAAATCTTTTTCCACCAAGCCATTTCTTCAGGTTTGGGAACAAGAAGTAGTCGCTCGGAGCCAAATCTGGAGAATAGGGTGGATGAGGGAGCAATTCATAGCCCAATTCATGGATTTTTGCCATGGAAACTGCACATGTGTGCACCCTTGCATTGTCTTGGTGGAAAAGAACTTTTTTCTTGGCCAAATGAGGTCGGTTTTTTTTCAAATCGTCATTGAATCGGTCCAATAAGTTGGCATAATATTCCCCATTGATTGTTCTTCCCTTTTGAAGGTAGTCAATGTGGATTATCCCGCGTGCATCCCAAAAAACAGTCGCCATAACTTTATTGGCTGACAAACCCACCTTGGCCTTCTTTGGACCCGATTCACCCTTAGAAACCCACTGTTTTGACTGTTGTTTGATCTCTGGTGTGTTGTGATGGATCCATGTTTCGTCCACGGTTACAAAACGGCGCAAAAACTCCTCCATATTGCGATTAAGCAACGCCAAACTTTCCTGTGAAGTTGTTACACGATTGCGTTTGTGGTCGACTGTGAGCAAACGCGGCACCCATCTTGCGGAAAGCTTTTTCATGCCCAAGTGATCATTCAAAATTGAAACCACTGAGCCATGCGAGATCCCTACGGCTTCCACAATCTCTCGCACTTTCAATCTTCGGTCGGCCAACACCATATCGTGAATTTTTTCGATTGTTTCGGGTGTAGAGACCTCAACTGGGCGTCCAGGACGTTCGGCATCTTCAGTGCTTGTACGGCCACAACGAAATTCAGTAAACCACTAGTATTTATCAAGCCTAGCCTTGGTCTCGGTAATGGTTTTTTTTCGCAAGAAATAATGCTTAATAAGCACACGAAATTCACTTTTTTCCATTTTTTCCTCAAATTAGTGAGTAGTCTGATAAAAATAGCTGTCAAACACAAACTAACTGACGCAGCAAGTTTAAATTTTGACAGGAGTCAACTGACAGATGCCTGTTGACAGGAGCAGTGTTGCTGTTCCAGTAAAGAGGTCAGAAATTCAAAGTCACGGACTTATTGACCCGCCCTCGGACCTTACTGTCCATATTCCGATTTGTGAATGATTTATTTTGTATTCCGGTTTCTTCTCCTTTGAGGTTTAAGCCTTATTGAATTGAGGTAAATGAGAACCTTTGTTTTGGCTAAAAATGAAAGCCTTATCCAGGGAACCAAGATGATTCGAGTATTGCACAATGCGTTCTAAAACTCGATGTCTAAGAAGTTAAAAAACACCACATGTTTTTCTTTTTCCAAGTTATAGCTTTGGACAACTTTAACACACTCCTATCATTAGCAGTACCATAAACATATATATCCAAAGTCAAGTGACGTTAAAGTTTTGAACCAAAACAGTAAGACCATGCCACCCAGTCGTGAATTTAATGATTTCCTTCTACACCAAAAACATGCGTGATCTCTCTATCTACTATTCAAGATACTTTCGTAACGAAAAAAATAAATAAATAACATTTATAATAAAATTACAAAATATTTAATGTTGTTTCTTAAATTCAATATTTTCAGAGGATCAACTACGTCAGGGTTGGATTGCATTACACATATTTGCAGCCATATATTTCTTTGTGCTCCTTGCCATGGTTTGCAATGATTATTTTTTGCCTACCGTTGAATGTATTTGCGACGACTTGCATTTATCGAAGGATGTCGCAGCAGCAACATTCATGGCCACAGCAACATCAATGCCTGAGTTTTTTACAAATACCATAAGTACCTTGATTACTGAATCCGATATGGGCCTTGGAACAATTATTGGCTCACTAATGTTCAATACACTAGGTGTTGCAGGTTTAGCAGCACTTGCCATAAATAAGGTATTAAAACAATAGTTTTACACACACAAGTGAAGTGATTTTCAATTTGATTAAATTTACTTATATACAATTTTATTATTTCAGCCGATGCAATTAGACTGGTGGCCAATAGCTAGAGATTGCTTTATTTACATGTTTAATACTGCAGTCCTTCTATGTATTGCATGGGGTGGTAAAATAACGTTCTTAGACACATGCATTATGATGGTGTTCCTAATTCTTTATTTTATTCTGACATTCAATAATAACACATTTATGAAACACATTCGAGGATTCGTTGAGGATAAGCTAAATTGTTGCTTTTCAACACGTTATGGTTGGTTTGTTGTTTTAACTTATTCAATCTTCTCGAAAAAAATTCGCAACGCATATTAAATGATTTCTATATAGATTTGACTATTGCTCCTGAACACAGTGCCAAAGGAAAACTTCCACATAAAAAAGAAGATATAAACGGAAATGGAATTTTTGTTGTAAACACACCTGGAAATTCATCGGTAGCTTCAAATATCAACTTAACACATTCAAAGAGCTGTAAGAAACATATTAAAATTTTTATTTTTAAATTAAAAAAACAAAAATACTTATCTCCATACAATTTTAATTTTTCTTCCGAAGGGAACGATAACGAAGAAGTAACTATTGAAATGCCAGATAAATTATTTGAATTACCACGTGGCAAATCAGTTGCAATGAAAATTTGGTGGGCTTATTCTTGGCCAATCAAAGCATTTCTGTCATGCATTATTCCTAATCCAATTACACGAAGGAAGTGGTACCCATTGACATTTATAATGTGCATCATTATTATTGGCTGTAATGCTTATCTGATTGTTTGGATGTTAACAGCATTAGGTAAGTGTTGGCTTGCTTTTATCATTTTCATTTTATAAACACGTTGTGCCGTCTATCATAAATTATGCAACGGATAATCTGTAGAATACGTCACTCTTGGTTTCGTTTTAAGCCAATTAAAGTCGAGTTATGCAAAGTCAGGGGAAAAACGCTTGTTATTATTACTAATATTTTAATATATAGGATCAACATTTTCATACTATTGAACGGCACTCCAGCACATAAACGATCAGGTGGTCTAGAAACTATTTCTCTTCCTTATATATAAGTTGTTGAAGTGTTTTGTTTTCATAAGTTACTAAATTGAGGCAAGTTCTCGTAGAGAAAAGAATTCTTGTTGTATTAAAAACAAAATATCAATAAACAATATGCCTCTAGTTTTTAATAGTTTGGAGTTTTGTGTTAAACATTATTCTTACTTGAATAAGGTAATTGAATTGAGTAGGTAATTAAAAAGGAATCAACCATTTTTGAATTAATCCTCCCTGACCGCTTTCAAATTCAACTCAATTTTATCTTCCCATTATTTTCCAGTTCAATGGCAACTGCAACCACTTGCGAATCTGTGGTGTCAAAAAATAACTTGCGTCTTAATTTTCAATGAACAACGAAAAAGAGCCACATATGTATTTAAAAAAATGTCCCAAATATGTAAGCGGTATACCTTAGGCACCACAGATATGTAATTTTCTTTGAAAATGTGTACCTACACGATCTTCAATCTTACCGCCTCGTTTCAAAGATCGTGAATATTATACAGACCCTTAAAATTATTCATTTTACTTTCTTGATGAACTTACGTTTGTTAATTTCTTTTTCGAATTTATATCCGCAAATGTTTTGACTAGGTAAAACTGCAATCCATACATACAAACATATATGTTAAATAATCTTGCATAAACATTTTACTAACAAAAAAATATTTTGTGTATAGGTGTAACTTTGGGAGTCCCGGAAATTGTTATGGGTCTTACATTCCTTGCGGCTGGTTCTACCACTCCTGAAGCTGTATCTAGTTTAATCTCTGTGAGAAAAGGTAAGAATTCATTTTATATTTTAATTCACAAAAAGAAAATTTTAATAAATTATTTTATTTAATTTTTTACATCTCAGGTGAAAACGGTATTGGTGTTTCAAACTCCTTGGGTGCTAATTCATTAGCAATTCTTCTCTCACTCGGAGTGCCATGGTTTATCAAAAACTGCATTAATTACAACAAAACTGATGGCACTAATGCCATTTACCTTACATCTCAAGGCATTGAATATACAATATTCATTCTAATGGCATCGACTATTGGACTTTTTGTAGTACTGAGCTTCAGTGGATATCGACTTACAAAACGAGCTGGAATTGCATTATTCACAATATATGGTATTTTCATTGCATTGCAAATATTAATCGAGATGAATGTATTTTTCCCGAAACAATGTTAATAGTAGTTTTTTACTATTGTAATTCATAATTTAAGACTGTTTAGATTTAATATATAGCATGTACATAGGTGCCTAGATTAAGATTATTAAGAAATTGATATTCGTAAACAGAGGTGCTGACATCTTTGTCACGTTTTTTTAGCATCAGTATTGTTTGAATGTAATAAAATTGTACAAATGTAATTATCTATTTATATACGTAACACAAAACAGATTTATTGATTTAGTGTTAAGAAACAGTAGATATCTTTCTCGTCCCTTCAAACTTATCTCTTTTTTTAATCGTAAAAATTCAATTTCATTCTTAGATTCGTATTTATGGATGTTAAAAAAATGGCAAGGGAAACTTGTCTTCAAGTTAAATTTAATTTTTTAAAGTCAAATTCAGATTTAATGAAGTTAATTATTACATTATATAAAAATTAGAAAGTTGAATAGTTTTCTGTAAAATTTAAAAAAAATTGTGTAAAAGGAAATTGTGATTTCAATGCGGGCCACAACCAATATGAAAACATTTATTTCTGAAGACGAAAAGTCATTTACAAATATTATTTTTTTAAGCTTATATATTTCACGTCTGTGCGTAAAAGATACCGATTAACAATTTGTATTGAATAGTTATAAGTATAGGACACTCTGAATAACAACCAAATATTATTTTAAGTAATAAAAAATAGTAGATTTTAAATTTACATTCTTGTTTTTATTAATTTACGATTTCATAAGTATTTATCCCAATTTCATTACTACTCCTGACTTTTCGCACAGTTTTGCTGAAGATTTGAATTTGTCTGATGAAATAAAGGAGCTTAGAAACGCGAAATTAATTTTATACTTCAGATAGGCTTGTCCAGTCGATGAAACAACTACCGTCAGCAGGATTTTATGGGAATTAAAGCCTAGGGTAGGGTATCACAACAGATCTACATAGACCTAAGTGTAACGGTGGCAAGATCAACAGTCAACCCTTTCCTAATCTAAGCCTAGTAGCCTAGTTAATATGTAATGTAATTTCATGCAATTGGTTCGAAGAAATAAGACTGTACATTTCAACACCGACACTGGTACCCAGGGCTCAACTTGGAACTGTTATCCTTCAAAAAATTCGACCAATCTTGAATCAACTCAGACAGAGACTTCAAACAAACAGTACCTTGAATAGAGTACATGATATTAGACCAGCAAATTATACCAACAAATATATGCGCCAATATAAACCGAAAAACAAAACACTCAAATCAGGATGGGGATATACAAATTTTGTGCCCAGCGGTTGCCCCGGGTTAAGCTATCTATGCACTTCAAATTCATATGGGAGCTCAAAAACCGGTACAAACAGTCAGAAATTTACCAAAAATAAGTACTTCGAGTGATGTTGTTGTACGTTTTGCAACCACGATTTCTGTAGGAGTCAACTAGAAATTATTTTTTGACAACTGATATATTAACTTATGTACGTAAAGTATCTGTACTTAATTAAAGCTGTATTTAGACTTTCGTTTCGCTGAACGTTGTTACTAAAACAATGAACAAAGTTCATCGAAAATTTCATTGTTGCCCTTAGCCACAGTAAACATAAAGGACAATCGGATTCAGGAGTAAAAAGTTTATGCAGAAAACAACTTGAAAAAAAAGGAAGAAGTTCAACTGTAGAAAAATTGTCGACTCTACATAACATGGATATTTCTATAGTTGCTTCTAGTGTAACAACAAAATCTTGAACTAGACTTCAACATACAACAGCATCAAACCATATTCTGAAGTTCGACGTTATAATAAGACAGAAAAGGTCTAACTGTACCATGTCAAAAGACAGCGACGACATACAGTAGGCATTAGGATAGAGTCGATGTTTTGGATGCTCTTCTTGGGTACTGAATAATTAGCACTTTTTTATTTAAAAAAAGTGACTACCTCTTAAGCATTTGTAGATCTGACCAAAAATCTAAGAGCAAAAATATTATTTACTTAAAGATACGACAGGAAAAACATTCATCAACAAAACAAAAAAGATAGACATACAAATAGAAAAACCGTTTATCTCAAAATGCCCAAAAAACACAGATACATTTTTTCTTCTTAACAACACGGCTGAGCAAGCCTGCCCCTTAATGATAAAAGAATTTGTTTCACACTACATAATGTTTTGGTTCTGTTCGGTGCGGCAAGTATGATCAAAACAGGGAAAATGCAAATTTTCCAATTTTTATTCAATAAGAAGAAAATTCCTAGAACACGTGTTCTTTTATTTAACATTAACTAACATATATTTTTCAGAAAACAAAAAATACAATGTGAGACCCTATTTATGTTGTGACTTTTTACTACGGTATGCATGGCATGACGAAGATCGGTGAAGGGAACAGAGCTCCTCACCGTTCTCTTCCACAAAAATATCGTCATGGCGAAGTGAAAACACACAATCTAAACATTCGAAAAATTGGATACAAAAATGTTCGCAACCAAAAATGCTCCACGTTTTTTTATTGTTCGTTACTTTTGAAAATAGATGCTTTAAGTAATGAAGAATTTCACATATTATTTAATTTTGTATAATGATCTCTTATCTAATATCTTTAAAAAAAATCAAGAAAAATGTATGTGGCTTACCCATTCAGGAAATTTAATGACGTATGTATTCGTCTCTTGTTTCTCCAATAAAATACCAAAGTATATAGGTAGTTGTAAAACACTGACCTATCATGAACTTAATTTCCCTGTTTAGAATATTTTCGTCGGATAATTTTTTTCTTCATCTTCTGAAAACTTAAACAAAATATATTTAATACTTCTAATATTTTTATTAAATAATTAAATTATTATTTAATACTCAAATTCTTAAAGCTAAAAAATACATGCATTAAAAAATGTATAGCTGGGAAAAAAAAACAGTTTCATTTTGTTTGAAAAAATCATCGGACTTTTGTATTATAAGAAAACTGTTTAAATCGAGTTAGATTTTTGTCATATATTTATTTAAAAAAAAATAAGATTATTTGGTATTCTTAGTTAAATGTTCGTATAAGATCGAATTATTGCTTGTTTTGACGGTAGGTAAGGTGTATTTTTTTAAGAACATTGGAAAAGTGTTTTAATTTATTGCAAAGTAGCATAATGAGTTTTTTATATGTTTGCTTAACGCAATAATTATTTGAAATGCATGCGTATAATTTAAAATTTTACTTGTCAAGTTGTCATCTCCCTGCTAATGCTACATTTTGTGTATTTTCTTTCTTTTTATTTTTAATTCAATTTTATATCATTCAATACCTATGTACATACATTGAATTCAATTATTCACTATTAAGTACAAAAATATTAATATGTACAACATATAATGGCATAAATGTTTCCTTCTCATAATTTTAAATTAAGGAGTTATTTTTTTAAATGGCTTGTGCTGTATACTTATTTTGCATCTAGTCAGAATATTTTACACTTTTTCTTTTGACATTTAAGTGCCATTTTCATTTGTAATTGATGTATAAAAAATTAGCAACAAATTATTAAATATTATGTTGTTCTAAGTAATTTATTAATTTAATTGTTAATACGTAAGTATAATTTTTTATAAATATTATCAGTCTGCAAATTAATACGATTTTTTTTAATTTATATTTTTGTTTGCTTTATTTTGAATAAGCTTAACATAATTATATAATGTGTATATATATTTTTCATTGTATATATAGTATTAAGTAATAAATTGTTTGTCTATTATAAAACAAACTTCAAAAATTGCTTTGGTTTATGTGAGTTCAAGAATTTTTAGATAAATAAATAGAAAACGCATTTAGAAAACGTTTAAAATGTTTGCATATAAGGTAGCGAAAAGAAAAGGATTAAGAAACTTAATAGCTAGGTACAACAATGGTATGCGTGACCGTTTTGTAAGTTATAATTATTATGAGCTGTAGAGTTCTTACTGTAATTATTGTGCAACTGAGCAGAAGCTATTGAATGCTGAGTCGATTTACATGAAAATTGTCGATGGTTGCTGTTGTCCTAGGGATGAAATTAAACAATTCGTGATATTAGATTAATGAAAGAAGATATTTCAATATTTTAAGCAATGTGTTATGGTTTTTTTTAAATGTAAATGTTAAATAAACATAGGTATAGCGAACAATTTTGAATGAAAAATGGTAGGTTTTTTGAAAGGCTGGAGTATAGTAAATCTTTTCAACAAGAGATCCAATTCTCTATGTTTATATCATGCTAAAGATTAAAGATCAGTAAAGGTTTCTTTAAACAAATGCTAAGCACTCCGTGCTCCAATAAAGGATTTAACAAGGCCGTATGTTTCTGTGTCATGACAAAAAACATTTTGTTTTCGGTTGTGTCACACTCACGTTTTGTGTGATAGTCATTTATTAAATTGCACCATTTGAAGTCTATACCGCTGCATCAAAAAAGCAATTTTGAATTTATTTTGAGTCTGTATCTATATGCTATTAAATACACCGGAAAATGAGGAGAATAAGGGAATGATTACGTTCAATGGTTTTTATTAAACCTATGAATAGGTTTCTGAGGTCTCTTTTCAATATGTTTGGTATAACTCGGAAACTAAGCCAAATTTGACAATTTTAAGCTTAAAGCTTTTTGTTCAAAATTAAATTTCCTATCGAAATGGATGGTTTACAAAATTTTATAAGTAAAATGCACTGGATCGCAAATACTTGCTCTTATGTTCAAGTTGCTTAGAACGTAAGACATTTTGAAAAAAATACTAAGTTTTTTATGGAACAAACAACCCGTAACATAGCTTAAAGCTCAAAACAAATGCCATTTTATTACTAAAAAAAATAATAACAAATTTAACAAATATAATCGGTTAAAATAAAATGAAAAGAAAAATTAGTCTAACTAAGAATCTTAACTAAGAAAAAATTGTGATTGCATTAAATTTATTGAAAAGATACTTTATTAGAATTTCAAAAATGCCTACATTTTCCAAATTATTAATTTTATTTTAGCTGTAAATAGAATTATGTAGACATTATAAAATGTTTGAAATTTACTAATTCATTATTGGCAAAAATTTTCTATAAAAGCGATCAAAACGTAAGAAAAAAAAATGTCAAAAAAGTGAATTAGTCAGAAAACAATTCCAAAAATCACAGTTGACGATAAAATCAATCAAATTCAAAATACATTATTACAAAAATGAAATAAATTCTAAATCGAAAAGCAAACAAAAGACAACCGCAAACTACAAACACTGTGATTTCAGCTGTATTTGACATTATGTATAAACCATTTCAACTCATATTAAATTTAAAAAATAGCTTAATATAGCATTATCATTTATTATAATTTTATTATTGGTTTAAAGAAATATAAATATCCCTTAGGAAGTCAGGGATAAGATAGATAATTTTTTTAAATACAATACAGGTAGAACTTTTGTATGAAAATCGTTGGAACAATTTATATTAATTCGCTCCACCTAAACGGAAGAACTTTTCGAACTTTTCCCTTTGTCTTCATTAATTTCAATTTTTCTTAAACGACTTTATGTAAGAAATTTTTGGGCAGTTTTAAGTCATAATAATGTTTTAAGTCATAATACACGGCAGAGTTGGGGAAATAATGATTACTTTTTGCAATTTATTTCAACTTCCATTTAAATTATTTTTAATTAGCAATTGAACTTTTCTCAATTACAATTACACTTAATTGCAATTGAAAAAAATATACATTTCCATTACTTGTCATTTTAATTGAAAAAATTTACTTACAAATTACATGTAATTGAAAATAGTAATGGGTTTTTGGAAGGGATTGAATGAACGCACTGTATTTAATTACATGTTTTTTATTATTTAAACATAATATTAATGCAAATAAAAGTTAAAAAAGCTTCTAACTGCTAAGCTAATATAAATAGACAAAAACACAACGAGAAATTTTACCCATTTTTATTATTAATTTAATTTTGTTCAAAAGGAAAAGCAGGTAAAATATATGTTAATAATTTTAAAAACAACACACGTACAGAGGGAAACTATTCGTGCAATATCACGAAAAATGCAATTGACAAAAACAAGTAATTAATTACATGTTGTGTAATGATTCCTGAAAAAACTAATCATTACATATTTTTTTAAGATTACTTTTGTTTTCAATTATACTGATGTAATTGAATTACAAGTAATTAAAACTTTTCAATTACTTGTAATTAGTAATTGAATTTCTTCAATTACATTTAAAAGTAATCGAAAAAGTGTCCGAAGATTTCAATTACAAGTAATTGTAATTGAAATTTTTTTACAACAATTGAAAACAGCAGCATAATTGGCATCGTCGTTGTCCCAACAACAAGAGACTTCAATTGTTCGCTACACTAGTAGGCTGATTATTTAACTTTAATTAGTTAAAGCTTAGACAATTTTGTCGGATAAGAAAGTGATAATAAATGAAATTTTGTATTAAGTCATCGAATAAAAGAGACGTGTTACATTTTCTATTTATTTGCTGCATAGATAACGTCGTCCTCGTTCAATGGAAACAACCTTGTAGGATTATTTTTATTTAAAAATAATTCAAAATTATGTAACATGAATACGATTCACATTTTAATGGTTAAGGTGTTTGGAAGTTAAACGTGATCCTGAATAAACATTTTACAGAAAACCGATAGGGATAAACAAACTTTGCTCTATTGTTCTATATTGTAGTAACGAGTAAGTATAATGTGCCTGCCAACTAAGTATAAAGGAAGTTAGTGTTTTGATTTGTATGTTTGAAAGCTTATTCAATTATAAAATCATTGTTCTTTAGCTCTTATAATTGCAAATGCCCATTAAGTCTCAAACAACGTAGTACAAATTGTAATATTATTAATTAAAAATCTCCAAGAATGTAATTAACAAATTATTTTTGAAAAAATCGATTTCTAAAAATAGACGTTCGAATATGTTTTATTTTGTTCAATTTAATTCCTAGAATTCACTGAAACCTGAAGTTGTATAAGAAAAACGATTAATTTATTTTGCATGATTGCACTTACCTTAGGTTGAATTGGAAAGCAGCACCAAAGTATAAAAGCTACAAATGCGACCAGTGTTCCAACCAGAAGAATAAAATCTTCGATGGTCTTTAGAGATAAATTGTCAGTAATAAAAACTAATAACTTGAATGGTTTAACTTTCATCTTCAACTTACCGGCTCCTCTCCCAAAAGTACATGGTTAATCAAATAAGCAAAATCATCAAAAGGAGTCATCTTGCAGGGCAAAACTCCCTCTCGTTTCTGTCCCGTCTTCCAAATATGCTCTGGCAAGAGCCGTCTTTTGAAATGCGAGAAATAAGTTTCGCGATCTTGATGTGTTAACTCTTTTGCCAATCATAGGAAACACTACATGGTATGCAATTTAGTTAATTTTCCTGCATCTTTCTGAACAATATAGAAAATTTTACACAAATTAATTTTGAATATGGAAATAATTATTTAAAAATAAATTAAGCACAACATTTTTCACTTTTTGCTTTTTATCTTATATGTGTGGTTGTAGTTCATAAAATATGACAAACAAGAGGAAGCAAAAGGAAAAAGGATCGATTTTGACAGCTGCGAAAGGATTCATTAGATAGAATGAGATAACTATAATTTCATTTTCCAGAGATGTTAAGCAAATGTTGCCTTGCAAGCAATACATACCTACTTGTCGGTGCTTTTTGGACTCTTACAAAAAGGAGTGTCACATGCTCCGATACACAAATTCTTTTCAACTACATGGATTTTATATGTTCCCCTTTTATTTTTCAACCCGCGGTGACGTCAATTTGATTTACATCATTGGTGAATGGTGACGCTGGTCTCACAGACCGGTTTTCAACTGAAGAATTTTTCAAAACGTGTTGTAACTATTTTTTTTAAATATTCATTTCAATCATTTCAATTGAAATTGTCATGAATTATTTTGCCTAGAGAATTAAAAATTACAATGTTTTTAAATATAACTTTTTTTTTAAATAAAAAAAAATAAAATTAACATATTTTTAAAACTAAACTACTTCAAGGAGACTTTCCACCTAATACCAATACCACCCATACTTAACACATACCAATACCAATAAACTTTTAAAAAATAAATGAAAACTGGTATGCTTCCATATAAAAAATAACAAAAAACTCGATTTCAAAAATGAATATTAGGTATAATCACTGATCTCTATATACGGTGGATAGTGAATTCTTTATAATGTCGGTTTTTTTTGCTTCCATTTGAAGATGACAATAAGGTGATCGGCTTCATAATTTGACGTCTACATTTACACAAAAAAACGTGCTTCCAAGATGTCAATCTGAAGAAAGAGAAACAGACCAATGATATGAAAGGGAAAAACTTTGTGGCAGTTTGTTTTTATTATTTTTTTCATTAAGTTATTCACTGTGTGCATTTTTTTTGTGCTATTATTTCCCAATGGCACTAGAATTATATCCTTACAATGATGTTTGAATAGGTAAAAGTAAATATATAGATGGAACCATTGACTTCGGTTATTATTTCAGTTTGCAAACAAGTTGAACAAAACAGCTGATAAGTGTGATGAGGAGAATGCGATTACATAGCCTCTGTGTTTTTTTTTTATGATTTTACCTCCTTGTCACACTCTTTACGTTTGTAATTCCGTTTCATTTAACTATTTGCTAATGAAATAAAATTACAAACACAACAATGTTAACAAACAGATTTGGGGTAGCTACGAACGGAGATTTGACGTCTTCATAGCACATTTTTTATATAACTTGTTATACAGTTATATTGTTATAAAAAAGAGTGGTCAGCTTAATAATATAACAACTCTTCGGTGTTATAGAGATCTAGTGGGTGGTTGTTTTTCAAAGTAAAAAAGTGATTGTTTTGGAAAATATGGGTACAATCTTCGAATCATAATCATAGACATACTAAATTATGACAAAAGATTTAAGTGGAGAAAACATCACAGAAAACAGCTGTTCTCTGAAAATAAAATTCACTTCAAATACATTTCAAAGAATTTTGTTACAATATTTAAAATGAATCTAATGAATAAAATAGAATTTTCACTTTGACATCGATAAATTTATTGTCCTTGAACATTTCTCGTCTTCGATTTTCATTCACACAACCTTTCTCAGAAGACTCAGAGCACTCAGAAATATAAACAGGATTCCTCTGAAAAATACCTCTCTTTTCCCTTAAAAACTGAAACTGAAATGTTTTGGACTCGCTTGCTCACTTATTTTTTGTCATAGTAAATTACATAAGGAGAAAAGAAAAAGAGAGTTGTTTTGAATTCTATGTGAGAAATTCTGTTTATATTTTACTCTCCTGCTCTGTCAAAGAACAGAGGAAAATTACTGAGCACTCAAGAAATATAAACTGACTTAAATTTCTTTTGAGGCAATAGCTTTGTTCGATGTCAGCACTGTGTCTATTTATTAATTTATATATTTATAAACAAAATTCTGAGGAAAATTTATGGAAATCTAGTGCTTTCATGAAGATTTTGAAGGTGCACAAAAAAGTTAGTAAGCAGTTTAACTTTTTTGTCATACAGAAAAATGTAGCACTTAAGTGTTTGGTGTGAAATTAAAACCCGAGCAATCACCAGTTTTCTGACATCTGAATGACACACCTCAGTGTACCCTGGGAACATCGAATAAACCTAATAGCTGTGATTTTTGGATTGTCCATATGGACATTTCAACATTTGCCTTGGTCTTCCACATTGTATTGATTAATTTTACCAACAAGCATTTGACATTTCTATACAAATTATCGAAAACATAACGACAATAGTATTCTGGCAGTATGTATAAGCTTTAATAGTTAATATTCGTTTTCGTATCAATTATTTTCAGATGAAACTCACCTAATGCAATTGATGTGGCTGGATGTGGCCTCCAACCAGAATCCATCTTCGAGCATAGCATACTATTTCGTTAACTTTTCGTGGGCATCTTGCATTCACATAGTAAAATCGTAAGTGTGGTCCACAAAAAACATTCAATTAATGGAGTGGTTCCCGTGGCGATCCACGAAGCGGTCTTCATACTCCTTTGGAGCATCTATTTTTATCAGAGTTCCGTTATTGCTTCACAACATTTGGCATACCATCGGCAATTGAATATAAAATTTCAACCACTTGTGAAGTGTTTGATGGCCACTTTACCTTCTTCGGAAACACACTTAGATTTATTGCATTGATGACTCTTCTAACAACACGGCACACTGATTTTGAGGCACTGTTTATATCAGCAACACTATTTACCTAGCCACTGTAAAGCTATCAAAAGCCACTGTTTGGCTGAGAGAGCATGGAAGCATGGTTATGATTTGTATCGTATTGCAGAGTTGGTCCTATGCTTCTTAACAACTCCTCACAAGCTGAAAAGTTTATGCGGAACTTTTCATTAGCTTGATTAATTCAAAGTTTATCCGTTCACGTGCCTGACAACTATCTTCGTTTTCACTATCACCGCTCAAGAACAGCAAATGGGAACAAATTGTCCCCACTATCTTGATGTCATATGTCTTTTATTCTAATAATAAATACACAAAGACAGGTCTGTCCCAAAAAATTTGTTCGGCAAATACTTTTATGAAAACGGAAAGTTCACCGCACTTGTAAATTTGCTTGTAGCTATATAAGTCCGGAGTTCTTGTAGTTATCAGTTTATTTGAATTTTTATATAACAGAAATCCACTAATGTAAACTACAAGTGAATGCACAAATAATTATTAAGCTACGAGCAGACGCCATATAAAAGCCGCGAACGTTTGCGACTGTGACGTCATCATTGGCTACTTTTGAAAATCCTATAGGGATCTCTACCAAATTGTCAGTGTCAAAATGACAGCTAACAATTTGGCTCTTTGACAGTTGCAATTGCAAGGCAAACAAAAATTTCAAATATTTACACTCCGCTTCAACTATATAAAGACTAAAATTTTCAAAGGCAAATCGACCATTTTTTCTAAGCTTTGTGCATTAATGTACCATTTGGTTATCCTATTGTTTGTTTACGATGCGTTGGGAAAAGAAAACAGAAAGATTAATTCACAAAGCACTTCTATTTTTTCTCCGGTTATCTTGAAATCTTTTCATTCAGCAAAAAGGAAGGTTTTTTGTTTCAACTGAATAAGCAAAAATTGAAACTGGTAATAAAAATTAATGGAAGGAAGTAAAAAAAAATTTGTAAATGGTTTTTATTTCTTATACTAATTTTAGGACAATGTATAAAGTTTGAAAAAAGGGACAAGCCACTTTTAAAAATCTGTGTGCTCATTCAGTTGAAGTGGAGTGTATTTTCCTCAAAAATAAAAAAAACAATGGGTTTCACAAGACAGTGTTCACATTGGACTGAAAAACTGGATTTTATTGACGTTTCAGTATTTACATCTTCCTTTACTGAAGAAGTGGGAGCGAGATGTGAATACTGAAACGTCAAAAAAAAATCCAGTTTTTCAATCCACCGTCCGTGAACACCGTCCATAAATGTCATCAGAGCCAAATTCTTAAGTTTGACGTTTACAAATGAACAAGGCAGAGATGTATTGCTGTTTGTTAAAGAGCCCTATTGGGACAATCCCCACGTGCTCGCAAACAATATAAGTAGGTGGCTTTTTGCATATCGTGTGAATATTCTTGAACATTTTTTTTGACTTTTGTGGCTTCCTCGATAGTGATGTAGACTCCAGTGCAGATGGGATCATAAACTTGATTCTTTATGGAATTAGAGATTTTATCCCTCATTGGATAAAATCTATCAAACCGCAAGAGAACTCATGGCCTGATTCGAGCGTAAAGAGATTATCTGATGTTATAAAGCGAACCGAAAGAAAATAAGACAACCGGATCAAGTTCAAACAAGCTAGAAAGAATTGTATAAATTTTTAGTCATTAGACATTAGAAATACCACCTCATCTTCGGTTCCAACACTCGTCTTCAAAGACACTTTCTATGTTAGCTCATCAGATAAAGCCATTTTGCTTGCACCACGATAACGTATACGATATTTATATGTGTATATGCGTGTATGTAAATTGAAGCTATTGAAAAATATGCCCGATGTTTCATTCAAGACTGAAATTCCGGCTTTTGAAATCAAATCTTTCAGATATCAATGAAAAACGAAATAAGATTCGTAAGCCAACTTCTGTTCTTAAAAAAATTTATTAATCGTTATTTTATTTTGCAAGACTGCTCTATTTCATTATTGAAGTCATTTTGTTTTTGTTACTTTTTCTTATTCAAATTGAATAAGTCTTAAGAAAAATGCAAATATATTTATTTTTTTTTTCGATGGAATTTTTTGATTTTTTATAATAGGTAGGTAGGTAGTCAAACTATTTTACGCCGAAAAACGGCTAAAAATATAAATTTTGAGCTTAATCAAGGGTGACGTTAACCTTATGAAACCGACATGTAATGTGTGTTAGCCTCAAAGGAGATGACCAAAAATGTATGGACAAAAAACCCAGAATTGACAAGAACGAAATGTCAGCCAATAGATACTTTATAATAAGTAATTGACGTCTCCAAAAGGTCAACCCCAAAATCTATGTAGTATAGGAGGTATGGGCCTACAAAGTACGATACGAAAATAGGTATACGAAAATCCCAGTCATGTTATTTTTACTTTTATTAAAAATAGATTTAAAAAATGGAAAGAAAAGTTGTGTGTGAGAAATCAAATATTTCACACTTATGGTTATTTTAAACCATTTTGACAAGAAAAAGAAGATCGTAGTTTTTCGAAGAAAAATTGCTGGCCAGGATACAGAACCAGAGGTCAAGTTAAAAAATCCAAAAAAACCAACAAAGCTTACAGATCAAAATAAAAAAAAATGAAAATCTCAACAAATAACATAAAACTAAAAGAAATGGCCTGCGTGCCATTGATGGCGCATGGCGAAATGTTATGGTCACGTCATCAATTCAGAAAATCTATTTTACCTTTGAGTGGCAGCTAGCTGTCGAGTTAAGTTTGCCTCTTATAGCGGTTTGAAAAACACCGCCAGCGTTTGCAATCTTGACAATATTTCTACATATGCGTGTGAGAAACCGTTTTATTTATTTCTTTAATTGATATGGATTAAAAACTATAAATTTTAAAAGTAAATTAGTAACTATGATGGTTGTTTTGATATTCGGATTGAAAACGTCCAACTAAAAGGTACCGGAATCGAAATCATCTTAAAAATGGAGGATTGTGGATCCATTCGGTTTTTCGAACATCAATAACTCATTTTCATAAATGTTTAGATCTACAAATAAAGTGCTACGCACAGGAAATTATTTGTTTCTACTAGGAGTACCTTACACATAAGTAGAAAACTAGATCAAGACTAGATTAATCTGCGTCAAAAATGTATTATCAGAATGTTAAACGTAGAGTAAGTTAGGGTGTTGTGGTATAAATGTTTCTATTTTTGACTTGACAAACAAAGTAATGACACGAATGTTTCCAAATTTGAAACATTTTAGCACAAACATATAAGCTACTATGTTACCAGTTTTAGTAAGATTCCAACAGTAACTTACAAAGATTTTGACAAAATAATGATATAACCTAAAAATCTTCACTTTTGAAAAGAAATGGGGAATGTGGTTCACCTTGCTGTCTAATATGGTATACCAAATCTCGTGGCGCCCAAAATGTCTTAAAGGTAAATAAAATGCTAATTCAATCATTCCTCACAGCAAAAATGGGTCTTCTAGATATCTTCCCGGCCCCATTTTCTTATATCATGTTTTTTGGGATTTTTGACAGTACAATCACTGCTAAAGTACAAACGTGAACTGACGCAGGTATAAATTTTAAGGATGGGTAATGTCAATGTGGTATACTTAACCCCATAACGAATAATATTCCAAATTAGCCCACCACTCGTATACCACATTAGCCGAAACTGTAAATTTTTACAAAAAAATAAATAAAATTTAAATTATTAATTTTGAACAAAACTGATTTGAGAATCAATTTTTTAATGTGCACAAATACTTTTTGTTCCACACAAAAAAAAATCACCTGCGTACAATTACGGTTTTCAACAATTTGGTCGAATTAATGCACCATTTTTGAGCTGTTTAAATACGCATTAATTCTTTTACTATAATTACCACCTGCTGAAGGAAAAGCCATTGGAAAAGCATCCTTGGTTTTTGAAAAAAGTGCCTATACCACATTACCCCAACTTACTCTAAACAACTGTAAAAGTATTATGTTCGGAACCGCAAATATAAATTTTAATGTATTGGCAATGTGTTCAATAATGCAGTTTGCTAAAGCCATAAGAATGTGGAGTTGAAGAAAAAATATTGAAAAGCCAGAGAGCCTGTTCGTAAACGTCAAATGCGTTTGCTAGTAAATTGACGGACCGATTTGGTGCAAACAGGACGATTGCTTATCGATTGCAGTATCTGCATATAAAAATGACTATCATTTGATGATCTTTTCGATAACGGTGTTTATGTTGGCACGCCAATGGCAATTCAAATTGTTTATTCTTCAAAACTGGCACGGAGCTCTAAAAAAGTTTAACATCCCTGCTCTATGTTATTTTTTTAAGTTGTATCTAACTATTATTTAACAATAAGCCAACCATGCTTCCCCATCAGGTATCCCCCTTAAAATATTCATAAAGTACTGTTTACAACAGATTGTTCATAAATTTAAACTCGAACTTTAATAAATGATCCATGATTATTTTTCGATATAACGATTACATATTTTCGATATAGTTACATATTCAGCCATCAAAAACTGTATAGACACTTATGAGCTTTTTTCTATCGACTCTGTTTTTGTTTGGCCGTCTCCTTTCTGACTTGTGCAAAATTCTTCTGCTGAATTTAGCAGTATCAATTTTCCGATTTTATCGATGCGAGAGATGGTATACCTGCGTTTTATTTGATCAAAATTCAGAAATATTTTGTGGACCTCTGCATTTTGAAAACAAATTAAATTTACGAGAAATTCAATTAGCTACATATGTCTTACATGTTATAAAAGCCTAATAATATGAGTTTGTTTGCCCCCCTCATTTTATACACAAATTCACTTGTAAATTCTTCTCGGTAAAAAATAAAATCGACCTGGATTTAGTATTAAGATAGTTCTTAGGCCGAAAGGCATTAGCATTAAGTTATTATAGTTTAACTTAGAGCGCCCGACTGGGGCCAGTAAGTTAGTTTTAAGATATTGATAAGTAGGCTAGTTTTTATGAATTTTTGTCTAGCTTTAAGATAGTTTTAAGAAAAATGAAAGATAAAAATGAATTTAAAAAAAAAAAAAACAATACACAAATTCATGTGCAAATAAAATGCCAATCAGCGGAAAAATTCCAAGTAAAGATTTTTAAATGCAATTATTTTTATTTGTGGATAAAAAAATTACGGACGAATTTGGCTTGCGTCTAAGTAATTCATGGTAAAATGTCGAAAATACTCGTTTTTCACGTATAACTTTGGAACGGTATAAATAGTATTAAAAAGTAGTGTACACAAAACTTGTTGATAGTATGATTCTTTAGAAAAATTGTTTTTACACCTTTTTCTCAGACTGATGGGTAAAAAGATATCGGCGTTTAAAAAAACCTAAATTGACAAAAATATAGTCAAAAACCCAAAATTTCAGATTTTTGTTATAAAGAAATAAAAAAGTTATCATTAAATAATTTATGCGCAGTTTATAGATTCCAATGTAATCTAAAAAATATTTACACACTTTTTTCAATTGAAGTGACAGGCAACAAGATATTGTTACATCAAAAAGGAAAAGTAAAGATTTTATGTTTACCACTTTTAAACGGTAAATGTTAGACATTCTATTTTAACACAGTATGTATGTGATTTAACCTTCTAGAAGGTTACACACAATTTTATTATCTTTTATTTATTAAAGATACTATTTTTTATACAAACTAGACAAAAAACAAAAATAACGGTAGGTGTTTTGTGTTTTTCTCTTAAATGGTAAAGTTTTTGAAAAATTAATTATACTCATTTTGTAGAAAATAAAATTCTCTATAAGAATTATTATAAGCACTATTTCGATACGAGGCCCCAATAAATAGATATTAAGATTTCAAAAACTATCAGTTTTCGGGCACAACATAGTTTGGAAAATTGCATTTCCACTTGAGGAAAATTCCAAGTTAAAATTTTTAAACGCAAATATCTTTTGCTATAAGGAATTCTTATCCAAAAGTATACAGACGAATCTGGCTTGAGTTAAAAGTTATGCAAGGTCAAATGTGGGTCTTCTTACCCAGGGCCCGATCCAGCTTTTACGCTGCCTGGGGAAAAATTATATAAGCCGCCCTCTGCATGGACACCTTATAAGTCATATGTCAGTGCTGAAATGGCTCGATTTTTTAACTGATCTTAAAAAAAGGAGGTTATCATTGCGACCGGTATGAATGTGATATGTTTGGAATTGTGTAGTAATCTAATCACACCCATTTGGTAGTCTATCCTACGGCTTCAAAACGAATATCAAATTTTATGAGTGTATGTTATGTTTGTTTCAAATTTCTTTGAAACGACTGATCGCATTGAAATAAAGTTTCGGGTTTTAGTATATAAAAATGTCTCAAAATCGGCTCAGTAGCTTAAAAGATAAGATCAAAATGTTTTATAATTCGGATTATATTTTATTTTGCAATTTCGAGTTTCTTAAAATAATTGTTGCCTTCAGTTTAAAATGAATGAATACAATTTATTACACAAGAAATAATATTTTTTTGTTTAAAAACAAATAGGTACACAGTAATTATATAAGGCCACATAACGAACAAGTCTTTCTTACGAATATGAAAAATAAATCATAAGAAATATAAATAAATAAGAGTATACAATAGTTTTCTTAGCACTTTTTTTCAGCAAAATTTTTAATTATTTTGAAAAAATTTACTTAAAAGGTACATAGCAGCGCAAACATAGCCAATCCATATTATCTTTGAAAATGAGACAAGTAGACAGGGCTTACACATACATACTTCTATGGAGCCATTTTGTAATTCTACTCTGACGCGTAATCTGAGGTTCAACGACAGCTTCAATACTTTTTCCACAAATTTCTTAAAATTTTTGTCAAACTGTTATAGTTTTTTTTTTAAATCCAACTTCTCGACTTTTGCAGTTTTTTGTTTAATATCTTAATGTGGTCAAACATTTTTATCTTAATCTTTAACACAAAATAAGAATTTGGTGCCTTATTTTTGTATAGGACTTTCGAGGGAAATCTGTATAGACATTTTCCGCTGTGCGTTCAGCGTTGCCTATTGTATGTATGCATAGGCACAACTATATAATTTATATAGCTAAGCCCAGCAAAAAATTCCGACAAAGTTGAATTTTGGTGGAGAGCTCTGTTTTGATGTCTTAACGTTTCCTAAAAAGTTCCGTAAATGTAAAAGTGGATAAAATTAAGTTTTTTTTCCTAATCCATCGTAAACTATCAGTATTTTTGATAAAAAAAAATGTGAGGTACAGATTGTAGCTTATGCAATTTTACACTAAAAAGATTAGCATACTTTTTTCATACAATTCAAACCGTGTAAGAATTTCATAATGGATCAAATTAAAAAAAAAAATTATTAAAATTCCATTAATCGATGGACATAATTGTTTGTACGATTTGTATTTGGTTTTATCTCCTCATTAGAAAACCAGGTTTTTGGGGTAGTGGAGTAAGGGGAGGGCCACCATCTTGAAAAAGAAAGTAATTTGGTTTTTATTCAACAACTTTATTGGATTTATTTTTATGACAAATCTTTAAAAAAGACAGTAAAATTATCTAAAAAAGAAGCTATAAACGAACTTAGTAAGTTTAGTAATGTTGAATTTATAGCGTGGTAAAGTAACACTTTCGATTTTATACTGTAAAAGGGATGGATAAAAGTTACTTGTAAATATCTCAGCAAATATAATTTTTTTCAAAAGATGGCAAAACGATGATGAAAAATGAAAAATGAAAGTCTAATTTTCTTCGGCTTATGCATATGATTTCTGATAAAATTGATGTTTTTATGTTAAACATTCTGAAATATTATTTATTTTTAAATCCTGCCATGGTAAACTTTTATTTAAAAAAATACCGTTAAATTTAGAGAAATTTATCCACTCCAAAAATCTGGAGTGTGTAGCGCTTCCCATACTACCTATATTATCTGCCGAGCATGCAAGTAGACCAAAGATAATTTTTTTTTAAAGTTCTTATTTAGAAAAGATCTTTCAAACTTTTACTGGTAAATTCAAGAGGATCCTGGGCCCAATACTGATATATGGACCAAATCTTAATTCTTTTATAAATTTTTAAACGATTGGAGGAGAAAAATTACTATAAAATACATAACACCGACATCCTATCTGAAAGTTCTAATCCATGTATGTCAGTAAGTCGTATAGTGGGTTAAAATAATACCGAGATAATAATGTTTTAACAATAATTATCAAAATAAGTTTTCAAATGTTTGTTCTTTCATGTTTCAGCTTCATGAACAGCTTGCATAGTTTATTAACGAGTCTTTTTATTATTAGCTATATCGGATTAATTATGTTTTATGTGTGTAGAATTTTTAATTAAATTCAATTTATTTCAAAGCATAATGAGACAATTTTATTTACTTTAATATCCAAGAATAGTTTAAAGCAGATCTAAGCAAATTCAAAAAGTTAATTTAGAAAGTTAATTCAATTGGTAGAGTTTAACAAAAAGGTTATTTAAGTTGGAGTGATACGGACACGTCTTGATGGCTAAACTTCTTATCATCCTCATATGGGCATCTTAGTTTCTTTCGTCGTTATCATCATCATGTGTGGTTTTTACTTTTTAAGAAAGCTTTTGGGCAAATACACATTAATGGGAGAAAAAATGTATTAAAACATTTTTTCTAAAAAACATATTATCTATACCTATGTATGTATCTACAAGTTTTGCCTACATTACTTTTTAATGCTATTATTAATAGGTACTTTTTACTAGTATTTTCGACATTTGAACCCGAATAACTTTTAACGTAAGCCAAATCCGTCTGTAGACTTTTACATGTGTTTTCCTTATCCAAAAATACAAATAATTGCGTAATCAGTGACGTTTATTCAAAGGTGCGCAGGTGTTTTCCGCACACCCTACCGAAATCTTATCCAAGGCTTCTTGATGTGTGTACCTGCACACTTGTCTTTCTTTTCAATATTTTACTTGTATCACCATCACCATCCAAAACAAAAATACAGACACACCAATTTGAACAAAAAAATTATTCAAGCTACCTATCTACCAGTAAAAGTTAATATAAATATCATGGGTGTTCTGAAAATTCAGCGCAACAAAAGCAAAGGAAATTCCCACACAAAAGAATTTAAAGCAAAAACAACACGAAGTTTGTTCTCCCTTACCTACCTGCTCTGCTACCCTTAATAATCATTGTAAATGGCTTGCTGTTCAACTTGATCAAGCGCACACTCGTTGTTCATTTGGCAACTCAAGGCTAATTCAAAATTCATTTCCTCTCAAGGAAACGAAAAATTCACCCATCAGGGTCAGTGCTGTCTCTTTACCACAATTGTGGTAGATCTACCACTTTTTCCCAAGATTTTGATAGTCTACCACTTCTACCACTGAAGTAAAAATTCTATCACTTCTTCCTCATCCATAACAAAAAAAATGGAATTGATGAAAAATAATGCCAAGATTTTTCTGTAGAAAAATTTTCAACATAAAATGCTCCTAAATTTTTGAACAGAAAAAGAATTCCCTCTGAACTTTTTTCTATATATACTTACCTAAATGCAGCCATAGGTAATATCTTGCACTGATTTCTTTACTTAAGCCTAGCATACAGTTCTCATGCGAAAAAATTAAAATTTTCTAAACAATTTTCCACCTATTTGTGCAAAAAAAAGCATAATATTTAAGGCAAAAAAAGTTTTCCTTGGCGTAAACCACCCATTGAGTCATTAATTTACCCAAAATTAATAAACTATAGGCCTTAAAAATGGAACATAATTATTTTTGGATGCTTTGAGATGAGTATTTTTTCTAAACTATTTTATTCACCACACTTTTTTTCGCATGCAAAACAATTGCCGGCTCATTGTTTTGTCTTGAAGAACAATGTGAAACAAACAAATAAACTTATCTTTGATAGATTAAGTAAGCTCGAAAATTGTTTTCGACCCAAACCTCTTTTGGCTTAAAATTCTAACGTGGAATGCCAACGGATTATGGCAAAAACTTGGAGAATTGGAGATGTATATGCGAAAAAATGATATTGACATATGATTGATATCAGAAACGCATGCCAAAAATGTATCAAATCTTAAAATCCACGGGTTTCATGACTACCACGCCATTCATCCGTCAAACAAAGCAAGAGGTGGATCATCATTGTATATAAAAGAATGCATTGAACACTCGATAGGCCTCAAAATAGAGGTGGAATCAATGCAATTGAGTAGTGTACAGGTTAAAACTAAAAATATTCCTCTCAATGTCTCTTCCATATATTGCCCTCCGTGTTGCAAAATTGATAAGAGTGAATTTACGACATTGATAAAGTCACTATGTCCAAATTCAATTGTTGGTGGCGACTTTAATGCAAAGCACACCTTCTGGGCCTCACGATGCATATCTCAAAAGGGTCGCATGCTATATGAAGTAGGAATGGAAAATAATTGTGACTTTCATTATCGATTTATTAATGGTGAAAGGAATACCCTCTAACCGTATAGAAATTTCAGAGGGCTATGACCTCTTCTCAGATCATTCTGCCGTCGTACTCATTATGAGCGAAAGCCCTGTTAAAATTGAAAAACCACCCAGGTTAACAAACAGTAAAACCAACTGGGATGGATTTAAAAAAGATATCGAGGACAACGTTGAGTTAAGGATATCATTTCAAACGCCTCTTGAGCTTGAAGACACAGTAAATACCTTTGTTGATATAATACAAAAAGCAGCTTGTGATAACACACCTTATCAAAGGCTAATGCCTCGCTATAAAGATATAAAATATCCACAAGCACGTAAAAAATGGCAGCAAACCCGTGCTCCTCAACACAAAGCTCATTTAAATCGCTTGAGTAATATGCTAAAAACGGCGATAATTTTCAACTTCAAGGTTTTTGAAATCTGATTTCAAAAACCTTGAAGTTGAAAATTACGAGTACCTTGAAGGCTTGACAGAATACTACTCCTGCGCCTGCAACCGATAATAGAAGAGAAACAATTAATACCTGAACATCAGTTCGGATTTAGAAGCAAGCATTCGACAATTGATCAAGTGCATAGAATTACTGACGTAATTGAGAGAGCTCTCGAAGAAAAGAAAATCTGTTCGACTGTCTTTTTGGACTTGTCGCAGGCGTTTGACAAGGTGTGGCACGAAGGCCTCAAATTCAAATTAAGACAAATTCTGCCTAAAGGACTTTACAACATTCTAGATATCTAAATGAAAGACTTTTTCGTGTAAGACACGGAAATGACTATTCTGATTTCAAAGAAATAGTGGCTGGGGTAACACAAGGAAGTGTATTAGGTCCAGTTCTGTACCTTTTATTTACACGGGATATACCTCAAACAGATGACACTATTGCAGCCACGTTTGCTGCTCAATATTAGCAGTAGGCAAAACGATTAGCGGAGCTACAATTAAATTACAAAATGCTCTTAATAATGTTAATGAGTGGACGAAAACATGGCAAATAGCGCTCAATGAACAAAAGTCAGTCCACGTGGACTTTACGTATAAAAAAATAAATAGATTACCCGTCTTTCTTAATACCGCTCGTGTTCCATTTGCAAATGAGGCAAAGTATCTGGGAATGACTCTAGACGCGAAATTAAAATGGAAGCCGCACGTGAAAAAGAAATGCGAAGAACTAAAAAGTAAATTAAGAGATATGAACTGGTTACTCGGTAAATATTCAAAGCTTAGTATTGAAAATAAATTGATTTTATACCGACAGGTTCTTAAACCTGTTTGGGCTTATGGTATACAACTTTGGGGGTGTACCTGCGATACAAACTTAAATAACTTACAAACGTTTGAAAATAAATTGCTTAGGTCATTTGTAAATGCTCCGTGGTATATAAGAAATGAAGATCTTCATAGGGATCTCGGGATTCCTACGGTACGGGACGAAATAAAAAAGTTTTGCGCGAAAACATAGAAATCGACTATTAGAACACGCTAATTCAACGATTATAGAAATTCTTGACGAGTCGAATTTAGTACGCCGTCTACGAAGAACAAAACCTTCCGACTTGGTGCGGTGAACGGGAACTTTCACCGGAAAGTAACCTGCAACACGTTACTTAACTTCGTTAAAAATAAATTGCTAGATAAGTTTCAACTTAGTTGCAATCGGGAAGTGGAGGTGGTTTTAGTGTAGTAAGAATCTCACACTTCTATGAGCACGCGTTTTTCGGTCCTCATAGAGCCTGAATAGCAGGTTTTGCACCTACCCACGGGAAAATAACCACAAAAAAAAATTGTTTTGTGTGATATTTCATGACAGTTATGTTTTTTTTTTGCATACAACTGTAAACCAAGTGCATGGGAACTACGAGTATAATCTAGGCTTCATGTAGAAACAAAAAGCTTGTGCTCTACAAATTTGTCTATAAAATGTGGGAAAACAAAATCAAATTCTATGGCTATGGACATTTTGTGACCTTTTGAAAGAAACAGAATAGCTGCTTTTTCGAAAACACAAAAGTTTTTGAGGATAGTTGATGAAGGTACTGATATAACAACAAAAAAGTGACTGTGCAGTATGTCTGCGAAAATCATGCTTGAGCTGTAGATTCATTTTTTGGACTCCTCAAAATATAAGATGGCTCAGCTTCCTACATTTGCTCTTGTTAACAACCTAAGGGGTCTGCAAAAATTTTTTGGTGTAAAGCAGAAAAAAAATGTTAGGCTTAAGTAAAACTCGTTGCCTATCCCTTTAAGCTGCAGTAAAAATATTTCCTCACATTACTGATATTTCATGACAGTTATGTTTTTTTTTTTGCATACAACTGTAAACCAAGTGCATGGGAACTACGAGTATAATCTAGGCTTCATGTAGAAACAAAAAGCTTGTGCTCTACAAATTTGTCTATAAAATGTGGGAAAACAAAATCAAATTCTATGGCTATGGACATTTTGTGACCTTTTGAAAGAAACAGAATAGCTGCTTTTTCGAAAACACAAAAGTTTTTGAGGATAGTTGATGAAGGTACTGATATAACAACAAAAAAGTGACTGTGCAGTATGTCTGCGAAAATCATGCTTGAGCTGTAGATTCATTTTTTGGACTCCTCAAAATATAAGATGGCTCAGCTTCCTACATTTGCTCTTGTTAACAACCTAAGGGGTCTGCAAACATTTGTTGGTGTAAAGCAGAAAAAAAATGTTAGGCTTAAGTAAAACTCGTTGCCTATCCCTTTAAGCTGCAGTAAAAATATTTCCTCACATTACGCATGTAAGCCTAGTACGCAGATCGAGCTAAAATTTCGCTCCCACTTTTCTCTCCAAACACCAGCTAAACTCCTAGCTAAATTTTGACATAAGCTTTTTGTGGAGATCACATTACAAAAAACAGCTGTTCGCTAAAAAGAAATTATATTCAGCAAATTTCAAAGAATTTTATTTCAATATTTCAAGAGAATGTAACCAAATAAAATAGATTTTTTCCTTTGGCATTAATATATCGTTTGTCTTTGAATATTTCTCGTTCTCAATTTTCCTTTCACA
Organism: Dasysyrphus albostriatus; assembly: GCA_946251815.1. Taxonomy (NCBI): domain Eukaryota; kingdom Metazoa; phylum Arthropoda; class Insecta; order Diptera; family Syrphidae; genus Dasysyrphus; species Dasysyrphus albostriatus. The sequence goes on from OX276336.1 coordinate 77,870,651, forward strand.
GTGTAAAGCTCACATAAATCTATCAAATAAAAAAACCTGCCACAATTTAGCTCAGGAATTAATGTACCTAACAATTATTTCACGCGCTAAATTGTGACAGATGGCACCGTACAGTAAGAAACGAAAATTTGATTTTTTAGCTGGAGCTGCGTACCTCTCGGCTAAAATGCTTGGCTGAATTTTAGCTCGGCTTAATTTTGGAGAGAATTTTGTATGGGAGCGAAATTTTAGCTCGATCTGCGTACTAGGCTTTATTTAAGAAGATGACAAAATTTTACTAAGGCAGAGAATATTGATTTAAACATATGTAGATAGTAAAGATATAAGTTTTAATAAATAATATAGTTTAAAATAGTTTTTCTTTGATCCTATCAAATTTATATTATATTTGTCTTTGCCAACTTGCTTAAAAATGTGATGCACAAATCATGATCAAAAACCTGCCTTTTTTTAAATATTATTCAATGGTAGATAAATTTATTTCGATGAAAAAAATGATTCGTTTGGACTAAAATAAAACTTAAAACAAAAATCATTTTCTAATTTAATCTTGGAAATTAAAATCTACCACTAAAAATCAAGATCTACCACTTTTTCTTAGTCTGAGCCACCACTTTTTTAAAATTGGAAGTGACAACACTGATCAGGGTGCTCTACTAACTTTTGGGCACCGAGGTAAAGAAAATCCACATACAAAACATACCAAAAGAAACAACACAAAGTTCATCATTTTTCTTCATACCGTGCGTTCAAGGATCCAGAAATCTGAATTTGTGGGGCTTCTGATTGGTCAGCTGAAAATTCAGATGACTTTTCGTTACGTTTTCTTAGACGGTGTTAACATTGGATTGAAAAACTGGATTTTTTTTGACGTTTCAGTATTCACATCTCGCTCTCACTTCTTCAGTAAAGGAAGATGTAAATACTGAAACGTCAAAAAAAAAATCAGCTTTTCAGTCCAATGTTAACACCGTCTTACGTTTTTCAGATAAAAATTTTCATCTGAAAATTCAGATGACAGCTAAAAAACAAGACAAAAAAGAATCTGCACATAGAAGCTGAACTAAATAGTAGATGCAGCTATTTTGTGTTCTGTTGTCGGTATGGTACGGCTTGTTGGTTTTTTTTTAAAGATTTGTTTTCTTGTAAGTGAATAAATTAAAATTAATATTGAAAAGTAGTTTTTCTATGGCATTTTGACTTTAGTTTTTCTTTAACAAAAAGTGAAAGTTTTCTCCATTTTTATTTATAATAATTACATTTGGTGGAAAAACGCGATGAAGACGTGCATTTGGGAGTAATAACTTTTAAGATTTGTTGGTTGCGAGTAAAAAGTGTGGCCTCAATTATTTTCAAAAGTATTACACATATTCCAATTAAAAACCACGAACAAAGTTTTTCCAGTTGACTTGCATATAACTTCATCCTCAGAGCCACTTATTTTTGATTAAAATTTAATCTTAATTTTTAATTTCCGACAAAAAAAGTTTTTCCTTATATTCACATCAAGTAAAATCAGCAAGTAAACAGAAGATTTTGGCAGAAAACAAATATGTATATGACATTTGGCTGAAAATAGAAATAGAAAAGTACTGAATTTTCAGATTTCTGCCGATGAACGCACCCATAGAAATTTTAGATACCAAGGTGTTCTACTTCATCGAGCGCACCACGGTCCATCATTCGGCACTTCGCTACGTACGTTGAGAATTCTGTATCTGTTGTTTTTATCTGTTTCATTTTCATTGTTTTGCGCCAGTGTTGATGGATGGGATGGTGATATTTAATTTATAGTGCTAGTGGATCATGACACAAATTCCTTTGCTTGGGAATTTTTACCAACATACAAAAATAAAGAAAATCTATTGATATTGTGAAATTCAAACATTTACGCCCATATTATTCACTCGTTTAATCCAGATTAAAACTTAATTTTTATTTATTTGATTAAATTGCCTCAAACCTCCCTCCTCTTCTTGTTTAATAACAGTTTCTTGAAACTTAATTTTTTTAAACAATGCACTAGAAGTTGAAGCATTGGCTCCGTGGTAATCTATTTCTGTTGGCGCTGTGGCTGAGCTTTACTTTGCTGACCCTGATTATAACAAATTATATGCTTGTTTTTTTTGCAGCTATACCAGCTGAGGCTCCAGTTTCAGTACTCTATTCTGAAGGCAGTAAGTGTACAAAAACAGGCTCGTTTCGGAACGCTGGTTCTGTGGGAAAAAGCTTAAAACAAATATGTATGTTTTATTGAAAAACAAGTTAGCGCAAACCCTACTAAAATCATCACGGCACGTCCTGGCTTGCATTTAAACATCTTCCTTTGGAATTTTTCCGCAGTGAGATGTGAGAGTACATTTTTCCTGGGGTAATGTAGGGACAAATTAAAAAACTGAACCCTGGGGGTGGAGAGGACAGCATTTTACATAAACCAGGAAGATAACGCACAAAATACCATAGTGTGCTTTAAAAACGATTTATTTATTATGTACCTACATGTTCAATGGGAGTTTAAACTGATATATAAATTCAACTTAAATATGAATTTTATACCACAAAAAATATGCGCCGAAATAGCTCAGTTGGGAGAGCGTTAGACTGAAGATCTAAATGTCCCCGGTTCAATCCCGGGTTTCGGCATAAGTTGAACTTTTTGTATTTTTTTTTTAATTTTTAAACAATAATTTGGAGAATGTTTTTAAAAATATTAACTTTATGTTATAAATCGAAGGGTTTTGAGTAAAATAAGATTAGTTTGCACTCTTAGAATTTTACAAAAGAAACACAATTGTAGGTAACTAATGTGAAACTTCCATAAATTTTAACCTCATCCCAGATACATAGGAATGTATGTATGCATGCATACACACGTAGGCAGCTGTAAGGTATACCTAACTATGCTCCTATATAGGTATGTACAAATAGGTACGGATTGTAGCTAATTCCAGAGGCACACCCATTCATATTCAATTTTAAAGTTAATAATCGTCTTTAGCAGATTGAGAATGCATTAGTTCTTTAACATTAAGTAAAATAATGGCTATACCTACATCACGTTACCTAGATTATGCAGGTAGGTACTTATGTACGTATGCATGTATCTATTAATGTAAAGTCGTAAATGCATACCGAATGGCTTGGGCGAAGAATGTGTTCAAAATTACTTTATTTTTATTCAAGCCCAGAGCCCACTCCTACATATTTGTTACCAACTAAACTAAGCAACTCCAATCTCCAACTACAACTACCACCCACAGTACTACACAAGCACAACGACTAACGAGTGGTCGCCGAGTCGTCTTCGCCAACCCCAAAAATGAAAATGGAAATGAAAATGATGAGTGTGGCAACTGCGACTGGCAATGGCGAAGAACATTTTCTGAAAAATTTTGTGTTGCTATGCGCTCGAAAGATTACGCGACAGCATATACACTTTTTTCCTTATAGGATTTGTTTGTTAAAGCAGAGCAGATTGATGACTTTCTATAAACATGCATATAATAAAAAGAGATGACTATAGGGTGTGGACTGCTTTGGAGACTACACAATTATAAGTGCCAGCTAAATAATGAGTGTCGAATTAGAGAAGTAAAAATGAAAAACCAATAAACGTTCGGTTGTGGACTTTGCTTAAGGAATCTAAGTATTTCAGACATTAACCATAAATGAATTTTTAGTACTAGGTTTTCATTCAAGAGAAATGAGTTAATTGCGCAAATAATTACGGAAAATATTTTGATCTGCAATTTGCAAATTTTGGTTGACAGTTTATTTAACTTTTGATTGGTGGTTAGTTAATCACTTGTTTTTATTCACATTTCAATATAAAGTCATTTAAAAGTTCTCAAGCACTGACGTTAATTAAAAATGTAAATTTCACACTGAAAGATTTTGCGATTCACTCACTTCAATCTAGTTTTGATTCAATATTTCATTAATTTAAGCTCTCTACAAAATATATTTTCCTTAAATACCAATGGTTTAGACAGTTTATATTTCTTGAGCACTCAGTTATATATAAACAGTATATAACAAGAGAGTAAAAAAAACAATTTACTGAGTTCGAAAATAATTGAACACGCGAATCTATTTGTTTTTGTTTTTAAGAGGAAAATTGAGGAATTTTAGTGGGGAATCCTGTTAATATTTCTGAGTCCTCTGAGATCTCAGAAACATACACTGGCAAAATTCAATCACTTATAACTGTGAAAAGTTTGTTCGAAATCCCCCAATATTTAAACAAAAAAAATTTGTCAACTGCATTTTAACTATTGAAAATTGTGAAGGGGGTTTTATGGAATATAAAAAAAAATTATTTTCCAGCAGGTAAGTAAAGTTTGAATGGTATTGTATTCTTGCTTTTATATAAAATTAGATGTAAAAACAAAACAAATGAGTCCTAAACGAACTCTGTACGATGATTTTCTGAAGTATATTTTTCATTTGAAAAAAGTATTTCCAACGAAAAAAATGAATACCTATCTATCTGAAAAAATGAGGTAATGATGTAATTAAGGATATAACAAGAGATATTAGTATTTTCATAAAGTTAATTTTAAATTGAACTATTTTTGAGGAAACAAAAAATAAAAAAGGTGTATTTCGCCATTATCTCCAAAATTTTGAGGTTATGTTAAAAAACTACTGATTTGTAGATTTGTACATGATCAACAACATTTCTATCGAATAATTTTTGTTTTGACGTTAATTTAAGTCGCAAATTTCTTCTCCGTTTCTTACCCCTGAAAATACCCTTGAACTTGGTATAAGACTGAACTTTTAGGGATGTTTTTCAATTGCTAAATTTATTTTTGTATTTTCAATTTTTAGTTTACGCTGAGTCGTACGACAACAGTTTTTTTTATCTCTGTAATGTCAATATCCCTTCAATTTAGTCATTCTTGTGCCTTTTTACAATTGACACACTTTTTATATCTGTTTGAACATTTTTTGATAAAATATGTCCTTTTTCTCCACACTTCTTGTTTAAGTAGGATTTATTATCATAAAATCTATAGTAAAATGTACCAACATGAAACTTGGTAAAAACACTTTATGAACAGAATGAAGAATCAAAAGAGTATATACAAATATTACGCATGGAAGGGTGCTTTTTTGAAGAAATTAGGAAGTGTGGTGATATTTTTCGAAATTCTTTGAAAAGGATATAGCACCCTCAAGGAACGTGGTAAAAATGATTCATTGACTACAAGAATGAAGAATGAAAGGAATATAAGAATATCAAAGGATAAAGTGTATTCTTGTGGATTTGGTTAATTGGTGTTATTTGTTTTTTGAAACAAAATCTATTTTTGAAAAAAAATTATACATTCCTTCACCAATAAAAAACACCCTTTTACTATAGATATTTCTATTGACTGTTTTGATTCTTCAGTCTGGTAGTTCAGAACACATTTCTACCAATTTTCATAAAAGCACCATTTTTGTCATATATTTTATGACAACAATCCTACCACTACCTTTACCCTCCAAAAAACACCTGTTCCCCATATATATTTGAATTGATTCTTCTAATTATTGCTTTTTATGACAAGTGAACAATTGATGCCGAGTTTCATCAATGGTTTTAGGGAATATTTAACTTTTATATTGAAAACATAGTCATCCTTGCATAAAAATAGTAATAATTTTTTCACGGAGGAGGCATTGATTTACTTTTAATATCATTTGATTCTGCATTGAAAACTATCTTAGCAACATGTGTCATTATGTTGAGGTTGTACCAAGGGTATATTTTTCTGTTTGATACACCACAATTTCCCCCCTCTCCCCCTAAAAAAACACCCTTCCATGTGAAATATTTGTATAGACTTTTTTGATTCTTCTTTCTCATGGTGCATGAAACGTTTTCACGAAGTTTCGTAATGGTACAAATTTTGTTTGTTTTATTTATTGTTTTTATCCTGTCCTGTGCCTGTACCTATAGTAGGAGTTAGAATGGAGTGGAAAAGTAGTACTCCGAACGTCTAATGGAAAACGACATAAGAAATCTAACGAAAACGTATCTTCGGAAAATGCACATAATATTTTTCACTCATTTTCTCTTTCATTGTTTTCAATTTGCAACCGCACCATTTGATCTATTGACAATTGCACTTCCTCCTATGTAAAGCGCATTTCACATTTAAGGCCTAACTACATTCATTTCACTTTTGTCCAAAAGTGTAAAAGTGAAAAATACAAATACTGCTGGCGACACCTTCCTGCGAAAAGATTATGAAGTTTGAGTTGAGCTGAATACATTCAAACACGGAAAAGGCTAGTTCAACAACTATTATCGTATTGAGTGACATCTATGAATCAGCTTTTTAATTATTTATTTAGATGTGTTTGTGTTTCACTTTTCTACAAAAGTAAAAGTTAGAGACGCTCTAACTTTTCTAAGACTTGAGAAAAAAGAAAACAGTAGGTCTGAGTTGTTCGATGAAAAGACACTTTTTTCACTTTGGTATAAAAGTGAATTGAATGTATTTAGGCCTTCTTACTTTGCTATTGGTTTGAATATAGGATGATCGGTATAAGATGCACCAAAAAGATAGAGTGAGTAGGTTAGTTTATGACAAGGAAAAAAATCGTATGGGAGAGGAGGATCTATTTCCCCCCGTTTAGGTGGAAGGGTTAGTTTTCTAAAATAATTAATTAAAACAGAAATGACATATTCAAAAACAACGCTAAAACTTACAATGTAATGCTATACCTTTTTGGAAAGCCAGAAATCTCTTCTGTAATTTTCAGATAGAATAGAGTTGTGTTACTCCGAGGCCACATACACTATGGCCTGTCCAGTTTCGTAGTTTGTATTAAATAAATAAAAAAATGCGTTTGTATTGCAACTTGCTTGCCAGTACTTGTCCGTGTGGCCTCGGGGTTAGTGGATTGTTTTAAAAAATTAATTTTCAAACTCAAATTTTGGAAAATTTTTTAATTTTTTTTTTCAAAATTTTATGAAATCAAGTACAATTTTTGTTTCAAAACTCTTATTAATTTCCAAACAGGATACTAAACTGAGAATTGTGCATTTTAGTTCACTTGAAAGAACGCTTAATTTAGTTCAAACAATTTTAGCCAGCTAGTTCATTCATCTTGTTTACCCTGCAGCCACACGAGCCAGTACTGGCTAGCCAATTGGCTACATACATTGACTGTCAAATTCCTATTCGTGTATTTGCTGTGACGTAGGCGACATGCTGTACTGGCTTCTATACTGGCCAGGGTTCGGATGTTAATCCAAATGGAATAAATCTAGTCCCATTTAAGGGAAAGAAGTATAACTGCTACGATATTCCGCTTTTTCAAAATTAAATGATCTAAAAACACTCTATTGCTATGCGACAAAACTAACAAAAGAACAGAGCGTTACGAATGTTTTGCGTTAGTTCTGTGTGGAGATTTAGCTAATTCGAAACCGCAAGTAGTGATTAAGTTGAGTCACTTTTCGCCGAAAATCGATTTAGCTAGTAAAAATTAGTAATGCCGGATTTACACATGTCACAAATTGTCATAAATTCTTCCATTTTCACGCCATTAATGACATAATCGTGTAAATGAATTGAAAATGTGCCATAATATTCATCATAAATAAATGACGAACTAATTGGCATTAAATATTGCCATTAAAATGAAGCCATGTAAATGTACAGTGACACTATTTTTCAAATAATGACAATACAGAATAAAGAATGAACCTGCTCATTCTTCGCCATTATGATAACAGAGCATCAAAACGGCATTGTTTTGCGTTCGGGTAAATGCATGTCATTAATGATTTGATTTTACCATTATTTTGCCACTTCAATGACGTGAATGAATGGAAATTTGTCAAATTTGTCACTTGTGTAAATCCGATATAAGGGGCTAGTGAAATGCAATTTCAGATTAGTCGTCGGATATTTCAGCAGTGACTTGGTGTATGTGTTGGTAAATTTACACTTTTGAATAAGTATTTGTGCTTTTTCTCAAGAACTTTTCATGTCTATTCATGTATAGGAAATGAAAAAAAAAACAACGTATGAAGATGAAAACAACCATCCTGTTATTGCCTTTTATTGATACTTTTTATTTTTATTATCATGTGTGAAAGAAATTATATTCTATTCACTTTGTCACTATTAGCATTTAATTTCTCAAGGATGAAAACTCACATTAAAATTTAATTACCACAAACACAATCACATAAATCTTTGAGTTCTTTAGGACTGGACATATGAACTCCCCAATTATTATTTTATTAATATTTTGTGGAATAAAATGTGAGTCAATTCTAGTTTTAGACCAAATTTTCCAAATCTGCTCCGAAAAAGTACTGCCGAACCCTGTTACTGACTGCTCTACTCGCTTCCCAACTGGCTACGAAAAAAGCAAGCCAGTTGACGAGCCAGTTGCTCAGGCTTGTATGTGTTAGTAATAAAATATGAGTGTATTGCGACTGGCTAGCCAGTACTGGCTCGTGTGGCCTCAGGGTTACTTAGTTCAGTAGTTCAATACTCGCAACACCAATTTAAAGCTATTTCACGAACAATTAACGAAATCCATATAATGTAGGTATTTAAAATACTTAACACAATAGCAAAAACTAAACCACAAAGCTACGCAAATCATTAGGTTCACTTAATCTCACATCTCACATGTACCCTTAAAGCTCTCCCAAACTGACGTGAATTCGCAGCGACGCTGTTTACATTGGGAAGATTGAGACTGGTCTCACGGTAGTTTCTGGACAAACAGAAGTGGGGGTCTGGGACGTCGTGAGGTATGAACAAAATATAAACACCGTACTCATGAGACTCACTTGTTGTTGTTTCTATGTGTTTTGAGGCGCCTTAAATATTTGAATGTAGAAACGATGAGACGCACGAGTCTGAACTCAATTTTCTCAATCTTAACAGGCTCATTTAACGTTTCAGAGCATTTCAAACTTTTTTCAGTTGGGTATGTGTGCTAGTCTTTTCCAAAAAAATTATAGCCAGTTTATACTATGCCGAGATAAAGCAAATTGGAAACCACAGGGAGTGAGTAAGATGATTCACTTTTCGACGAAAATTGATTTAGCTAGTAAAAATGAGTGAGTGGGCGAGTGAAATGAAATGTCGTATATGTCACCGGATATTTTAACAGTGACTTGGAGTAGTTGTTGGCAAATTCACAATTTTGGACAAGTCTTTGTGCTTTTTTGCAAGAAACTTTGTCACACTTATACATGGATAAAAATGAAATAAAAAAAAACAACTACCCTTTTATCGATTCTTTGAATCTCACTTTATAATCATAGTATATTAAATAAAATTATATTTTATTCACCTTTGATACTATAAGCACATCATGTGAAAACTCACATTGAACTTTAAATACGACAAAAAATTACTAAAATCAAAGATACTCCATTAATAAGATTCCATAATGTTTAATGTTTGAAACTAAGTTCGAACTTACTCATCTCACTTCAATAGCTGAATTACTCACGCAATAGATAATTGCGAGTGAAGTGAGATGAGTCGGTGAGTAAGGCAAGTCATCTCACTTCACTCCCTGAAATTGCTAAATCTCAGCACTGAGATTTCAGGGGACTCAGAGGGATCAGAAATACAAACTCTCTTAATTTCGTAAAAAAATTTGTTGAAATTATATAGTAGCTGTGTTTGTTTGCAACTCCAGTAAATTCTGTCTGAAAAAACGACAGCAAAACAAATCAATTTACATATCAAATACAACAACAACTATGTCCATATAGAGTCAGCTATGTCCAGATAATTAAGTGGATCTCACTTTTGTCCCGATAAAAACGGTACTGCCAGACTCTATTGTCGGTGTGTTATCGATAATTTCTATAGAAATGTCAAATGTTTGTTGGTAAAATTATTCAATACAAAATGGCAGATCAAGGCAAATGTTGAAGTGTCCCGGTGTCGTTTTTTTTCGCCAATGTCCATATGGACATGCAAAAAAAAGCAGCTAGTATTGAATTTGGAATTTTTCAACAAAACAACCTCATTTGGGCTAAAAATTAAAACATGTGTATTGTGCTTTAAATAATCTTACAAATAGGTTATATGCGGTTAGATGAAGGTGGCGTGGAACGCTGTGTGAATTAACCGTTTAGAAACTAACCAACGATTTAGGCGCCACCAAAACCATTTCACCTCAAGTTACCACAAACGAACTAAAACATCGAACTCTCCAAAATATTTCCACACGAATAAACCATATACCACACCTAATATATACCCTTTTCGCAATTGCTCTGTTTTTATGTCCATCACCCGCATTGTTATTATATTTCCAATGCAATCAAACAGACCAAACATATAAAATTCCCCAAGAAAAGATAAAGAAACAATCAATATGAAGCATCCATCTGCTTTTTTCCTTTTCTAACCAATGCTAAACCAAACGAAGTCTGCCCAACAAAATGAAATGAAAATATTCTTCACTTCAGTTGCTCGTACTCGTTGCTCTTCCTAACTTCGTTGTTAGCCTGAAAACTTAAACCTCGTCTCGTCTGAATGTCTGAAATTTCAAAGCTTAAATATATCTCGAAACACACGACGACCGACGAAGGTAGCCGAATTCATTGTAAAAAAGTTCATCGTTGTCAAGATTTTTCTTAACATAATTGTTTAAAGGTGATTAAAAATGTAAATGAATAGTTTCTGCAACGGAATTTGTACTCTTTGTGGTTTGTGACTTGGTTTTTAATCAGTTTAGTGAAAAATCAAGAAAAAAATTTGTTCGTCTACTCGGGTTGGTGTGAAAAAATACCCGTACAAAAAGAGATCTTAAATTTTTTCCTTCCACTATGATCTATACCCATCTCGTTCTTTCGCACTGGTTTTCAACTAGTGAGGTTTCGGTTGATTGCGAAAACGCCTGCTAAATTGTCTATCAACTGTGTTGGCTGACGACAATAATTTATTCTCGGAAGGAGAAAAGTGTTAAATATGAAAATTGAAAGTTTTGTGAAATGTATTTGGAAACAGCTATAATGTATAAAGCTTCAAAGATATCCCGGCAATGAGATTTAATACAAAAAAGTGGTGGTAAAGTTTTTTGTTCTATTTTTTAAAAATTTTGTATTTTATTTTTTTATAATAAATACTGTGGTGTAGATATCTGCTTTTTGTGCTTACACATCTTTTCGCTCACTCATTGAATTGCTTTAGAAAAATGGTCTCTCTCTAGCGCATGTCGGGTGTACGGTGTTTGTGTCATTGCCATCATTTTACAGTTGTTGGTGTATATTTCCATTATTGTCTATTCTTTTCAACCTTCTAAACTTTCGGGAATTAATGAGAGAGACAAGGATATGAACGTGAAAAAATTAGAATTTTTGATGGCAGTAGCAACGGCAGCCTAGCAGCAGCAGACAAAAATTTCTTATGGAATTTTTCAAAACCACTAAAAGTGAATAATTTTTAATGAATTTGTGTTGTGTGACACCCTGGACACTTGTATAACAAATAGACTGTGTAAAACTGTTAAAATATCAACCGTATATTTTGTATTCATTCAACATTTTCGGTGCTGAAAGTTTTTTTTTCCTTTTCCTTGTGAAACACTGAAGTGTAGTCGATCTACCGTGGTTTGTGTTGGCGGTGTTGTGGTGCTTTTTTTGGTGGCTTATTAATGGTGCGTATGGTGGTGCCTACTCGGGCTCGTCTGGGTGATTTATTTGTTCAATTTCATAAAATAGCCAAATCCCTGTTGGAAAATAATTTCCTGATAAATAATGTCCTGCGAAAAAAATGTTCATCAGTTCAATTTTTTCTCTCTGAGTGGGAGTGAGAATGTTCAATGCAAAGAAAATTGTGAATCAAACAAAAAAACAGAAAAGGATGCAAGAATTTATTTGACAGATGTGTGTAGGGAACTGAACTGGGGATGGGACATGGGACGATGACGGTGATTTTGATTTCCTTTCGGCGACACAGTGCAGTTTGCAGTACCTCTACTCAAATTTCATTAAATGGCAAAGTAGAAAGAAAGGAGTGAATAAAAAAAATGCCCTATTTTTATGTTGTGGTGGGGTGTTGGTGGATATGCACTTGCTGCGCAGAATGCGTTTTCTTTTTTCTTTTTTTTTTTTGCTAATTTGACGATATCAGGGTTTTTATAGCAAGGTACCTACTTTTTGTTTTAGCATTAAACATGGAATAATTTTAATTAATTATAGGTTTTTTTAGTTATTTTCTTTCTATTTAAATCACCTTGCTGCTTTTAGAATATTTTAATATATATCTACTTTTTTTCTCGTTTTAATGCATTGATGAGGAAGCATATTCTTTCTCTTTTTTGCTTTAAATTTTTCACATTCTCGAATTCACAGAGTTGTGTTGTTTTTTTTTTTTTGTCGTCGTCTTCCTTGGTCTTATTTATATAGTGGTGTGGTAGGTAGTCAGGGTTGTTATATTTTCTTAGTTATTAAAAAAATCAAATTCTGCATATAAAAATGGGAAATGTATTCCTATTAGAAATTTAATTTACTCTCAAAATATCTGTAATTTATAATTGTGCAGTATTTAATAGAGACATGAAAGAAAGGTGGCAAACATCATTATATAAATACAAATATTTGTGTGAAGGTATATGTGACTTAAGAAGTTGCATATCTACCTAGTTGCAATTTTTGCAAGTTTCCACTTTCCACTACAGTAGGTATACTTTTGTTTTGTTTTTGTATAAATAACTACACAGTTATTCAAACAAACCTAGTTTAAAAGACATCAAATAAGCAAATGCAACTATTATGTTAGTACATCCCTATCGTGCGCTGATTGCAAGAACTACTACATATGTATGCAGTTTGATTTTTTAAATTTATATTGGGTGCGTTCATCGGCAGAAATCTGAAAATTCAGTACTGAAACGTAACGTTAAACGCACAAAAAATCTGAAATTTCAGCCAAATGTCATATATTTTTTTTCTGCCATAATCTTGAGTTAACCTGCTGATTTTACTGAAAGTAATATAAGGAAGAACTTTTTTTGTCACATAATAAATGACTCTGACGAGGAAGTTACTATGTAAGTTGACTGGAAAAAGCTTGTTCGTTGTTTTTACTTGGATTATAATACTTAAGAAAATAGTTGAAGCCATACTTTTCACTGGCAACCAAAAAATCTTAACAGTTATTACTCCCAAATGCACGCCTTATTCGCGTTTTTCCACCAAATGTAATTATTTTAAATAAAAATGGGGATAACTTTCACTTCTTGTTTAGGAAAACTAAAGCCAAAATGCCATGGAAAAACTACTCCTCAATCTTATTTTTTTATTTTATTCACTTACAAAAAAACAAAACTTAAAAAAAAACCAACAAGTCGTACCAAACCGACAACAGAACACAAAATAGCTGCATCTACTATTAAGTTCAGCTTCTATGTGCAGATTCTTATTTTTTGTCTTGTTTATTAGCTGTCATCTGAATTTTCAGATGAAAATTTTTATCTGAAAAACGTAAGCAAACGTAACGAAAAGTCATCTGAATTTTCAGATTTTTTTTGACAGCTGACCAATCAGAAGCCCCAAAAATTCAGATTTCTGGATCCTTGAACGCAGGGATTTACTTATTCGACATTTTTGTTTAGTGATATAATCTATGCTACTATACATAGGTATTTTGTTAGAAGTTTGTTGACAAGTAATGCGTTCTTAAAAGTTAACTATTATTCTTAAGTTGTACAAGTACGAGTATCTATGGTTTAGCACTTTTCAATGATAGCTCATGCATGTTATTGCCATGCATGCTATTAAATACATAATTGAACCTTGAACTATAGTTGAGTTGAAATTTGCTGAACCAGATAGGTATCATATTATTGAATCACGTTGGTTTTTAGCTTCCTATGTTTAACTTTACCCAGTGTTGATGCAGGTTTTCTTGGAAACCCCCACAAAATTTCAAAAACCTGGAGTTATAGACCGAGAGCCAAGAGCTAATTTTAAGTTTGAGGGATAGCAAAAAAAGAAGTTAAGGTATGGAAAACTTGAGTAAAGGTTATTAAAAAAATCAAATTCTCGCAGTTATTAAATAATGCATCGAAAACAAAATAACAGAGTTTGATTTATCGTGTTATCAGAAATTGGTTTTCACCTCTTCAAATAAAATGTTCCTGTGATCACAGATGACAGAATTTGAGACTATTTCAGTGTATAGTATCTTCGCTCTGTCAGATCGTTTAAAAAAGTGCAAATGAATTTATTAAACGGTCTGGCAGTGTAAACTACATACAATATGTACATTAGGGTGGGTCAAATTAAATGAACTTGCTTTGATTTTCTTGAAAAGTTGGTAGCTTGGGGGGGGCGACTTTCCTTTACGACATCCCGATTTCGAAGTTGATTTTTTTTTTAGGGGTAGGTAGGTATCTCAAAAGAAAATTTTGCAAATCTTAAAGTGAGGAAACCCCCCTAAATGCAATTAAAAAATGTTTAAACTTTTGAAAATTGGGTTTTTTGTTACCGAATTGCACTTTTTACACAAGGAATTTGGAAACGCAGATATCCTCATTGGATAGATTATCACTAGAAAACACTAAATATCTCAATGTTAAGGATAGGCAACATTTTTAAGTATTTTTAATTAATTTAAGAACTTTTTGTTTAATGAAAATACATAATACTCCATTTCAATAACAAATCAAAGAAATGTCAAATGGTCTGTTAGTATTGTCAGACACGTATTTTGTTTCCCTTGTGTTTTTATGTTGGGAAATTTTGCGGGAAATTTAAAACTTGCTTATATAAATACAGTGCTTGCATACAGCATTACTGCGTATAAAAAGCGAGGTATGTATGGGGGGGCATGCTGCCCCCCTGCAACCCCCCTGCTTGGCTCATTATAGGATTTGGGGTGGGGCAAGGTTTGGTGTATGCAAAGTTTCTTTTGCATTTAAAAAACATGGATTAAAAGAAAACATCCCAAAACCAAAGTGTACATCTGGCAGAACTTAGCATGCAATGACATTTGAGTCTTTATTTATTTTCCATGCATTTTGTATGGAAAAACTGAAAGTTTAAAAATTAATTAAAAATACTTATAAATGTTTCCTCACCCTAAAATTGTGATATTTGGTGTTTTTTAGTGAATATCTATCGAATGAGACCATCCGCATATCAAAATTCGGGATGTCGTAAAGGAAAGTTGAGCCGCTTGGGGTTCAAAAATATTCTCTAAAAAATTAGCTCAAAATTTTAACGTTTGGAGGGCCCTCATTGCCATTTTGTTTTTTCCATACAAATTGTATAGAAAAATGTTGGGAGAAACTTTGAAATTTTATAACTTCCTAACCGTTCAACCTGGAAGCAATTCGGTGTCATTTTTTAATAGAGAATTGAATGCTCTGAAAAGATATGCAAGCCAAGTATGATCCCCGTTCCACAGTGTGGAACGGGGGGATTAAAATCAACTCATATTCTCTAAGATCAGTACCCAATTTCATCTATAGTTCTTCACAAAAATGATTATACCTAATAGAAATGAACAAGTTACTAGAATGTTGAAGAAAGTGAATTCCAATTCTAATATTTTTTACCATATACCTACATACATACATAGATCAGACAAAAAAACAATGAAAAGCAATGAAAACATTAAACACCTAAACCATAACATAGAGAAACTAAAACTACTAAACCTATTTAACCTAACAAATGTCTTAGAATGCTATTCCATTTCAACTTTTTAATTTGTAATTTTACTTTTCTGACTTTTTACTAGTGATCTACTTATGTTTGATCCTTATTTTCTAATATTAATTTTTCTTTAATTTATCCTTTCGAAAACAACAGCGACACTTATTTTTGTAGGGATCCAAGAAGCACCGACAAAATCGGTCAGTGAATTTGCTAGAAGGGTTACTTCGAAGGTTTTCGGAGAGACACCCATAACTTTATGATCGCTCATTAATATTTACTATTATTATATATATGGTGAATATGTTTATGAAGCTCTTAAGTTACGAGCGTTCCGTGAATACCGCTCTAAGAATGTTTTTGTATCATTTGGTTATTCAGTAGTAAATACCTAACTACAAAATGAATTTTAAAGCCGTTGATTCACGTCCGTAACGAAAATAGTTTATGTGTTTCATTGCTAGAAGAATAACTTTGATCAAACTTATAATTTGGGGAAAAAATAATGTTATCCACAGCCTGGCGAAATTCCAAATGTTTAGAACTACTGCTGAGTTCGTATTCAAAATCATTTAATTCTGTAGTAGGTATACTACTCCTGAAGTCCAAATTTTTCCTAGATGTTTCGGTGTAGGATCTGAAATGGAGTAAAATATTTTCTTGCAATTTTAAATACATACCTAATAATTAAGGAGATGGAGGGATTTATTCAAAACATCAGAATCAGGACTGTTTTAGTTATTATTTATAAAACCATTGTAACAGCCGGATTACTCATGAATAATACTGAAAGAAAAAGGTAGGTATCACAATACCATATTAAAGACATTTAGATATATGTATGAGGTTTTTCCACCCCCATTTCGTAAGAAATAAAATGTGACCTAGCAGACGTAATGGGCCGCTATGTATTTTTTGACTGTCATAAAATCGTTCCTTAATTCAATATCACATTAGAGTGGCAGAATGCTGCATTTGCAACAAAAATTAATTTTTAACTTATTATGTCAAAAACAGCTTCATTTAGAAGTTTTGTAGTGGTAGTAAGCTGTTCTTTTATTTACATGCACCGATTACAGAATCCCGACGAATGAGCTGCGAGGGAATCAAACTCAATTTTGACATTTTTGTTAACTCATTCGTCGGATTCTATAATCGGGGTGATTATTTTTTTAACTTCTAGTGTTTCTGATTAGAATTTTTTTAAATGGATTTTCTCTTTATTATTGGAATAACATATTTTTGCCCATATTAAAAGAATGAAAGTGGTACATTTTGCGAAAGGGCTCCACACTATCTCACACAGCATACCTAAACATTCGTTAAAAATGTGTTAAAATAAAAATCGTTTGTATTTGTGTAATAAAGTGGCAACAGAAAAAAAAATTGACAGGTCATCTCACACCATTTAAATGGTTGTGTTAATACGAGAACATTTTTAGGATTGGTTCTGAAAGTATCACACATTTTATCACATTTTAATTTTTGAACTTTTGTGGAAACTGACTGTTTCGATGAAAGCTTTGAATACATGCATTTTATAGTGTGTATACAAAATTCTTCAGTACGCCATTTCTTAAATTATATAAGTGAGTACATTAGTACCAAAATCTAATTTTTTCTATCACTTACTACCAACGTAATAAAAATGTAACGTTTTATTGAACATTTTACGTGTATTTCCCATATAAAACTGCTTTTGTTGTGGGTTCCATATTAACGGTAAAATAATGGGCTTAAATGTTACAGCATTTTCTATCTTTAATAGAATAAGAGCCGACCGCAAATTTTGGGTGTGAATGATAGCAAAAACAAAGTAGGCGGCGCAAGCGTAATTAAAGGCTATTCAAAAGTCCAAGTCTTGCAGTCCACAACCGTAAATTATTGAACAGTGCAATCAAAATATGAATGAAACTTTGAAGGTAATCGTGTTAGCCGAAATTGGTTTTCACCCCTCACTAGATAAGCTCCTCGTATGCCATATATGACGGAATCTGAGATCATTTGAGTATATGGTTCGCCATGCCGGACTGTTTAAAAAAACCGTTTTTCACTTTGAATTCTGAATTTCTAATGGTCTCGAACTACACCTTCAAATGGTCTCGAATAACTTATCCAGGTAGGGGTGAAAACCAATTTTGGCTAACACTGTTACGATCGAAATTGCATCCATAATTTTTTTCGATGCACTGTTTAATCACTAAGGCCCCGATTCTTTAATTACCCTTAAATGAAACTTTCGGGGTCTATACTTTTTTTTTGTAAACATATTGTGTGCTTCTTACCTTTGAAGAAACAGTAAGGGTATTCATATTCATGCAACGATGCCTAAGCTTACGCAAAAAATTTGCATTAACGGCCTTCTGTATACATTTAATTAAATGCTAGGTAATTCAATCAGAGTAAGACTCACAATGACGTTTGGATGAGTTTAACCAGTTTGGTTAATTTTCCGCAACAAAATCCTTCGATAAGGTTACCAGATTGTGTAAATCTATAAAATTTGACAGTTTATTAACCAAAAAATAAACTTAACAAATTTGTAAACTTATCTAAGGTTTTACGAAGTTGCCTAAATACCCTTTGTGTTTCTCATATGAAAATAAACACTTCAAAAAAATTAAATGAAGACATTTTAAACACACCCACCTACCATACACCCCTTGCTCTCATGACGTTACTGGAGTTACCATGAATCAATATTATAGGTAGTTACTTACTTTTCCCGTTTTTGTGGTTAAATCGATCAAATAACATTGATTATTTAAGACAATAACATTGTTTTTCAAATGCTTCAAATTTCTACTGCCCGAATCTTTCTTAACCTTAATCCTACAGAAATATCAGTTGATGTTTTTTGTTGGAATAATATTTTATTTTGTAGTGTTTCCGCTAATACGCTTAGTTTAAAAAATAATAAGGAAAAATTACCAAAGTATATATATACCTGGGGTCACCCCTATACCACATAAAATAATAACCTAGAGAGCATGACTTATCTTTCCTTGGTTGACTGGACTATAACTCCCACAGTACACATATTTTCATTCAAGTTCGTGCATGTTTAAAATTTCAGATTTCTGGATTAAGTTCTGGTTGGCCAGAAATCAGAAGTCTGAACATTCATTACTGAAATTGAGGCATTAAATGCACCCACTTAAAATTTGACAAGGTCTCTGAGAATTAATTTTTTTTTTCAATCTGAATACAGGTTTTTGACACCAAGCGTAATATATTACCTTCAATATGTGTACTATGTATAACTGCCACCAAATTGGTAAGTGGGACTTTGCTAATAAAGTACTCGTTCCCAATTGGAATCAAGTTGGCTATTTTGCATTCCTTTTCTCTAAAATGTTAACTATTGGCCAATAGTCATAAAGTTGTTGATAAACTTAGTGTCAGAATGTTTAATTTTGTAACTACATATTTCCAACTCATTTCCTTTCCATAATAAATAAGAAAAAAAATATAGAAAAAATCGATTTGTTTAGAAGAAAAGATAGCAAGGTTTACACAGACTTGCACACACACTAAGAAGATTTGACATTTCTCTGGATTTGAAACTGTTTTTTTCGCGGTCTTAACCAATATTGAAAAGTGTTCGTCGTTCGTTTAGATAGATTAAAAACAAATGCATGCATCTTTAAAGTATGAGTTTTTTAATTTATCCATAAGCATTGGAAAATTAGCTAAAAGTGATGTAAATATCAATGAATCAATGTTGAAATCGAATTCCAAGTGCCCAAAGTCGTTTAACGTATGAATCTTGCGCCCGCCGATGTGTTCTTGGATAGAAATCTCTCTTGGTCTATTTTGGACTATATTTTTTATTTTAAAAAACGCTTAACTATTTTTGTATTTATGTAGGTATTCGTTTTTAAACGTATAAAACGATGCGAAAAATTTATAATACTTTTTAATGTTTGTTTTATATTTGCACGCAACAACTTTGTTGACTTTTTGCTTCAAAACTTCTGTCAAATGGCACACACACGAAAACATACAAAATCAATTTTTTTTACAGATTCCTTCCAACCAAAAATAGAAATCGATCTTCAAAGGTTGAACGGAATTCGCCATTTATTAGTTAAACTGCTGCAACTCGACTGAACTATCAAGCATTCCTATCGGGTTTGATATCAAGTTATGCGGCGTCTTGGTCATACATAGGAAGAAGCGAGTTAAAAAAACTGACATATGAGGTAGTTCATTAAGATCAAAGTCCAACTATTTGGACTTAATCAATGTTCAATTTGTATGTTGCATCTTAGTTCCCCATAATCGTGGGAGTTTATTCATATTAACCAAATTCGTATATCAAATCGGGAGTTTATTCTTTTGAAGATGTTAATATAGGATAAATTCAACCGACTTATGTATATTGACTTCTGTTGTTCAGACACAAAGTAATGGTAGGGCGACTGACTAACAACCTTGTAAAAGATTGCAATCTTCGCGCATGCAGTCTTTATAATTCTCATTGAATTCAATAAAATGATTGCTTTACATTCTTTTTAAAAAGATTGCAATCTTTTTTGTTTCGAGTCTATTATCACCATCAACTGATTGTAATCTTTTGAGACTTCATGCACTCTTTCCATTTTTTTTAGAGCCTAAATAATTAAACCTGACAAAAACTTGCCATTTTGTCAGGCAACTAGAAAGAAGAAAATAAGATTTTCCCTAATGGGTTTCTAAAAATTGTATATTGCTGTAAGAATGTTTGTTTTTGCAATCCTCTAGTCTAGATAGTGTAAAGAAATTGTTAGGTGTCAAGTTTTAATATTTCACTAATTAATTGAATCCATTAATTATAATTGAAATATTAAATTTGATTTTACGGTGCGTACTTTCACTTGACGTGACTCTCGGATAGCTGTCTACCCCTCTGTGATCTTATTTAATGACCATGTCCACTTGCTGTTTTTTTTCTCTATAGTTGCCTTAGAATTGCTGGCAGTCTTTATACTGTCAAATGATTTTGAACTTTAAGGCCCAGTTTCAAATGTTCCGGTTAAGGTTTCGGGTGGATATCCGACTCAAAACGATATCCAGCAGATAAAAGTGCCTGTTATTTTCTTCGGTTTCATCATGAAACATGAGTCTCGGATAAACTAACTGGTGGATAAATTAACAGTTTCAGAACAACATAAAACATCAAAAACATATTACAAATTAAATTTTTGTTTTGAAAACAAAAATCCTTGACATTTTAATTAAAAAATGTCACTGCTTTTTAATATTTTAATTCAGTATGAACCACGACGCATCAATTCAAAGCGAGATTTAAAATATTACGATGGAAAATTATAGCAGTGAGGCATCTTCTGGATAAAGTTTTTAACAGCCACTTGAGCCGACGAAAATGCTATCCTAGACTTTATCTGTCGGATATCACTATCCGAGACATTTGAAACCAAAAGTTCAAGTTAATCTGTCTTGAAACTGGCCCCAAACGTTGTGAAAATAACAATAAAACTGTTTTATTATGCTTTTCAATTCTATATGTGCCCCTATATAACTTACGACTTTATCCAAACTAGATCAAAAATTATGACCTTAAAATATGTAAGTGATCAACTTTTAGAGTGTTCCAAACTGAACAAAACCAGTCATTTGATAACTTTTGTAAAAGTTACTGATTTTAACTTCAAAATTTACATGAATTTCTTGTCAAGAAGTGCCTTTTGAGAATTAAAAATTTCAGTGTCAAGTGATACAATTATGATTATTGTCCATCAGTCATATTGTATTTTTACTATGCAAACTGTGGGGTAGTTTTAATTTTGCCCCTCTTTTATGTTTTCTGGGGTGCGGAATCCGAATCTGAGGTTTGTGACTAAAATATCGTGACGCAACATGGAAAAAAAATGAAAAAGTTATGCAAAAATGCATTTTCTGAGAGTTTTTTACTAATGGCCTTAAAACTACTAGTTATTCGAAAATTACATCAAAAACAATAAAAATACGTCAATTTTTAACTGGCGCTTGAGTCCAAATAGATTTTCGCAGAAAAAACCTTAAACAGAAATTTATTGGAAATTGTGTACACTTTCTCGAATTTCAAATAAGAACTATAAATGTCTGTGTCTGAAAATATTAACTTCGTTCCAAGCTGTTTTCATTTTATTGGCTAACTGTAATTATAACATCGCTGGTTGTATTTTGAGTCGTTGTCGTCGTTCCGTCGTCGATGTTAGTCGGCTACCGAAATGAAATACCAAAGAAAAGAGGTGAATGTTCGCTTTGGTTGGGGGATATATAATTATATATGTATGTTCGTATGTGCTAACATAAACATATGAACCAGTATTGTTTTTTTTTTTTGCATTTTGTTCTGTCTCTTCTACTGGTGTTATTCTATTAAAATTTCTATTGTTGTTATGGGATTTTTTGTTAATTTCTCTTGGTTTTTTTTTTTTTGTAAATAATATTTTTAATCTTTTTTTTTAAGAAGGCGATGTATTTTTATATTTGGACATTGAACACAGGTATCACTTTTCTAAAAATTCAGATGAAGAGCATATTTATGAACAAAAGTTATTTTAAATTATCCAATAAACCCATAGTTTGCTTCTTATTGAGGACCAATATTATTGAAATTACAAACATTAACACTTACATATGTTCGTATTATACTCTCGCTTAATGTTTTGAAGATCTTGGCTTAGATCTTATCTTGCTTTCGTTACTGCATGATCATTTCCGCATACATTATTTTATGTAAATATTTTACATATGGTCATAGTTGCGATTCCCTAAAAAACAATAACTTTCTTATTCACAGCCTTGAATGTATACGAACGCTTCTGATTTAATTTTCATTTTTGCGTGATAGGATCTATAAAATTCTTGATTTTTAGCCATCCAAAATGATCTCTAGCCACAAGTTTGCAACTTTTTAAACTTGGGTAAGAATGGGAAGTTGGTTTTATTTACAGATTAAGGCATTATACTGTATTATGTTTATCTAAACGAATTCTGGGAATGTGTATAGAAACACTATGTCCTTGTGATGGATTCTTTTATCTATTAAACTGAATTTGTGTGATCGATTGATTGTGTGACTGTCCAGTGTTAATTTCGAAGCTATTTGAATTTTGTTTTGGTATCCCTTTTACATTATGCAAATGTTATCTATTTCTTACCCTTTAGCACTGCATTTCATTGTAGGTTTTTTTATGTGGTTAAATGGAAGTAAAATTACAATAAAAGGGAGAATAAGCTTATTGGTCATAATTTGTTTTAAGTTGGCTTTTCTTCTATCCTTTGCGATTCCGAAGAACTAAGTTTTTACATAGTTTTTTTTTTTATTTCGCTTGGTCCAATCAAATGATTTATCGAATAGTTAAACTGCCTGCTCCCCGGAACCTTATCAGTTTCAACATTGTGTGCACGCTATCACCAGAATTATAGATCGCTTTTCAGGTTAACGTTTTTAGTGTTCTCATGCGAGAATGCCAATAAAATTCAATTTGAATTTTTTTTCAAAACTGTAATGTTCTCTCTATCATATTTTACTCTTTACTCTTTTACTTCCCCGTTTTCTTAGATTGGGGCATCATGCATAAATTTCCCATACAAAATACATGGGATTTTTCAGTCTTTTATTCAAAATTATGTAAATGTGTAAAAGTGGATGGAAAATCTTCAAACTTGGTACATTATTAGGGACCATAACGAGTGTGTAAAAATATATTTTCAATTTTTTTAAACAAGATTTATCCCGTTAAAAATAAAAGTAATTATATTTTGTTTGTGCATTTGTTGTTATTTTAACGGGTATATATTGTTTACAAACATTAAAAAAATATAAATTATACATCGTTGTAAAAGTTTTTTGCACAGAAGTACAAAATGTAAAAATTTATTACATAATTGCAACACAAAAACTAAAAAAAACAATAAGAGAAAATTGCGAGCGAGACCGAGTATTAATTTGTTTTTATCTGACGTAAATTTGACATTTCGATTTTTTCCACCCACCAACCAACAAATTTTCCAGCACTGACTGGAAAGATTATTGGAATATCCGATGGCAGCGTTCAGTGCTGCAACAACTAATAATATATAGCTCCTATAGTAATAAGTAGCTCAGTTTTTCTCCACGCTGAGGAATTGAAGTCTGTTAATTAGACAATAATGTTATAAGCTCTCGAGTTTTGAGTGCTGGACGTATTAGTATACATAAATGTACCAAGTTTCAAGACCTTTCATCCACTTTTACATTTACCACTCCACATTTACCATGTATTTTGTATTGGAAATTTCAAGTGCTTGGCGGCACGTGTTAACGAAAACAATTTAAACAAAATTTACACAGAATTTTTCTAAGAACCTTGATTACTTTTATGGGGTTAGGTTATGTAAGGTTTGAAGAGGTGATGATACGGCAAGCCGTAACATATCACTCACCCTTTGCGCTCCCCATAGGATTTGATTAGGACAGGTGTGAGGAAAAGGAGAAGGAGGATTGGGTGGAGTTTAGGTATTGGTATTGGAGGCCTCCTTAAACCACCCTGAATTCTGGATGAATTTTAGAATGTTCTTTAGTGGCAAGTTAGAGATGTCGTCCAATTCATCAAAAAAGTATTCTCCGAGGGCTGCTTTCCTGGGCTGGCTAGTCTGGGGCATTCACAAAGAAAGTTATATGAATCCTTTTCCGCCTACATCTTGACACCCTCTACACAAGTCCGACGATCTTATACCCATTCTGTGCATGTGGGTACCCATTGAGTTATGACCCGTTAGGGTTCTTAAGTAAATATTCTGTGTTTTTTCTTGAAATATTCGGCCGTAGATTCCTTGAAACTCTGCAAGTGTCGATGGTTGATCATCTGACACGCAGCCTCGAGGAAACTTTGGTGAATTCTACTTTCTTCTTGCTCCAGTGGCATAAGCACCGAGTGATCGGTTTTGTTCGGATCAAAACATGACCCGTTTTTGGCTTATATTGGTTTATATATCACGGTGACCTGGGACCCATTTAAGGGTAACTGTGTTCGTTGCGCTGAGAATCTTCAGTGCATTTCGGCAACTATCTACCAGTTAAGACTTTGTTGTGAGTGAGGAAATGGCTTTTAGGGAGGGGAGACGAAAGAAATTCAATAATTTAAAAAAATAAGTGCCACCCTAATACATACATCCCTATAATTTGTACATAGGGTGAGTCATGGCATTTTTTTTAAATCTAAGATCTTAGCTTATCATAATAATCCTTTTGATGGTGATGAATAAATGAAAATGAATTTAATGCCACAACATTTTAAACAGCCCATTGTTAACATGTGCTCACATCCACCTCTCAGCTTAAAATAAAAGTGCCCAAAAAAACGCCATAACCGCTCATCCTACAGCCTTGGGCAAAGTATAAGGCAGCCTTAATCTTTCGATATATAATCAAAAAGTGAAATGTACGCGCTGTGTCATACAAAACGCTTTAGATCGGTTTCGGAAGACTAAAACTAGAACACCCCTGAATTACAAAAAAAAGGTGGGAAATAAATAACCACGCACAAGAAGATTCGCTTTATAATACGAACGGCCTTCAAGAATTGTAAACAAATCGTCAAATTAGCTGAAGTAACCAAAGAGAGTTTGGAAAATATTTGTTGTCGTATGGATTTGAGAAAGTGATGGAAAACATGCTGATGGAATCTTTTAGGCATTTTCTTGGTGCCTCTAACATACGAAACGTCTTATACAAGTAAGATAATGCGAAGATTTGTCGAAAACGGCATGTAGCTTCCTTGACTTGCGCAGTTTTCAAACCTAATCACCTTTGAAGGATATTAAAACGGAACAACCCTCAACTTCAATTGAAATATTCACAAATATTTTAAATCAAGAATGGGAAAAGAAAAGTTCAGTTAAGTGCTCTAAGCTAAGCACAAAAAACCCTGCTAGCATAAAGCTATATAAAACTAGTAAACAATTTGCTTGAAAATGCTACATTTTCCTATTTAAATTCGAATTGCCCCACGTTGGGAAACACTGATCTAGTCCAAAGTTTACATATACGTACATATATATTTGTAAAGTACCTGTGTAATGTTTTTATTTTTAATTCACTGCGTGAGACGCAATCAAGGAAGTATTTATAAATATAATTATTAAATAAAATATGAAAAAGGTCATTGCAGTTGACGTACATTAAAAACTAACGGCCTTCATCTACCTACTTCTATTCGCAATAAAACAAAACATTGACGGAGAAAGTAACTTTTTGTTGCAGCTTTATAAACAGATATTTTGTTTAATATATTATGTCTGTTTTCTTATAAGCACTTCCAAATCAAACCAAACAAATCTAAACTAATAACTTGTAAAATTTATGTGTGCTCTTTTTCGAAATTTTTATAATCTATTCATTTTGTTTTTATTGATATTCGTGATAAATAAAACATGCAAACTAACAATAAAATATTTCGCTGAATTAAATATCTATTTAACAACGATACAAAAAAAAAAAATAATCAAAACAAACTTCTCTCATCAAATTAAAACATGCGCTGGTGTCAATGCCACTATAAAATAATTTGCGACTTTTCTCTGATAACGCGTCTACTTGAAAGTGTACAAATTAATATTCCATACATTCGCAATGTTGGGTTTTCCTACTCTCTTACTCTTCCGTATTCATTTATGTGGTTCACTTAATAGTCCGAGAGGTGACATAATCAAAAGATCGGGTGGTTCTTGCATTAATGATAATTATGAATGGACCTATTTTTATGAAATGAAATTTTGTATACATTAGGTGAATGAAAATATGTAATCATATTTAAAGGTAGGGTGTTTTGGAAAGATCAAGTGCCACCAAACCACCCAAGGCTTAAAATCGAACTTAGGATTAAAAATAAAAAATAAATTTTGGTGGCGCAACAGCTCATGGAGAACCAGGGCCTAGTAACTCACAACTCTCAACCATTCCTGTGTGCGTCTTGTTGGCAGAAATGGAGGGGACCTTAAATTTTTTTCCGAGTCCGAAAGGGTAGATGAGAAGCACTATTGGTGACAAGTGTACTCTTGAAGGATTTGTCAGTTCCTCAGGATTTGTCAGGCAGTACCTCAGGAAAACATTCCTGTTTTTTGGTGGCAGCGCCAGCGACTGGGAATTGAACCCAGACCTTCGGTATGACAGTCTTAGGATATTTACATATTACCGTAGTCTCTATATTAAGACTCAAATTGAGCTGTTTGAAACCGTTCGTGGATGGTTGGGCGGAGCTTAATCTTTCCAAAACATCCTTCTTTTACTTTCTTTTAAAATGTTTAATTAGAAAAAATTCAATTGGAATAAAATCATTTTATCAAAAAGCTAAAACTAAATATGTAAAATGATTTCTTGTTTCCGTATCATCCAACAATATAATTTTCTTATCAAAATTTAAATTGGTTGATGTTATCACTACAAACAAATGAAACACAACTTCTCGGATTATAATAAAGGTTCATATTGTTGGTGTTCTCAATTCAAATATTCACTTGAAAAGACGAAGGAGGCTAATACGCAGTTTGAGCGGGAACAACCAACGGTAGTTTTTTTTAATAATATGTGCTTTTATTAATTATTCTTAGAAATCTTTATATTTAACATTATAGACGCCGTCGTATTGACGATTAATAACTTTTAAAAACTGTTATGACGCAGTTAACTTAAGGAGAAAAAGGTTTTTTTTGAACGAAATATTATAT
Organism: Dasysyrphus albostriatus; assembly: GCA_946251815.1. NCBI lineage: Eukaryota > Metazoa > Arthropoda > Insecta > Diptera > Syrphidae > Dasysyrphus > Dasysyrphus albostriatus. The sequence continues at coordinate 77,898,003 of OX276336.1, forward strand.
TAACGTGTTCATTTGTTTTTAGCAAACATTAAATGTAGGTCCTACGTGGGTAGCTATTAATCTGTACTAAAAATAACAAAAATTATAGATATTCTTTATAATAAAATGTTAATAAATTTGATGAGTTGAGGTAACATTTAAACTTTTAGTATTTGGAAATGCCCTTCAAATTTATGTTAACACTTTAAATAACTTTATTGCATTAGTTGTCGTGAATGTATCGCTTAAGCAAAAAAAAAACGGTTGCGTTGAAAATGAAAGCATGAGCCTGAGTAGCTGTTTTAAATTTGTCGTAAAACTGTCGTAGAAGATCACAATGGTTTTCTAACTATTTAATGCAAGGTTGCTTAATAATAATTATGCTTTTTTCCTACTGCGTGCATTGCTGCAGTATTTTTCTACACTTTCTACTTTTATAGGTGTCCTAGTTTGGCTTGCAGATAATTCATTTTCAATTGCAAGTTTAAATTAACTCAACTCCAAAATGCGTTTCGCCTAGGTATATTTTTAGAGTTGAGCTCATTTGAAATTTAAATTGAATTATATGCCATCGCATTATTTATGACTTATTTTTTCAATCTTCTTTTTTCAAATTCAATGTTATTAATTTTCAACATAACACAACTGTTTTGACATTACTGGCGAGGCTCTAAAGAATTTCGATTGTTAGCTTTGCTAGTTTCTTGTATGTAAACTTACTATGCCCTCGTTAAAAACCAGATTGTTTCGAGTTGGGAACCTTTTGTCGCTAGAGACAAAAGGGTTAATAATTGGCAAGGTTCTTGCTAGTTTCAAAACCTTGCTATGTCCTTGCTAGTTTCTATGCAAAACTACCTAGATGGTTTTTTCAAAAATATTATTACTATTTGCCACTTTTAATCAATCATGATAATGGGTACAAAATAAGAGAGTATTATGACGATTTGTCATTCTTGTTAATCCAGGATTAGAATCTTCTTATATTACTTGTAAATATTTCAACCGTTACTCCATCAATTTGTATTGAAAACTTATTTTATTTGGTATATTTTGGGACTTTGATTCCAGAAATTTTTATTTTTTATGAACCAATAATTAACCCTTAAGACATGTACATAATGTTCTGAGTTTTAATTGATTTAATTTGTGTACTTTCAGATTTAAATAAATTTGCTTACCATTCAACGATCTTCAAGAGTAACAACAAAACAACTTATTGTCATCAGTTAAAATAAAATAAATAAATCAGCAATTTTTGCATGTTATGTGACAAAATGTGTTACAATACTACTGTGTTATATTTATTTGTTTAAAGTTCAAGAAAATAAAATAATAAATTCAAAAAATTGCATAAAATAAAATGCAAAATAAATAAAATAAAATATGAAATAAAATAAAAAGAAAAGAGTGTAACAATAAAGTGGGTAAAATAAACATACCCAAAGAAAAAAAAAGCAAACAAAATAGTTTATTTGAAATAACTTAAAATGTATCGACATCGCAGTTTCGTGTATTTATTTCTTAATGTAAAAGATTTGAAAAGAACTTTGGTTCAGTCGAATTTGTTAAGTATTTTTTTGTGAATTTCTGACATCGAGTTTGTTTATTTATTTTTTTTTTCAAACAAACTAGTTCTTCTCTTCCTATAAACGGTATTGTCTAAGTCTGTGAAAATACTATTTATGTGCAACGTTTCCTTATTTGTCATAACAAAAAAAAAAAACAAGAACAAAAAATACGCAACAGCTTATTGCCTATTTTTTATTTGCTTAGAAAGAAGTCTTCAAGATTTGTTTGTTTTGTATAAAATAAAACAAAAATAAAATAAAGTGAAAAGTTTTGTTAAATAAATTACAGAAAATAAAAACATTTTGTAACCTTTATTTATAAAATAAATAACAAAACCCAACAGTTATTTTGATACTTTATAAAGAAAGTATTAAATAATCAACATCAGTGCTAAAATACAAAATAAAGTGAAATTATAATTAATAAACAATAATTAAAATACTCAACTATTATTATAAAAAAAAGTAAGAGGATTTATTAAAAATCTTTTTGTTTCAATTCGTGTTCAAGGAAAAAACCACAAAAAACGGATTTAAAATGTATCGTCTCGATGATACTAGCGGTGCCGCTATGGATAAGACAAAGCAAAAATGTAAGTACAAAAAAGCTAATAAAATTAAATTATAATTAAATAATAATATAAACATTTTGCAACTTCGTTGTATTTTGAACGATTTCAATGAAATTGACACTGGTGATAGTTACAGCCGGCCATTCACGTTGAAACTGTCGTAACCACTGTCGCAAGAATCGTAGAGATTTTCTATGGGAAATTGAGAAGTTCTATTGTGAATGGACCACATTTGTACTGGAGTTTATTGAAAATCTCTACGAACATTGCGACCGTCCCTACAACTGTCTCAACGTGAATGTCCAGCTTAAGGCAGAATTATAAAAGAAAGAAAATTCAAAACAGAGTGTTTCAAAGATATGTTAATTTTTTGCAACTTTGTTGTTTCTTGAGAGATTTTAATGAAATTGACAGGTGAGAGCTGCCACAAAATTAGAAAATAAAAAAAAAAATTCGCTTTCTGATTTCTTATAGTTTTTTTTTTAAATGCCTCGACATCGCAGCCATCCTTCAAAAGTATTTGACAGTGAATTGCTTGACAGATGGGGACGAACTTTATTTTGACAATTTACCAGCTTCTTTGTCATAAGACAAATATTTAGCCCATATTATTCACTCGTTTAATCCGATTTATTCAATTGGATTTAAACTGCATTTCGGAGGTCGTTTAAGTTGTCAAATTCGGATTAAGACTGAATTTCATATTGTTTACTCTTCTTGAACATTTTAATTTCAAGTAGTGATATCAAACCTAAAATTTTTCAACCGAGTTTAACCAAAAATTTGTTATAATTTTCATGAGTTGTTTTGGAAAACGAATTAGCTTATTCGGTTTGAATTGGCTTACTCGTTTGGCGAAAACGACAACGACGACTTACATGTCTCTCGCCGTGGTGGTCGACACGTAATTCGCAGTATCTTGGAGACAAGGTCGCTGTATTCTCGACATGCCCATTTACACGGTGGCTTTCTCGCTATGGTCTCGCTTTGGTCTCGCCATTACATTTACATTTTTGCATTGATCATGTTTTGCCATCATCTCGCTTTGGTCTCGCCATTATCTCGACAAAGTTTTTTTTTCAAAATTGATTTTTTCAAAGTGGTTAAAATAAGCTATAGGTTAACTCCAAGAGCAACTCCACCAGCAATCGCAACGAACCCAACCAACACACCGATAATGTTTATTCAGTTTTTCTATCTCGTACATTCAAAGAAAAATATTATCGCCTTCGTCCTATTCTTTTCTCAGCAAATTAAAGAAAAGATACATTTGTTCTCTTTCGCACAGAGAACAAAATTCAACGACGTGGTTAAATATCCGCAACTATTTGGTTGAATGTCCGTGCAATTACATATTATTCCATATGACACAAACTGAAAAACTGATTTCGGGCAATCGTCCAATTTGTGCCAAAACACAAACTGAAAATTTGCTCAAATCAACGACGGAATAGTTTCTGCATGTGCGCGGAGTCTCATACGAGTCCATAGGACTCAATTTTGCAACCAAACAGTTTCGAAACTGAAAATTACATGTGCGCGACTAGCCTAAGACGAATCTTGGTAACTTTTGCTTTGTGTTTTCCATTAAATTACAAATAGAGGCTTTTTTGAAGGATTAGTATTGATTTCGTACTATTTTGCTAGCTGCCTTATTTGGCGCAATGAAGATGGTCTCGGGTGCGGATTAAGATCCAATTCAGTAAGTGCCTTAAGATCAACATATATTGTACAAGCAGTCACCATATCAAAACTATGACCCACCGCTTAATTAACACCGAGGCATATGTCTGCTTTCATGAGCAGAAGATATGTGGAGTGAACAGACGAAGGTCCACTGGAATGTCGCATCGACACATGGCCATTTTAGAAAAAGTTGTTTGCGTCAAAAATGCAATTGCAAAGCAATTTATATTTTCAATAACGCAGCCTACTAAAGTCTCATGTTCAGTAACTTCATTTTCGAAGTAACTCTAGGTTTGTTCGTTGTGCCCTGAAGTAACCGAAGTAAAAGTTTTTTGAAAAAAACCTGAACTAACCCTGACGAGCCAATTCTATGTTTTTTCAAACCTGGGGTTGTCCTGAAGTAGAACAAGGTTTTTTGCTGGGGCGAGTTTAGGTAAAGAATAAAATGTCAAAGTGGCAGGAGCTCTGATGCATTTTTTTTTGTTTTGGATTCACGTGCTGCAGGTAATTCTTTTGTTTTTGACATAGAAATTCAAGGAATACGCCAATTTACTTTAATAGTAACAAATAGAAAATAGAAAGTGTGGTTACTTTTTTTATTTTTAAATCAAATTTTGTTTCTTGTTTATCTCAATTACACAATTGAGAGCCGTTTGATGTTTTTTGAAAACCGAAAACCCCAGGTTTTTTTTTACAATTCTTGGGGTTGTCAAGAAAACCTTGGTCAACCCTGGGTAAACTTTAACGAATAAAACTTCTGTTGATAATCGAATCTATATTGAAAAGCCAGAGATCGTGTCCGTAAACGTCAAATATTCGTTTGCAAGAAAGTTGACGGGCGTAAATCAAACAGATTTTGTTTTTTGCAAGCAGGACAATTGTATTTTTGACGATAGTAATACATGCGTCAAAAAATAACGATCAGAATAACGTTTTCGAAAACGGTTTATGTAACTAGGGAATCTTTATGCGTGTTTGCACCAACTAGTAAATTGCCGAGATTCGCTTAGAAAATGATCTTTTAGGCTCTAGGACTAGGGGGTAAAAAATCCTCTTCGCCAATTAAATGTAATCCACAGGTAAAACAAGGTTATGGTATCAAAACGAGGCACCTTAGCTCTAATTTGGTCTCCGCCATTTCTGCCTTCCTATATATGTACTTATTGTATCAGGAACTTTGTTTAAAAAGTCGCTTGATAGCTCATATCCCTATCGTGAACCTTAATTGCCATATAAATGGTTCGGTGTGGTCTTTACCACCGTGAGTTCTTCATTGTCTTTCTGCACAAACAAACGAGATTTCAGGGATGCTTAAACTAAATATTTCTCTCTATAACTCGCTTTCAAAATAATAATAGTAATCGATTAAACGAAGTGAAGGTGGATTTGAAGTTCCGTTGGATCTTGGAACGGATCTGCTGTAAAGTAATAAATGAAAAGTCACGAAATAAACCTATCAGGTCATTGGCGGTCCTCTTCAGTTGTTAATTTTTCATAACATTGCTTGGTGCTTTTAAGTTGACGTTTTTTTTGTATGCGAGCTAATGCTTATGGAATACCGAGGCATGTCTACCAAGTTGTAACTAGCAGCTAGGACCTCATGAATTGAATACTTTGAAGTACCTTGACTAAACTTGGTAAAAACTTGCCATTTTTGCAGAAGAACCAAATGGTAAACATGACTGTCTCAACTCCTAATATTCATAGGCTGTACAAGTATTCCCCTTTGGCGAAACAACAAGATACTAATATACCGCCTCCGAACATACTCGTATCTCAAAACCTTGCGTTTATGTTCAAAAATAAACATAAGTTACGTGAATTTTACTCGTTTACAGTATTGCTGCAATTTGCTATTAATTAAAATTGTGCGACATCCATTAATAGCTACAAAGAAACCCAGTAGCAGGTCTTCCTTTTCGTAAAATATACAAATATACATAAATAAATATCTAAGCATGAACCCTCTACACGCACGTTTATTCCTGGAGGTGAATTATTAAGTGTTTGGGTGTGTGGCATCCCAATTTTTCAAAACATACTGCATAACACAGACGGCCCGGCCAGACAAACATCAGCAGCAGAGTTCGCGGCCATCAAGCCAACATACCGCAATAGCGCCCGTTTTACCCACTTCTTTGTTTTGATTTTATAACGCGCGTTGCGTTTGATTTGTTCGCTGATGTGCGTTGCTTTATAATTTTGCCGACAACCTCTGTGAATAGCCCCTTTCCTCTTTTCTCCAACACATACAAACACACACACATGCAAAACTCGCTACTTTCCAGTTTATAAACGCGCGTCTTGCCTCGAATTTGCAAAATATGAATGTGGTGATTGAACACTCTGGTCGTCTGCGATAGATGCATTAGCTTATGCTGACAGTCGGTGCAATGATTAAGTAGGCAATGACGTGCGTCTTCCACTGCTAGCTACCACCACCCATCAGCTATCTGGAATTATAAATAGCACCTCTTATATCAGGGAGAGCAGCCCAGAGCAGCAACCAGCAACAGACTAGGCGTTTGAAAAGGTGCCGTCACCTCCAACGCGCCGACTATATGAGATGTGGGAGCAAAGACTGTCGGTTGGTCTCTATATTCAGTGCATCGGGTTCGGCATCGGCATCGGCATAGCCCGCCCGTGAGTATAAAAATAAACCGGTATCCGCTTAAATTACATCACCGATGACATGAATATGAAGTTGTACCTGGGATGTTTATAGCCGCAGCAGCCACTTCATGGAGAAGTATGTAGCTTATGTGTGGGCGACAGAGAAAAGTGGAAATAGCAATTAAATGCTTTGGTGTTTGGCGAATTGATGTTGTCGCAGCAGCCGCAAAACGCACACGTATAATAGATAATATAGAAAAGCCAGGAACGCCGACATTCTCTATGTGAAAAGTGAGAGCAAGCAATCCATTGATGTAGAAAAGTTATTTTATTAGAAAAAAGGTTGTGTTTGTTTTATTTTTAAACCAACCCCGTTCTTTGTTGATTTAATCTTGGAAATTCCTCAAATTCGAACTATATAGATAAAATATAAAACAGTCTCAGAATACCAAATGGCATGGTCAGGACCGATAAGAAAGATTGATAGAAATCCAAACAAAATGCCTTAATTACTCATTTTTTGTTTTGGTAAGGGAGCTGGCGACAGACTCTTTTATATAAATGAAAATTACTGTGCAGGAACGAATAGAGTCGAAACTCTAGCTGAATTAGAATATTTCCGATTTATTTATGAATAAAATGGGACCCGGTTCAAAAAAAATATTATAAGATCCCTTCTGGAAAAAGAATATACTTTTAAACGAGGCCCAAGAAAGTTTTGAAGCCAGACATCTTCGCCCGTTTCGTAACCTCACGAGTATTTGACAAGTTTTTCTCATCTAGATTTCCCTTATGAAAGCCTTTCTAGTTCTAGGGCCTTAATTAAACTTAACAAAAACTTGCCACTTGCCAAGGCTATTACCCACAGATTGGGAAATAATGATTACATTGGTAATTTATTTCAACTTCCATTTCAATTACATGTAATTAGTAATTGAACTTTTATCATTTACAATAACACATACATGTCCATTACTTGTAATTGTAATTGAAAAAAATTTACTTACAAATAACATGTAATTGAAAATATTAAAAGGTTTGTGGAACTTCCATTTCAATTACATGTAATTAGTAATTGAACTTGTATCAATTACAATTACACATACATGTCCATTACTTGTAATTGTAATTGAAAAAAATTTACTTACAAACTACATGTAATTGAAAATTGTAATAGGTTTGTGGAACTTCCATTTCAATTACATGTAATTAGTAATTGAACTTTTATTAATTACAATTACACATACATGTCCATTACTTGTAATTGTAATTGAACAAAATGTACTTACAAATTACATGTAAATGAAAATAGTAATGTGGAAGTAATTGAAGGAAAGCACTGTGCTAATCACATTTCAGGTAATTTATTACTTGTATTGTAATTAATTAAATGCTCTTATTATTTAAACATTTTAATAATAATAATAAAAGTAAAAAGGCATTCCATTTGCTAAACTAATATAAATAGACCAAAATGCAACGAGAAATTTGACCATTTTTTGTATTATTAATTTAATTATGTATTTTCAAAAGAAGATTATTTTAAAGATAATAGATAGTTAATAAGTTTAAAACGACACACGTACTGAGATTTAAAACTACAGGGAACTATTTGTGCAATCACGGAAAATGTAATTGACAAAAACAAGTAATTAATTACTTTTTTTAGTAATCATTATATTTTTTTTGATAATTACTTTTGTTTTTGTTACATTAATCTAATGAACTATAAGTTATTGACACTTTTCCAATTACATGTAATTAGTAATTGAATTTCTTCAATCACATTTAAAAGTAATCGAAAAAGTGTTCGGAGATTTCAATTACAAGTAATTGAAATTGAACTTTTTTTTTCATTACTTCCCAACTCTTATTACCCACAATTATTGCTATTGCTGTTTTGTCTAAAAATAACCTAAACAACGTTTCTGAATATGCCCCAATATATTTAAGTATGTATTTGTCTATAAAAATTCAATTATTTTTAATGTACTTAAGTAACCATCAGCTCCCTAAATTATATTGTTTAGTAACAAGGTTTGAGTTATGTAACGCCACACGGCAACATAAAGTTTTGGTGGCATAAATAAATCAAAGCATATGACGACAAACCATGACTTGAAGAAAAAATTGATACCTAGGCAAAATACTTTTCACGCTTATTATAGTTGATTTTTTATTAACGTGTGTAAACTTGAAATACATACACCAATAATTGCTAAGTCAAATTGAAAGCAAAAAAGTGGATACATTTTCGTATTGTAGCTTAAAAACTTTTTGTTGTATCGAGCACCTAAGTATGTCAAATCAAAGGCAACGAATTGAAGATATGTACATAAAATATGTTTACAAACATTTCTTAGCTTTTTTAAAAGAGACACACAGCCAGAGACTATCAATATGAAGATGGCAATTCTTCGTACGTTTTACCCCCTTAAACCATTTGTTTACATTATTGTATTTGTAATTTCATTTCGTGTCGAAGAATAGATGTGAATTGCAACAACAAGAAGATCTGTGCTGATTGATGTGCTGAATGACGAGTTGATTTTATGTGTGCGTGTTTCACTAATTTTCACTAATACTTTGCAAATCTAATCAATCCAACTGTTCGTTTCAGCTTGTAGGCAAATCAAATTGACACCTGAGGATTGTCATCTTTATTTGATAATCTCTGCACACAACCAAAAACGCATTCAATTTGTGAAGTGGGATGGGACGATATGGGCTATAAGTCTACAAGTCAAATAACAACACAGCATATGTTAAGGAATGACTTTTTTTTATAGAGATTCTGAATTATTTATTTTGTTTATTAAAATTTATATCAAATGTCATTTATTTCTTGTCATCATAAATTTGTACCAATTGTCTTTTACCAAACTATGCATTTCCTACGTAAAATGTACAGATAATCAAATTTTATCAGAACAATTAACTTGAATTAGGTTCACTTTAGAACGGATTTTCTGTTATTTCAATTTGATTAGTGTTAAGGTGGGTAAACCTTATTTACTATCTGTCTCTCAACCCACCTTAAGACTCGGTGACTTTCCATCGTCTACGATCCCGAGTATGCTGCTTTCAGCCATTTGCACCAAGCGTTTTTGGCATCCGCGATGGCTTCATCTTTTAACTGGTGGTTCGGTCCTTTTCTTTTTCAAGAACCTGGGAGCTGAGATTTAAAGACTCTTGGCTGGAGCATTCAGTGTTAACGCCTTCCCTGCGTACAGTTTGTTGTAGAATTAGATGAACACCGGAACTGCTTCCAACTTTTTGAGAGATCATTTAGATACTCGTATTGTTTTTTGATAACGCCTTCCCTGCGCATTATTTGTTGGAGAACGAGATTAAGGAAACCACATTATAAGGCATCCCCTTACCGAAACCCTGTGGAATAGTTCAGACTTTACGTTGGATAGGATCTAGTATGCGATGTTGATCAGGAATATGCCTCGATAGCACTTGGAGGATATAGGAAATAAAAACATACTTTTTGGGACAAAAAAAAAACACACACTTTTTATATTGATGGCGGTAGAAATTCAAGTGACAATTGGCTCTTTGACAGATGACGTTTTTTGCAGTTTGACATTTATAAGTTGACTGAGCTATTAGATGGGCCGCTCTTGAAGGTTTAGCTCGGATGACGTCAGCTTCATTCTGATGACGTAATATCGCCTTTTTTGTAGATGGAACACATGGAGCTAAAGACCAGTCATATACCTAGCATTCTTTCTTCCACACACATTTGATCGAAGATTTGATGCATATATAACCTTTCAACACATTGCTTGCATGCTCAAAGAGCTCCCCTGGTAAACCATCAGATACGATGGACTTTTTGTTCTTTATAGCTATAAGTCTTCCCTTCTATACTAAGTGGTTTAACTGGCACAGGGTCTTTATTGAATGGACATGGCTGCTGCTGCTTGTCATATTTCTTGCTCTACCTAATATCCATTAAGTAGCTGCTGGAAAACGCCAGTTGTTGTTTCGATTGCGAAACTCTTTGACCTCCTTGAGCTGTGAGGATTCGTACGCCCTCTTCTTTCTATGCTCGATCTATTTCTCCTGTCTTCTCCTTGCTCGATAATCCTTTTCGATGCTTCTATTTTACGCTGCATCATATTTGCATGTGCATCTTCTGTCACCTATTTCACCTGCAACCATTTATCATAATAGCAACCAAATGAGGGAAACAATAAACATCGATGGAAATGGAAGAAATTAGAAACCACGGGTTCAGGGATGGTTGGTAGCCTATCGTGGATGCGGCTGCCTCTTTGATGATATTGCGATACTGGGAACACTGGTTGCTGACGTCTTCGAAAGCTGAATGTGTCGATTATATTGCGGTCAATTTAGTACACGTACCAACAAAATTATGGAGCGCCAGGTTGCTTCGTGGACTCTTAACCGTGGACACTTAGTGCTAGTGCTAAGGTGATAAGCCTTATTACGAGCTTCTTAGTGTCTATTAGTTCTTATCTTTTCTCTCTTCGTGGAGGCTGTGTCTACCATCTAATCCGCCGAAGGACATTAAGGTCAAGAAGCAAAATTTGTACATCGTTTTAAAACCCATCATTTAAAGAACTTTCAACTCCATTGTGAGGTGTGTGCTCACATGCACATGTAAGGCTTATATTTTGGAAATTAGCTTTGAATCGAATCACACCCAGACCATCTGTTATCGATTAAAAATCGATAATTTTGCTTCTTAACTGATTCCCTATGACGAATCCGCATTCTAAAATTTGTATAGTCTTTTATCGCAGCTGTAATAAGTGTCACAATCTATTCATCATATCTGATCCTATCAATCGCATGTCCCAGATTGAGGTAGTGTTTTTGAGTTGTACCTGGGGTATAAAGACTTCTCACGTTATAAATACATCCGAAGATCCGCGTGTATCTCATAACTGAACGTTTTTTACGTGTCAGGAAACTTAACCCGACGACACAACCCTCAAATCCGGGGAGGCAGGTTTAATAATCCGATGCCAATAACCCACTACATTGATATAAGCGTTGCCGATGGCCCGTGAAGTGTTCATCCGCCTCGATCTCTTTTTCAGTACCTTGGCAAGTAATGAAAATCCTAACTGACATCATATAAGTATGCAGTTTTCTTTCAGTTCTGATCTATGTTTAAAATTTCAAGCCTCTAGCTCATCAGGAAGTTAGTTTAAAATCGATAGGCAATTTTGTTTACCGAGAAGACTGAAAACAAAGCGATTAAATAAAAAAAAAAGTTTTACTTAGCATTGATAAAAAGCTTTAATATTGATTAAGGCGTCAAATTTTCCTAATGCAGCCTATAGCCATTCTACCTATCACTTTTCGCTATGTGAAACAACTGCCCAGGGCCCATCATTCAGTACATTACATACACGCTATCATTATTTGCTCATCAGACCGGGAGCGATAATATGCGGACATATATTATGGTGGAAGTTGTTGCTATGTTTGGAGAACGATTCGATACGTGTGAAATGCGATGCAAAGTTTTTGTTTACATTTCCAATAAATCATGTGCTCTTAAGATATTTTTGTTCGTCAAGTATAAAAGTAAAAGAGCAAGACAGGCGCAAGCAACGACTACGTTATATACTACATGCATACATATATATGTAGATACAAAGTCAATGCGAATGACATTCACAAAACAATAAACTTTGAAGGTAGATAATAATTGAGGCGCCAAATGGATTAGTCTGCTGTTGGGACTGACTTCAATAGGGTAAGCAGTTATTTCAGTTTTTAATAAATAGCACGTTAGTGCAGCAGTTCCTTTACGTGTAAATTAACAGATATTCATACTCATGTGAAAATTACTACTTTGAATTTAAATGAAATGAGTTATTTTGTATTTTTTTTTTTTTTTACTTTTCTTCCAAAGTTGTAAAGGCTTATTATAGCTAACCAATGTATTGATCCAGAAAAAAAGGGTATTCGTCCCTTCAATGTAACCCTTTTATTCTTAAAAGCAATAGGTTTTTTTAGGGAACACAAAAAAGTGGATGGCACAGTTCTGTCTTTCTGTCTGTACCTCGACCTACCGCCTAAACCACTGAAACGATATTCTTCAAATTTAGAACTTAAGGTTTTCTCTGTGATTTTCCAGAGGGGAAATTGAAATTTTTATTTTTTATCTCAAAAACGGTTCAAACGATTTTAATAAACGATTTTACCAAAAACCGTTATTCAAGGTACCTGCCATATAATGTCTTTTTTATTTTCGATTTTCTCATTAACGGCTCAATCGATTTCATTCAAAGTTTTGATGCAAAAGCTCCCTAAAACGTAAATGTAATTGCATTTCAAAATTAAATAAATTAACTCTGGATCCTTAAATTTTTGGAACTAGGTTTATAAATATAAAAAAATATAATAAAACGGTAAACACGAATCTTGTGGTACAATTTACGCGGTTTACAAAAGCCGAAGGCATATAAATTATGTATTGTTGGAAAGGCTTTTTTGTATCGAAGTGCAGAATGCAAAAAATTATTAGATAATTGCACCACAAAACTAAAAAACAATAAAAGAAAATTGACCGAGTACTTATTTGATTTTATTTGTCTAAACCTAAACGTGATTTTCTTCACCCACACCAACCAACCAAATCTCCAGCACTGATTGGAAAGATTATTGGAATGTCCGATGGCAACGTTGAGTGCTGCAAAAAATAGTAATAAGTAGCTCATAATAGTAACAAGAAGCATCACTAAAGGCTGCTTTTAAGCGAAAAATTTCTTGCGTTATTTACTTAATGTTGGAGTACACGTGAGGTGGTGCGTTTGCACGTGCAATCAGTATTAATTTCCTAAATTTGTTTATGAGTAAATCCGCAATGAAGGGCGTACGCACAAAACTGTAACCGGCGCAAATAACTTGATATCGATATAATTTGTGTGAAAATTTCAATTTTAATTAATATATAAAAATTGTTATTCCAATGTTATATGGAAAAATAAAGTTTTCTAGAGTTCCCGTCTGGAAAAATGGCTTTTGTCAAGTTAAGTCAAGACCTTGAAAAGGCTTCGGTAGTGGCAATCTAGGCAAAGAAAACTTGTCAATTACTAGTGAGGCCCTTGCTTGAAAAATCTTGTTGGATGAGTCTATTTATGCCATCACAAATACCCCCTATATATGTTAGAAAAATTAAAGTAGGTACATATATATATATATAGGTATATATAGTTTTCCACTTTCAACATTACACATCTGTATTATATATATATATATATATATATAATATATATATATATAATATATATATATATAATATATATATATATAATATATATATATATAATATATATATATATAATATATATATATAATATATATATATAATATATATATATAATATATATATATAATATATATATATAATATATATATATAATATATATAGCTCAGTGACTAGCATCTTGTTGGACTGGTAATCAGAAGATCGCAAGATCGAATCCACGAGACAACCTTTTATTTTTTTGTGAACCTAATGGGCAAGGCCCTAGAAAAAAATCGATAGTTACTTTTACTTGACCCTTGCTAGCATCGAAGTTAAATTTTCGTTAAAACCCTGTTTATTTTTCCAGGTGAGATAGTTAAAAATAGCAGTTTTCAGACTTTTGTGTAAAGGCCACATACACTTCACTTTATTTTTTATAACTGGGAAATAGTGCTCTGACATTTTTTTTAAGTCCACAGAGCTTGGTGCTCAACTCAAATAATAAATAAATAAAAATATGCTGCCAGCTCTTAGACTAAATGTAAAAGTTTCTAGTGCCCCGTTAAAAAACTAAATTGTTTTTTCCTGGTGAGTCGAGTTTCGAGTGCTGGGCGTACTAGTATTTATAAATACTCTGTGCTACCAAAATTTTATATAAATATATAAAAAATAATATTTTTTTAAAAAACCGCTTCAACGATTTAATTCTTTTTGTGCATATATTCACATCTTTTTCAAGTGTTGTTTTTAAACGACTTGTTTTTACCATTTAAAGAACGATTTAAATGATTTTTTTCTATAATAACTTAAATGATTATAGAAGTTCTTAAGTCCCAGGCAACTTGAACAGAAGTTCAAGTACGTGCGATCCAGTCTTGCATTTTATTTGCTTCAATTTATTATTTCGACACTGGATTGAAGCTGATGAGGTTAAATTATTAGGCGTTTTTCTTACTTATAAATTTACTTATGTGCTGACAAAAACATTTTTGAGGCCGAACTAGTTTATTCTTAATTAATATTTGCCCTTAATAGTGCGCTGGTGCGTGGCCCGATACGGGTGTTTTGAAGACTTTAATTCCCCTTTTGAGTCTTCTGTACCGGCCGCGCTATTTCGTAACTCCGCTTATGGTATGTAAAATCGCCAGAAAGGCGTCAAATTCGACCTGGTGTCCTCTTGAATCCATCTTTGAACATCTAAAAAAAAAAAAAATTGAATTGATAGTAGTTCGTAAAACACAACGTTTTCTCCTCCTTCCTATAGCTAACCATACACACTTCATAGAAAAAAGACATCCCCTTTTAGTAGGGTGTTAACTTAAAGTCTTAAAATATTACACTATACTTCATAAAGTCTCCGCATAGGTAGAAGCAGGTTTAACTATTAGATGGTCATAGTTTTTTAGTTCTATCCAACTGAGTCACATAAGTCTATTATATATCAACTTCAGTGCAATGCAGCTGAAGGCTGTTGAACTAAAGCCTCTCAGTGTTGCATTGAATCCATTCTTTTGGAGTTGTGGTTTGAAGTAATTTTCCAATACCAAATTGAAAATTGATATGCTTGTGATTTGAACGCATAAAATGAACCTCACTAAATAAATCCATTCCTTGAACATTTCACGAAAGAGCAAAAATTATTACCGACGTGCACTTCAGCATTAGGATTTCAGGAAGGGCTTGCTTGCATGATTTACTTTTCACTTCAATAAAATTAATAGTAAATGTACTCGTATGAAGGTAGTTTACTTGTTTGCAGTATTTTGTTTTCTTTATCATTAGTTTGATTAATGTACATAACTTTGTTTTAAAAGACACGGGACTGTAATGAACGTAAAGATTGGGCTGAATATATTTGTTTGTGAAAAAAGTGTGAGTGGATAATAGGATAAGGCGAAGAACTTCAAAGCCTTCTTCTTTTAGCAATCGCTGGATGTGTATTTTGTTGTGGCTACCAATAATATTTGATTTGGTTCTGGTCAAAAATACACAGGAATTTTCATGTGTGGGCTCTGGAAGCGCCTTGCTGCGTTTTGAATAAGTTAAAAAATCAAACAAATTATTTAATTAATAGATTGTAAATGACTTAAGAGTTAATTAATTTATGTTAAATGTTTGTCTATTTATAAAAGACAGAACAAAATTTGTATAACTATTCTATTTCACTATGAAAATTAATTTTGAACTTTCATTTCTTTTCAGGTACGTAAAATAAAACCTTGTAATTAATGCAATTAAATAACAGGAGGGTAAGAGAAAATGTATGCCAGAATAGTCTTATAAATTGTCCAAATTAAAAAAGGAGACTAAAACCCCACTTTTAAGAATAATAAAATGCGACTTTTGATACTAGAGGCCAGTTTTTTAGTTCAGGGTTTACTCCTGAGACTGGCCTCATGAAGCGGCTGACGGCAATCCTCCCGGTTTTGGATTGTTTCCTATCTGAGGCCAACTAATAAATGCTATTATCTTTGCTTATGTTTAAACAAGACATTTTAAGGTCTGCCTTTTTTTCTAACCTCTTGTATCGAAACGTCCGTCGCGTCGTCTTATATCGGGTTGTTCAATAAGAGCGCTACAAAAGTTTTTTTAAAATAAAGCAAAAACGGTTTCAGATATCAATGAAATTCTTTATTATTGTGAAAGTACGTTCGATGCCATTATGTACGGAACTCGATTTCTTTTGCATGGCCACTACGAGCACGCTTGCAGAAGTCCAGACGCTGAACCCAATTTTCGACAGTTTTCAAGCATAAATCAGCCGATACTGCTGCAATTTCACGTTCGATATTCGTACGAAGTTCATCAATCGTCGCTGGCTTGTTGGCATAGACCATAGACTTGACGTAGCCCCACAGGAAATAGTCTAACGGCTTCAAATCGCACGACCGAGGCGGCCAAGCGACTGGACCATTTCCTGAGATAACACGTTCTCCAAACTTGGTTTCCAATAAATTGATTGTGACATTCGCTGTGTGGCTTGTGGCGCCGTCTTGTTGGAACCACATGTCCTCCAAGTCCATATCATCCAATTGGGGTCAAAAATATTCTGTTATCATTGAACGGTAGCGATCCCCATTCACAGTAACGTGCTGGTCTTGATTATCACGGAAGAAGTAAGGCCCAATGACGCCGCCGGCCCATAAACCACACGAAACCGTAATTTTTTTGGGATGCAATGATGACTCATGGAGTACGTGTGGATTGCTGCCTGACCAATACCGCATATTTTGTTTATTGACGAAGCCATTCAGCCAGAAATTATGACGACCATAAATTGGACGTAGCGCTCTTAACGTTGAGGCCACTGACTCCGAATTTCGGTAGTAAATTTTAATGATTTTGACTCGTTGTTGGCTCGTATATCTTTCCATCATGAAATGGCAAACTGAAGAGAAATGTCAAAAGAGCGGCCAGAAATATGGTGTCGTTTGCTGTCCCTGTCGCTCTCCTTTTGTAGCGTGCCGTTTGAAAAACCCTTTAGTATTGAACATGATAACACCAGCTGCGTCATTGGTTCTTCCTCTTTTTGGGAGATGGTATTTTTGATACGAAGGCTTGCTGGGATCTTGGAACTTCTAATTCGATCAAGCTTTGTTACTCCTGTTTTCATACGAAGCAACTTAACAACTTAACAACTCAACAACCGTTAATTTACTCTAATTTCTTGTATACATTGTCCAAAATTGTTAATCATATGTAAGAGTGAGTGCCGGACGCAAAACTATGGTCTTCCTTTTCGATCACAGAAGGCAACGGAGTTTTTCAGCCACATCATCCTTCCTACAAATATGCGATGATTGATGTCGTCAATAATTGCTTCACTATAGTTTAGGTTATAGATATCAGATATTTAAACTTATCACACATTTGGGAAGCACTGTAAAAAAATGTCTTGAACAAGCATATGTGAATCAGAAAACAAATATGCTGCCCAGTTTCCTCCAAAATTTCCACTCAAACGTTCAGTGCTGGTTGCAGGGATTGATGATTCTTGCTTATGATGGCTATATTGCATCGCCAGCAAAGAATATCTGATCTGAACGACTGCGTTATCTCTAAAAGTGTATGGCCTAGAACTAATGAAAAGAAAACTCAGTACATTTTATCGCTGATTAAAAAGAATATTAGAATCTTGATAGGTGTACTAACGGATCACTGCGCTATTGGCACAATGGCCGCTAGAATGGGTGTATTCGCACCAGATTTCTGTGGGAGCTGTCAGGATGGCGAAGAAATAGAAACCATTAAACAACTGCTCTGTGATTGTCCAAACCTGCTAACAAATCGCCTCTGTTATTTAGGAAATTGCTTTAATAGAGAACTGGATGATCTAGCTACTAGGAGCATCTTTGCTTTTACTTCGTAATGGGATCACAATGGACAAATAGGCCCCCGTGTACGCAACGGCCTCCGTGCTGTGCACACCCCTCCCAACCACACCTAACCCAACCTAACCTAAATCTTCTTAATGGCCGACAGGCATATCTCACCGAACAGTGAAACAAATCTCTACATAGTTTTGGAAAACTGGCCATAAAAGGATCACGTGACACATTGCCGGCAACCGGGTAACTGGTTGTTGAATTATATGTAGATCTTGAAAGCTTTCACATGTGGCGAAGCGGGTTAGAAAAATGCTAAAATGTAAAAATCACACTGCATAACAGCATTGTCTGCTGCCGGGTGTGTGTGAAAGCGTACTTTTGTTTTGAGAAACTGGGTAGCCGAACCGCTAACAGAAGGTAATTCCCAAGACCGAGGATCGTGATTCCATGTTTGCTTAGAATCTCGGGTTAGACTTTATACCTAACACTTCTATTTTATGTACAAAATCTTTTTATTAAGATTTTATCTAAATATCTTATACATGTTTAAGGCAAATCAAAAATAAAAATGCAATACAATTATTAAACCGCGGCTTATATTAATTTCAGGCTCATAATGATAGCACCCTGTTTTACTTACGGTGCTGCTCCGTGCGGTGTGGTGCGGCACGTGGAGTAGGTACATACAAAACGTACATAATAATACTCTCCATAGGAACACGGACGCAAAACAAGTTTATATTCCATTGTTTTGCAATTTAACTTCTTCTATACTGTTAATGTTACGGTAGCGTAAATGCTGCGGTCAAACATCGTCCCCGCGTCATATTGCAATTTTAACTTCCTTATTGTTGAGCACACGTGATGAAGCACCATTTTTTCTGCCGCCGTCGCGTCGTGTCTTGTATATCTATCTACTTTGTGGCGTTCATCTTATGTTTGCGAAATTAAATTAACCGGCAAGAGATTAAAAAAGAAGAAATACATTCACACTCTTAAACAGTGGCGGATTTAGTGAAATGCTTAAGTCTTAAGGCATCACGTATTTACGTCAAGGAACCATACAACCATACAATATGCAACTAACTTAATCCTAAGTTAACTCACCTTATTTGGTGAGTAAGCTCAGGACTGAGGCTGATTTTCGTTGTGGCGATGGCGCCACCTCAATTTCGATTGTGAAGGGCGTAAAAGAGTTATATCCATAGTGTTACACATCGATTTCAATAGATTTTTCACAACTGAAAGATAAAATTAACACTCAACTGCTTCTGAATTAAATCAGAGTTAGCTAATCCTGAAAATAAATTATCCCTCATTAGAGGAAAGATAATTTCTGTTGTCAGAAATCTCCGTAATGAAAAACTAGGTAAAACCCAAGTTGTTAACTCGAAATGTTCTTCAGTCTTCAAAAATTTATTGAAGTTGTTAAGTGCATTTCTATGAAATTCGCCCTTTGTTGCACTAAGATTTCAATAGATTTTTTACATTCTTTTGTCAGAAATAAATTTTCATTTAGTCCAGAGTTAACTCACCAAATTTTGCGAGCTTAGCTTAGAATTAATTCACCAAATTTTATGAATTAATTGGGACTAGAAAATCTGCGCCTAAGGGCCAGTTTGTTTAGATTAGGTTAAATATGTAATAAGTTGTTCACAGGTTTTGGTTAAATGGAGCTAATCAACCAATATTGGCTGATTCGAGATTTCGATAATAAACTCAAACTATAAATTCATTGACCAAAATTTTGGTTAACAAGCACATTCGCGGATTTATCAGTCACAACCATTGACTTTGAACAAATTGTCCTTAATTGCTTTTAATAATTGTTTTTTTTTTGTGTCATGCTATAAACAAAACTGTTTCTGAACGTAAGGTACCATAGGTATCCTTTGTTAATAAATAGTTAAAAATCTAAATATTGTTTAGGCCATCAAGTCGTCTGAGTCCCGCACTGACGTTCGCTGCACATATTTGTGTTTTTTTTTTAGCTGTGTGTGAACATCAATGAACGACTTTCTTTGTTTTCTCTTCGTTTTTGTTTTTGTTTCTGCGTTGTCTTTGTTTTACTTTGCTTTCTTTGTTGTCTTTGTTTTACTTTTCTTTCTTTGTCTTTACGGTTTTTGCTTTTGATTTCCTTCTAGGTATATCTACCGACGAATTAACAAATGGAGCAAAACTGAAAAATAAAAAATTAAGAAATATATTCATTAACGAAATTAACATGACACCGTGTGCTTCTTTACCACAAATTGTGAATATATACCTATAGTATGTATAATATTGTATATTATGTATTCTTTTTAATTTACGACCATAAACAAAAGCATACGAAAGTTTTATTTGCTAATAAGCTTTCACTTGCGGTGAGTTGGGGTGGCGTAATATTGAAAAAATAAAATGGATCATTTTGTTTTATTCATACCCGGATGTTGAATGAACAAAAGTTGACATGTTTTAAATGAGTACATACGAATATACCTCCATAATATTCTGATTTTAATACTGGAAAATTGGTTTTCTGAAAAACGTGTTATAAAGTTCTATTTACTCGTAGCAACAATACTTTAGGCATATGTAAGTACGAATTGTCTTACACTATCTTAGCAACTTTAACAGGAAAAATAAACTATTCCTTGATAACTTTTAAGAAAGATCTTAACTCAAACAAACCGAAAATCAAAGATTTCAGAGGTCAACAAAATTTTACCTTTTTTTGTGGAAAGGCATCTAAAACCCGATTAAACTCAACAAGAAATTTGTCTCCCTAAATTAAAAAGTCGGACAAAAACTAATAACTAAATCACGATTTCGCAAAGGGAAAATAAAATTAAGGGGCGTTTTTTTTTAGGGATAAAATATTCGA
Source organism: Dasysyrphus albostriatus (assembly GCA_946251815.1). Lineage (NCBI taxonomy): Eukaryota > Metazoa > Arthropoda > Insecta > Diptera > Syrphidae > Dasysyrphus > Dasysyrphus albostriatus. The sequence continues at coordinate 77,918,855 of OX276336.1, forward strand.
ATTCTTTATTTCGTTCGAAAAGTCAATGCTATTCGAAAGTGCTTTTTAACATTTTGACTAGAATACCTACCTTCCTCTATAGGCGGGTTCATATTCAACGACGTAACAATATGTTTATCAAAACGTGTCGTGTTGAATGTGACCTAGCTTATAGGAAATGTACCAAACAAAAATAATCAAACTATTGGGAAAGGATCGTTTTTTGTTGGAGTGATATCCAAGATTTCCATAACACTTCGTTCGCGAATCTTACATTTAGGTTCCTTTAAAATAAAATTTGTTTTCAGGATCGAATCAAACCCACTGGTATCTGTAAAATATGGTTCGTTCTCGAATTCATCATGTAAGAACTATTAAAGCTCCATTCATGAACCCTTCAAAAAAGAAAGAAAAATGCAATTTTACGAAAGGAGAATGTTTCGAAAAGCGAAAGTTACGCAAGATGAAGTATCGAAGGACAAAGTTAGCGATATTCCACATTTACTAGCCATTTCCAACCATTCGCCATACTAACCATTCTTACTCGTAATTGACTTGAGTGCAGCTTGCTCTGGCAGTCTTTCGGTTGGCATGTTCATCACTTTTAGAACATAGTCCACTTCTAGCTTGAGAGTTTTTAAAAAAAGTGACGACAGACCCGTTTCCAACATAACTGCATAGTTTGGTGTGCAAGGCGGGAGGTGGAAAATCCGTTTTATGAAGTATCTTAATAATTTCTCCACTGCGTCATATTGTTTGGCCCCCAAACTTGAGCTTCATACAATAAAATTGACTTCGATACAGCTTCGAACACTCGAAACCTACTACTGTGTGCTGCGTGTTTGTTTGCAAAGCATCCTTTCCAAGTAGTACTTATAGCAGTTTTGGCAGTTGTTTGCTTTTCTTACAAGTGTCTCTCCATTTTAAGGTTTCGCTTAAAATACATCCCGAGATACTTGTATTCGTTTACCAATTCTATTCGTTGGCCGTTGAACGTCCACTGCTCATTCCTACTAGTTTTTCCTAAGTTTTTTTTTGAAAACCATGGCTCTTGACTTCCAATAGCTAGTACTATTCGAGCCGGTTTATCATCCGCTGTTGTGTGTCAGGAGAATTAGCTAACAAAACAATGTCATCCGCAAACAGAAGGGCTTTAATGTTGTGGTTACAAAATTCGATCCCTCCAGGTAGGTAATCTATAATGTCGTCTATAAATAAGGCGAAAAGTAGGGGGCTCAGTCTTGTCTCACACCAAATTTTATTTGAAATGATTAAGAAGCCTTATCACCGTTCCAAACGGCTGCCCATCTCTCCTCATACATCTTCTCCATTAAGTTACAGAACTTTGTGGATAACTTATATAATTTATACAGTAATGCTTTACGGTTCACAGTATCGAAGGCTGCTTTAAAATCCACGAAGAATGACCTCTGCAAATGAAAACTCAGCTACACTCCTTAAAACGAAGAATACTGTCACTGAACACTGTCGAATACCCCGGTCTGAAGCTAGCTTGAAACTCTTTAACTTGATTTGTGCTATTTATCCATCTTCTAAGCCGTTTTTGCCATATAGCGGTAAAAATCTTATAAGAAGCATTTAGCAAAGAGATGCCCTTATTGTTTGCTGGATCTGCTTGTTAACTTTTTTGTAAATAGGAAAGATAATTGCTTCCTTAAATTGCTGAGGTACCCCCCCATAATCCATAACTTTAATGAACAATGTTGTTATTTGTCTTCTGAGTTCTCTTGGCCCATACTTGTAGAACTCGACGGGGATTCTGTCAGGCCCAGGCGTTTTTCCATCCTTGATACCATTCAAAGCTGCCATTACTTCCTGTTCCGTTATTTCTCCATCCATGATTTCGTTCTCGACAAAAGGCACCGCGAATTGTCAATTACTTCTTATTAGGCTTAGATCTTTCAATTCATAATAAGCTCTTTTTTTCCCTTGCATACAAGTTTGTATTTCATATTTGCTTCAATGTATCTGTTCTTAAAAAGTCTTTCATTTGAATTTCGAAATAACTTAAGCCAGGCAAAAGATATTTCTCTAAACCTCTCACAATCTCTGTCAAACCACGGTTGCTTTATTTTTAGTGCTTCGTTTCTAGTATTTCCTTCTCCGTAGTTGCATTAGCGAATTGATTGATGTGCTGATGTAATTGCCTCTGATAATTGCCTGAAGTTTAATAATTTGTTCTGCGCCTAAATTGTGGCCCAAGCTTCTTAAATATATAGCAGTATACTTTTTTTTTCTATTTAAGCATTGGTAAAAGACCCATCTGTTGTAGATACCTCTTCATTTTCCTCTACCTCAAGCCCAAACGTGACCACAAGTGGAAGATGATCCAAAAAAGGTACTTGACTGACTTTCAAATCTTTGACGCATGTGTTCCAGTCACCACCTAGGAGATTCAAATCAATAATTGAAGAACCTTGTTTTCCTATAAATGTAAAATTTCCGGTCTTATCCGACTCGCTAGTACCATTTTGAATGCGAAGGCCATATTCATTACATAGCTCTATAATTTTTTTACCTCTTGCATTACAGACTTCATCCTTTGACTCTCTTATTATTGCTTCTCTATTATTTTCTGCTGCGTTTTCATTTCCAATTCGCGTATTAAAATCCCCTATTAGAAGTGTATTTTCTTGATATCCAAGGGTTTGCTGAAGTTGACCGAAATTGAGGTTTGCGACTAAAATTTCGTGACACAAAATTTAAAAACAAAATGCAAAAATGCATTTTTTGGGAGTTTTTCACTACCATTTATTCGAAAATTACATCTAACTACTATTGAAAGAATACACATTTTCCAATAAATATCTTTTCAAGATTTTTTCTGCGACAACCCATTTGGACTCAAGCGCTAGTTGAAAATTGACGTATTTTTACTGTTTTCGAAAATCCACTCGAAAGGACGTAAAAAAACCCAATTTTCAACTCAAGTCCGAATGGATTGTCGCAGAAAACAACCCTTAAACTGATAGATTAATTCGAAACTGTGTATACTTTCAATGGTACTTTTTTGAATAATTTGTAGTTTTCGAGCCAATAGTGAAAAACTCCTGAAAAATTGTATTTTTGTGTCATTTTTTGCGTTTTTTTTTCAAAATCGAAATCAAAACTATCCGACAATTTACATAGTAAAAACACAATATGACTGGACTATAGCTCCACAACCGTAATGAAGAATGATTTGTTTTAGAGACATTTAGTAAAACCCAAGTCCTTATCGTGACAGAACTACATAATATTCTACCTGAATTTTATTTTTTCCATATCTCACGAACGCTCACAGAAAAAAAAGTATATTAAGTTTGTTCGTGAGACCTATAAATTTTAATAGATTGAAAATTTTATCGGCCGGGAACTATTTTTATGGTTCGTGCGAAGATCGATGAAAAATGATAAAGATGCGTTTTTTAGCGTCAGAGTACATGGTTGCTGGTTCTTGATATATCCATTTCATTTATATCTGTTTCGAAAAAGACAAACCAAACTAGGAAACTGTAAGTGTCTTAGGAGCTGCTTGTAGATTAAAACTATTGGCTGCTGACTTAATTCAGTTTTCTTTTTTCAGCGTGTTTTCATAAGTTGAAGTTGTAGTTATTTCACTGACACCAACTTGGTCATTAGACTCGCTTTTATTTCAGATTGATTGAAGAATATAATATCGCCTTCTGACGCTCTGTGCTTAGCACTACTTAAAAAAGTCTGATGAATGCAGATCAAATCTATTGCCTGTGAATATCACTTATCTTGTCACAAATAGCTTTGACCGATTTCAATCCTGATCAATATTTGATGCTGCATTATAATTTTATGTAAAATTTTTAATCTAATCAAAATAAAGTCTTCAAGTCCAAAGGTCTGATTGTCACGTGAAAAATATTCAAAAGTTGTACTGATTTCTTAAAGTAGGTATCTATGTACATTGATAGTGATGGCTTTAAATTAAAATTTGAGTTTTTTATTAATATTGTTTTCTATAATTAGAATATTCATTTTGTTCTATTATTAATAGGAACATTATTTAAAGTCGTCGAACTTTCGTATAGGTACTAAATGCAAATAAAAAACAACATCGCAAACACAGACTGACGTTAGTTTTAGTTTATTTTCGTATCAACGAAAGGTGCAAAGATGACAAAATCTTAAATTTTCTCCGCATAGTCCTTCAAGATAAAAAAATTGTCGATTAGACTAAAAACAAATCAATGGTTTGAATCAGTTTTTATATCGCATTGATTTGAACGGCCTTGGCACTAATAACATCAGTGTACACTTACCTTTAATCTTTATTTTGCGCATCATATTTTCTATTATCCTTATCAGTGCTTTATTCACATGTGCTTCGTTCATGACTGTCAGTTTGTTTGTTGTTTTGACGACATAGACAACCATAGCAGCTTGCAATTGTGAATACGCAGTTCATTCATTTATTTCTAGCAATATTTTTTTTAGGATGACTAATACAAAATTGAATGGAAACCTTATGTTTCCAATGAAATAACTGTGACTGTGCGACACTTGTTATTTGAAGTTGACTGTTTATTTACAATGTGCTGCAATAAGTGTATGTATTTTGCTAAAAGATTTCCCCGATTGCGCATTTGAATTGTTTTGATCAATTCTGAGGAATGTATTTTTTTTTTTTGTAATTGTGTGAATACAATTTTATTAACACCTATGCAAGTTGTTTTGACATTCGGGGTTATTCCGACTATAATAACTACTATTAAATGTTTGTACACAAAAATATTAGGGTTGGTCGAATAAAATCGAATCTATTTTTTTTTCTTTTTGAAACCTTGAATAGTTTGTTGCTCGGGGCTCTAAGAAAACATTTTCAAAGTATCTACTATGAGCCCTTAAATTTATTGGGGCATATTTATAGATGTTGTTTTAGCTGTTGCTGACAAAACTGGAGTTTACCTGATGAAATTTTATGTTTTAGTTTTTTTCGGTAATCTGCCTTGTGTACAGTTGTGTAGGCTACAATTTGTTCCCTCAGATTTTTTTTCAAAAGAATGGATACCTTCATACCCTAAATTGTTTGGCCCGTCCCAAATTTAGGGTACTTTTAAGGAAATTCTTACGTCGGAGCAAAGCTATCCATCAAAATTCATCTCTTTCGGAATTTTTTGTTGTAATTTTCCCTCTAATTTTCAAAGGCTAATAATAAAGAATCTGTGGATTTTTACGACTTACTATTAACAGTATACCTCCTAAAAAACCACAGTTTGTCTAAATCCAGCTTTAAAATAATGCAAAGTGTGTCCTATTTTTCTATACCCTAAAAAAAGCCTTATATTTATTCATTGTTTCAAAAACAAAAAATATTTTATTTGAACCACCCTAATATGCATGTAAATTTGTTTTTTTTTTAATATAGCTATTTTTAGAAGAGCTTATTAACCGTAAACAAACTAAGTGACTATAGGCATTTTATTTATTGTTTTAAGTTTGAATTATTAATTTCGCATTTGGTTGTTTTGCAAGAAAAGTGCACAATAAGCTTTTAAATAGTTAAGTGCCTGACTGGATTACAAGCACTTGACGTATAGGAAATAGCCACATTGGAGCTCTGAACAAAAAATGTAGTGCTAAGTCATGATTATCTAAGTTTTTCAAAAAGATGTCAATAACCATTGTGAAACCTTATTAGGTAGATATACTACCTACTTATACCTATCCGGTTCCCAATCCATAAAGGCTCGCAGCCTGAGACACGGCAGCCTTCCATATTCTACGGCCCCTAGAAAGCTGCTTCTAGTCATCTAGTTCAAGCTTTCTGGAATCCGCAATGGCTTGGTTTTTAAACCGGGGATGGAGGTCAAGTCTTCTCAATTCTCTCGAGCCTGGGGGCTAGTATTCAAAAACTCTTTTGGCTGGAGCCTAATTGTTCATTCCCTCGATGTGGCCTAGCCACATTGGTATTATAACTTTTCAAATCGATTCAAATTAAAACTCACTCAATAATTTTATTGCATTAACAACTTATCCTCAAACCCCTGACTTCAAACTTCAATGAGGCAACTTGACCTTATTTTCACAACCGACCCCATTGACTCTTCTGTCTTCTGTCTGCTTTCATCTCATCGACAACTACCATCCTCCAATTCTTCTATCTTTTTTTCACGTCATTACAATCCACTTCCCCTACAGATCCTTCTTCTTATGACTTCATATATCAATATTTCGTCTTATAAACGAATCCCTCAGCAAAGTCTCCTTTAATATTGATAACTTTACTGTAAATGATCCCACAACTTTATTGTACAGTGAAATATTTAATTCTATTTCTTTTTTTTTCTTTTTCTCGCCACAAAACCTTGTCTTCTTCGTAAACTTCGTTCTCTGCGAAATAAAAGAAAAAAGTTGTGGGAAGCTTTCTTTCCCTCTCATTCTCCTACTGCCTATTCTAAGGCTAGTCGCGCATATGCAATTTTCAGTTTCGAAACTGTTTGGTTGCAAAATTGAGTCCTGTGGACTCGTATGAGACTCCGCGCACATGCAGAAACTATTCCGTCGTCGATTCGAGCAACTTTTCAGTTTGTGTTTTGGCACAAACTCGAAGATTGGCCGGAATCAATTTTTCAGTTTGTGTCATATGGAAAAATATGTAACTGCGCGGACATTCAACCAAATAGTTGCGGATATTTAACCACATATTTGAATTTTGTTATTTCCAAAGTGCGTTATGTTCTCTGTGCGAAAGAGAACAAATGTAGCTGAGCAAAAGAATAGGACGAAGGCGAATGTATGAGAAAGAAAAACTTAATAAACATTGTCGGTGTGCTGGTTAGGTTCGTTGCGATTGCTTGTGGAGTTGCTCATGTGCGCGCTCAGTAGTCAACTTGTGACTAAACTATTTTGTTGCGGTACCAGTTGCATGTGCGCGACTAGCCTAACTAATCTTATGTCCATTTTAACGAGCTAAACAACTCCCTTTACCAACAGTATCTAGTGAACATGCAATCCAACCTTATCAGTGATTCTACGTAATTTTTTCCGATGGCTACTAAAACATTCTCTCTTTCAATAACCAAACTTCAAACGATCTTAACACAATCGCCAACCTATTTGCTAAATCTTTCAAACAATCTTTTGCCGATGAGTCCTTTGCACCTGATTGTGTATATTTCAATTATCTACATAACTTTTCTCTTGGGCCGCTTCTCCCTCGCACTATCGATTCGTATCTCATCGAAAATAAATTAAATCAACTAAACGATGAATTTAATCTTGGTCCCGTTGGCCTCCCGCCATACTTCTAAAAAAACGCTCTTCCACCCTATTATGTTAAGTTGTCAGTGAAACGACTAGCCTTTTTGAGTTCAAGAGTATAACTGATTTATTGATGATTCTTCATTAGGTTATGGTACATTATTATACAAGTGTGTGTATGTGCTACATACTACAACATTTCCTCTACTTTAATAAAAAAATAAATTGAAAGCATTAAATTATGCTTCGAAAAGTAAATACAAAAATTTAAATTTAAAAAAAAGAAAACAAAATGTAATTCAACTTTAGTTAAGATAATTTGTAATGTAAAATTAATTAATTTAACGGTAAGTCTGGTACTCTAATGATCATAACCAAAACGGACTGGTTGTTTAACTTGTCTTCTGTGTCCTATGGGAAGCTTCATCATTGGTTGCAGCATTGTTTTTTCGTGGTGTTGTTGATTTGAAACTGTTTGCTGATTTTCATCAATAAATTCTCGTTCACCTGGATTCCCTCCCTCACCTTTTCCTTCGCAATTCAACTTCTCATCGCCGACAGTCCTTTCTTTTCCCGAGCTTGTTTTTTCACTGGTAGACTCATCATTGTCCGTTTCTATTCGAATAGCTGGAAGTTGTAAAATATGCTTGCGATTACGAAGATATTGTTCACCATCTACCTCAACAGTTGCTGCTCGATTAGATTTTATTTCGCTTATTCTTCCTTTGGTCCAGGAGTTATCTCCTTGTTTTCGCTTGAGTTGAACCATTACATCCTGGCCGTATTCTAATCGTGGTAGTTTTTTACTTGATTTATCATGATACTTCTTGGTTTTTTGTTTGTGTAGAATTATCCTATTCTTGACATTGGATTGTAACATTGGCGTAAGTTTTTCATTCATTACCGGAATGGCACTTCTAGTGCGCCTTGACATTAGACGTTGGTTAGGGCTAGAACCAATTTGATTTTCTGTGTTGCGGTACTCCAAAAGCATTTTCCAAAAACAATTACCTGATATTTTTGATTTTTTCAATAGACCTTTTGCTATTTTCACAGCTGACTCCGCTTTTCCATTTCCTTCTTGATGATGAGGTGAGCTCCTTGAGTGCTGAAATTCCCAATCTTTTGCAAATTGTTCAAACTCTCTGTTGATGAATGCAGTACCACCATCTGATACGACAATTTGTGGAATGCCATGTCGACTGAAGTTCTTTTTGCAAGCCCTTATTACTGAGGAAGCAGTGAGATTGCTTAATTCATCTACCTCAAAATAGTCTGAAAAATAATCAACGGTTACTAGAAAATACTGCTTTTTTGAGTTATTGCAAAATTCAAAAATATCTAATCCGACTCTTTGGAATGGCAGATCAGGCAACACAGGACACTGTAGCGGCGGTTTTTGTTGATTGGGTCTATTTTCCAGGCAAATTTCACATTTCATGCATAGCTCTTTTATGTGGTTATTAATATTTGGCCAAAACACAGAATCTCTGGCTTTTCTTAAACATGACCCCATTCCTTGATGACTATAGTGTATTTTATCTAGTACAGATTTTCTTAACTTACTTGGAATGATTATGCGATCCCCTTTAAGCAGCATACCATCTTGGATAGTTATATCCTCTTTGAAGTTCCAGTAGCAAGTAATATCATCGTCCATGGAATGCTTCTCAGGTGGCCATCCATAGAGTACAATTTTCGCAAGCTTTTGCAAAGTTGGATCCAACGTTGTTTCTTGCTTTATCAATTCTAACCGACTATCTTTTATGTGTAGATCTTCAATCGTATTTATCTGACTGATTTCTGAAAATAATGATTCAATCTGTACGAGCGTATATATGTCAACATCTGTGCATAACTTCTCAGGCTTATGTGGTGCTACAGCTCGTGAAAGTGTATCGGCCAAATACATTTCTTTTCCTTTCTTGTACACAATTTTAATATCATAACGTTGTAAACTCAAACGCATTCGCTGCAATCGTTTTGGTGTTTTCAAAATCGACTTTTTGAAAATTGTTTGTAAGGGTAGATGATCAGACTCTACGATAACGTTTCTTTTGGCACAAATATACTGATTAAAACGCTTGCAGGCAAACAGGATGGCAAGACATTCCTTTTCAATTTGAGCATAGTGCTGTTCAGTTTTTGTCAAAGCTCGAGATGCATAAGAAATCGGATGTCCTTCTTGGACAAGCACGGCACCCAGGCCATCTTTGCTAGCATCACATTGTATTTGGACATCCTTATTTACGTTGAAATACTGCAGTACCGGAACCTCTGTTAACATATGCCTGATTTCATCAAATGATTGCTGTTCTTCTGATGTCCATTTCCATTTTTCATTTTCTCGACAGATTTTTCTTAATGGAGCTGAAATTTTGGACAGGTTAGGTAGAAATCTAGACAAATACGTACACATACCGAGAAATCGTTGAGTACTTGCAATATCTGTTGGTGGTGGCATATTGTGAATTGCATTTACTTTTTCTGGATCCGCCTGGAGCCCGTGGTCGGTGAGTAAATGTCCAAAAAATGTTACCTTTTTCAAACCTATCTGATTCTTTTTTGCATTAAGTTTTAAATTATTCTGTCTTACCCTTTCTAAAACATTTCGCAGGTTCTGGTCGTGATCTTTTTGTGCTTCTTCTTCTGTCGCTCCTTTTCCATAAACCAAAATATCGTCAGCAATCACTTCGACTCCTTTTAATCCATATAATATTTCGTGTTGTAATTTTTGAAAATATTCAGGTGCTGGTGCTATGCCAAATGGCATGCGATTCCAACAGTATCTTCCTGAAGGTGTCCAAAAGGTTGTAAGCTCACGACTTTCCTTATCTAATTGGACTTGCCAGAAGCCATTTTTAGCATCCAGTTTACTGAAAATTTTGGCATCTGTTAAATTGGGTAGCATTTCTTCAATTGTAGGAATTTGATAGTGCACTCTAAGCAAGGCTTTATTGAGATCTGTTGGGTCCAAACATATTCGTAGCTTATTGTTCTTTTTAACCAGCAACAGATTACTTATCCATGGTGTATGGTTGTCAACTTTGCTTATGATTCCTCTTTTTTCCAATTCTTCAAGTCTAATCTGTAAATCAGATCGCAATGCAACTGGAATTCTTCTCGGTTGTTGACGTGATGGAGTAACACTTGGATCAATTTCCAATTTCAAAGGAACTGGCAAAGCACCTTCTCCTTCAAAAACATCTGCAAAATTTTTCAAAATTAGATTCGTTTTTTGGTTTGATTCTTTTTCTTTTATACAATTAACGCGGATAATATCCAAGTCTTGTGAACTACGGGCACCGATAATGGTCTTGAACTTCTCTTTTATAACTTGGAATTCCATGGAGTATGTTTTACCATTTGACTGGCAAAGTAGATTTACTGCACCAATTGGCTTAATTAAGTGACCACTGTAACTTTTTAACCTCTTTTTCGTTTCTTGGATTTTCATTGAATCATCTGAGATTTGTTTAAAAATGTCTAAATTTATAATGTTACACGAGGCACCTGTATCAATTACACATTCAATAGTGTGGATACTATCTTTGGTGGATACAAAGTCCATGTTGCGCATTATCAGATTTTTCTTAGATGCTTCAATGCAAGTAACAAAGAAAATATCATCATCTGTCTCTTCTTCACTGCTTGCACCATCGTGAATCTCATTTATCCTGTTCTGATTTTTTCTTTGGCCTTTTCTAGCATTAGGTATAACTGATTGACTCCTACATACTTTGCTGAAGTGATTACTTTTACCGCATTTTTTACATATTGTACCGTATGCTGGGCATTTACCTTTAGTGTGATGAGCACCACAGTAATTGCAATTTTTTCTTGCGTCTTGTCCTTGTCTGCATAGTTTGTTCGTATGTTGTGGACTATAATTATTGTTAGAAGTACTATTTCGGTACTTTGATAAACAATTAGATGTTATTTGGTTTGCTTCGAATGAATTGTGTGAGTCTTCCTGAGTTAGAGATTTCATTCTAACAGTTGTTTGCTCTATCAAACGGCAAATATTGATTGCTGATTTGAGTGTAAGATCGTTTTCCATAAGCATTTTTTTTTGCATATCAGAGCACATGATGCCTGGTATCATTCTATCGCAAATAAAATCTTCCTCATATTCGGCGGGATATGAACAACTTTTTATGAGATCACGCAAACGACAGACGTAAGAATCTACACTTTCATTTACATTCTGCTTTGCTGTATTGAATACATACCTTTCATACCTGATATTAACTTTAGGCTTGAAGTGATTTTCCAATGCGTCCAAAATTCCTGTGATTGTTTTTTCAGCCTCCACAGAAATTTTTAATTGCAATAACACTCTAAAGCAATCTTCACCAAGGCATGTTTTTAGAATCGCAACTCGTTGAGGTTCTGGTTTTTTCGATAGATCTGCCGCTATTTCAAAATTTTCCCATTGTTTCCGAAATATCATCCAATTTTCCGCCTGATTTTCTTTTATGTTTACCGCACGAGGAGGAGCGATGTTCATCTCTACGTTTTCACTACTGCTGTTTATTGAATTTGTAGTACTTTCACTGTTACTAGTATCTTCTTTCTTAACAGTTTTTAATTTCGTCATTTGCTATATTTTTCATTTACACATCTGACACCATGTTAAGTTGTCAGTGAAACGACTAGCCTTTTTGAGTTCAAGAGTATAACTGATTTATTGATGATTCTTCATTAGGTTATGGTACATTATTATACAAGTGTGTGTATGTGCTACATACTACAACACTCTTCCTCTCTCGAACCTTTTTTGTTAAAATAGATCTCCTCTTACCTGGATAGTCGTTATTTTAGATCCGTCACCTCTTGCTCTTTCCTCGCTACCTTCGCTGTCCCCCAAGGCAGCCACCTAGGCCCACTTCTGTTCATTCTTGCTATTAACGATACCAAACATTCTTCTATTTCACTGTACTCTTATGATACTAAGTTTTTCCAGACCATTTCATCGACGTCTGACTGTTTCCTTCTTTAACAGCACCTTGACAGTTTGGTGTCTAAAAATTGCTTGGAGCTGAACGTTGCCAATTGCCAATCAAACACTTTCACGCGTAAACATATTAAATCTCCTCAACGTCTCTACCTCTTTCCTAATCAACCCATACCCACCGTTGATATAATATTCGTGACCTTGGCAAAATATTTGACCTTAATTGGAACTTAATTTTCTCTCCCATTATAGATGATATCATTCTCAAAGCAAATTAATCGCTCGGCTTCGTCAAAAGATGGTCAAAGGAATTCTCCAACCCTTATGTGACTCGGTCCCTACAGATATCCCATATTAGTCCAATCCTTGAGTACGCCTCTCAAGTTTGACCCCCTCATCAACGTTTTCACATTTCCAGAATCGAGAGCGTTCAGCTTCGCTTCCTTCGCTTTGCTCTTCGGGGCCTTACATAATACAATCCTGTGATTCTGCCTGCCTATCTAGACCTCCTAAAACTAATCAACTTGAATTCTTTGGAAGAAGAATGAGAAATATCAGACACTCTCTTCATTCACAGATTACTCTCTGGTTCCATAGACTGCATTTCACTCTACAACTCTATCTCTTTTAATATTAATATATCTCTCGAATGCTGTGAAGTGTTAATTTGACTTTAACCTTAGAAGTCCTTTCTTAAAACTCCGTCTTCTGAATCGCCCTCCTCCACACGTACCCTAGCTTTAGTTATTTGTGTTTGAGTTAGATTAAGAACTAGCTTGTATTAAGCCGAATAAATGAGGGTTTTGCCGCCACCACAATTTTCAACTTACCAATTTTAACAAATTCTGAAAAGTGTAAAGCTGAATATTCGTATAGACAGTTTGATTACAGTTTTAAATCATCGTTGGGTGGGTATTTCTAAATAGAATTCTCCAGAACATTCTTCATTGGTCAGTCTAAAACACATTTCGAAATTACCACTTCTTCGCTTTTAGTTTTAACTTTATAAATGCAAATAAATAGCCTCAAGTTGCACGTCATTAGTATATAGAATCTGCCGATCTAACCCTATATAATCTTAAAATGTATTGTAAAACCATACAAATCATATATTGTATCAATATTCCAATATTAGACTGCATTGTATCTATTTTCATCGCCAAACAAGAATTTATTATTGTTCCTTACTCTCGTTTAGCACAAAATGCAAAACACAAACTATAAACAATCATGCATAAGCTATTTTTATCAATCGAAAATTCACCAAATTTAGAAAAAAAAGCTAATTGTACTTTATTTATTAATGCCTGTGCACTTTCATTAAAAACTTTTTCCCAAAAATAGATTTGCAAACATTTTTTTCTCTGAAAAAATAAAATCTAATGTATGACTATTTCCGTTCATTTAAACGATTCCTGGACATCAATGGCTTTTCTTCACTATGTCGTATCTTTTTAATTTTTGTCATTGTAGGTATTTTTATATTTTGTACTTCTCAAAGAACAGAAATAAACCTATACGAATGAAAAGATGATGATTAATGTTTAAAGCGCTGACTTACAAAATATTAGAATTGTTTACAGGTACATATACACCCCCAGACAATTGAATTAGGCTACGATTTGTTTCACTCATTTTTATTTGATTCAATCCAATACATGATCATCAAACATCATTTAAAAACCCATATTTTTGTCTTCCCTTTATCATTACTTCAATGGGACACTTTCATTAGGGTGGTCGTAAAAAACAAGTAATGTTTTAAAAAAGCTACAAAACTATGCTGCAAGTTTTACCGTTATTTTTAAATAAATTATTTTTTATTTCATGTTATTTTTTTTTAAAATCACCCCTCCCTTCAAGCGGGGGGAAATATTACTCCTCTCCCGTAGGATTTTTTATTGGCGATATAAATAGGTTCTTTAGGGCAAGTTAAGGAGGTCCGTCAAGCTGCGTCCACTACAATTGAAATTTAAAAATATAATGATGGTATAATTTGATGCTAATTTATTACCGCAATCCCCGCCCGGGTACTAAATTCCCTTGCCCATCAAATTGGTGGAGGACCCAGCTTGACGTCAAGCTGCGTCCACCACTCCTTCCTACACAAAATTTCAAAAAACGAATGATGCAATAATTTGATGCTAATTTTGGGCTCTTCAAATGGCGGAATTTCCAATGCCTCAAGTCCATCCTTACCTCGTAAAAACAGCTCTATAACAAGCGAGCTGTGTAGACTTTTTAAATATAACCTTTAAAAAAAATAAAAAAGTGCATAAGGCGTAAAACTTAGTAATTTGAAAAAATATACGATTTTGTCTTCCTATCCCTACCAGTTTTATTTTACAGACAAAAAACTGAATTCTGATGACGTCACTTGTATGAAGCTGCTTCTACCACAAAGAAAATTTAAAAAAATAATGATGCGGATATCTAGTGCTTCGTATAAGTTAATTTATTGTTGTAATTTTAAATTTTGGGCTCCATGGTTTGACCTTGAAATCTATTGCTGAATATGCAAAACCGTGTTGACCTTCTATAGAAGTAGGTAATTTGAAATAATAACATTTTCATTCCTCCTTTCAGATATTCCATTAATTTACTTGGAGATTATAAAATAATATAATTCAACCAATCACATCGCGAATTCTTTTTGATATAAATTATTGATGAAAATTCAACTAACACTTACAAGTCAAAGCTCGCACATATTCTACTTCTTTAAAATAAATAAGCAAATGAAATTATTTTTTTTTAAATTATGCTTGCCTACTTACATATCTATTTCTTCAAAATATATATATGTTGGGCGTTGACTAGTTGATTTTTATTTTAGTTCCGCCTATTGCACGGCTTTCTTTGACCAAAATAAAGGATTTAATATATTGAACTATGTAATATTTTGATATTAGTGGGTTTCCGACCTCTTAAGGGAAAGGTTTGGTGTACTTAAGACTAAGAAAATTTAAATATTTAAATTTACTTAAACTTAAGTTCACCCAACCTTTCCTTTCAAATATTTAAATTTTCTTAAACTTAAGTGCACCCAACCTTTCCCTTAAGAGGTCGAAAACCCACTAATATCAAAACTTTACATAGTTCAATATAGTAAATCCTTTATTTTGGTAAAAACTCTTTGGATGCCCACATTATCTTATCAAGTTTGTTCAAAGCTTTTTACAAGGCAGACAATTTAAAGTTCATTTAAATAATATATGTTCCAGTTCCAAACCTATTTATTCGGGAGTTCCACAAGGATCAGTTTTGGGGCCTCTTGTACATAATATATGTAGCTGATTTTCCAGACCTTTTAAACTGCAAAACAGCTATGTTTGTAGATGACACCGCCATATTTAGTTCTGATAAACTAGGGTTTAATATTGAAAATTCACTCCAAAGCGCAATTGATATAATACTAAATTACTTTGAGTTATGGAAAATAAAAGTCAATGCTGGTAAAACACAAGCTATCTTTTTCACAAGGAAAAGAAACGCTTGTTCTCTCCCGTTAAGTCAACTGAAAATAAATAATTGCGAAATTCCATGGGTTGATTCTGTCAAGTATCTTGGTGTTTATTTAGACAAGACATTGACCCACCGGATCCATGTAAATAATAGTTTAAATAAAATAAGTATAGCAACTAAAATTTTATATCCATTGATTTGTCGACGTTCACGCTTAAGTAATTATAACAAAATTATTATCTTCAAAGTCATTTTTCAAGCAATCATTCTTTATGCATGTCCAGTCTGGGGAAAATGCGCAAAATCGCATATCAATAAACTTCAGATATCTCAAAACAAAACTTTGACAATGATGTTAGATCTGCCTTGGCATTTTTCAACTTCACTTCTACATGAAAGCAGTGGCGTATCAAAAATTTCAGAGAAAATTGAAAAACTCAAGGAAAAATTTTTCGAAAATTGTAAAGATTCAGAAAATCTACTTATAAAAAACTTACAAATGTAAATCGTAACATAAATAAAATCTGTGATATGACTGTCAATTATCAATGTTTTAATATATTATTTAATATATAATTGTTATTTATTTATTTTGTTTTTCGTTCAAATATATTCAACTATTTATTTATTAGGTTAGTAAATCCACTTGTTTATTCATTTATTGATATATTTATTTATTTATTTATTTTGTTTATTTTATTTATTCACTTGTTTATTTACTTGTTTATATGTTTCATGTTATTTATTTATTTATTTACTTATATTTAATTATTTATTATTAATTTGTTATTTATTTATTTGTTTTTTTTTTCAATATTATTTAATGTATCTATTTATATTATTACTTTATTTATTTATTTATTTATTTACTACTCATTTATTGACCTTCAGCTTCAAAATTTAAATGTTTGTCTATTAAACAGTTAGCAATTTAATAGTTTTTTTTTCTGGTTATTCCATTAGTTTTTAAGTTTTTATCTAGTCAACTGATTTCTAAAAAAAGAAATCATTAGCTTTAGGAATTTAGTTCTCCTTCAATTGTTCTTCATTGCTATTTTTTCAGCTGTAAGATATAAACTTAAATATCATATCTCTGTGCAAGCTAAAATTACTATCACTAAAATTATATAAATTGTAATGCTTTATTCTACGCAAATAAATATACATACTACTTTATTTTGGTAAAAGAAAGCCGTGCAATAGGCGGAACTAAAATAAAAATCAATTATCTCAAAAAACGTTTTTGTTATTGTACGTATGGTTTATTTTTTGGTAAAAATTTTGTTTACCTAAAACCGAAGATAACGGTAACGGTTTTTTTGGTTTTTGATTTTCTCATTAACGGCTCAACCGATTACAAAAAGAAATTTTATGCAAAAGACCCTTTCAAATGTTAATTATTTTGAATATAAAAATTTTCAAAAACATACATTTTTGATTAAAAAAAAAATATTATTTTTTTTTTAATATTTCAAAAACCGGTTGATGAATTTTTTTGAAACTAAGTTAATAAATGTATATTAATAAATACTAAATAAATAAAATACTAATACTAAATTTGTATATACATACATATACAAAATTAATTTTTGTTTTTGAGCTCTTGGTGATCTTACTACTTGTTTGTACAATTAAAAGACGTGCATTTTATTTCTTTTCTACTTCCAACTAACATGCCCTGATTTTTGTTGGCAAATTTAACGTGGATGGGCCTTAAGTCTGTAGAAGCAATCATGTACCTAATTACACTGCACTTCAATCGGAATATTTGGCCACTGATCTCTCCAGACTTAATTTTAAACTTGTTCGATTATTCTACAGTTTGCGAGAGACATGAGCTCCAATCTGGACCATTTGACTTAATCCGGCAGACTCAAATCAGGACGACCTAAGGGCCATTCGTCAGCTCTGATTAACCCAAAAGCATGCTGCTCAATCCACTTTTGATTGAACTTTTGCGCTGTGGGCTGGAGCTAAGTTCGTTTGAAGTACCCAGTGATTTTAAGAGAATAGGCCGTCATTTAGGAGCTCCACTTCTCTCTCCAGAATGCCTTCTTGATACTCTTTGTTTTGACCTCCTATTCGCAAAAATTGAGTTTTTTTTTTTGGCACATCATGGTTTTTTTTCCTCTGATAATGGCCCTTCTGGACCCTAGCAATCTTTTTCTTAGGTTCTTAATAGTCTATTGCTTATACTTTATCATTTTATTTGTTGTATTTTTCCTCAACCGAGAAAATTGTTTCATCGAAAAAAAAACATTTTTTGTTACGAGAAAGTAAAGCTTTTGATCTTTCTAGGCTTTTTTTTTCTTAGAACATCCTTAAGGTTAATACTATGTTGTACGATGAAGGAATGCTCTCATCCCAGGGTCATTTTAAATGCTACAACATCGATCTTTAGCTTATTCGTATCTCCCTGGCCATCACTTTCTGCTGCCGCAAGGGCTTTGTGTTGTTAGCCACCACCGTTCGCACCAATCTGCCCGTATCCGCATCCTTTTAGATCTACTTTCAAGGCTTATTTGTCTTCGAGAAAGTTTTCTTGATTATTTGTGATAAATCTTAAAACAAGTGATTGCAAGCGAACTATTAGAAAATATTTACTATGAGACGTTTGTAACAGAACTAACTACCGGAACTAAACATAATTAATAATTTTTGGCAAAAAATGGAAATTGATATTCAGAAAAATTAATTTTTCAATGAAACTGATTTGAAAGAGTCTAATTGGTGGAATTAAATAAAACAAGTCCCAATTTAATCAAAAACTTTCTTGATGCAGTCCCAAATCGTCTTAAATCAAATATACAACAAAAAGAATTCTCTACGAAATACAAAACAAGATTTCAATACGCGTTTACTTACCTTTTACAACTAAATGTTACCGGGCCAATTTCAGTGTGAGATAAAATTATAACTTTATTTTGTTATTTTCTATTATTTTTTGTTTTTCGATATATAGTTCTTAAAATGTTTGATGTTTTTAAAACAAAAATGCAATACTCTATTAGAAATAAATGTTTTCTTTTTTTATTTTACTTGATTTTCAATGAAAAAGAATTTAGTTAAAGGTGGACCATTTGTGAGCCACTGTACATATATCGATAACATTTGATTTGATTACAGCGAGAAACGTTTTTTCGATAAATACTCAAAGGGCCACAGACGTCATTATTTTTGTCTGTCCTCTTTTTTTTTTTTTGTTTTTCTTTTTTTACATCTTGTAATGAAAGAGAGGTATAAGTACGACCCACTCTGCTCTCTGTGCCTTGCATACAAAAAAAAGTTGCTGACGTCAAAAAACGCAAACAGAAAAATACCAATCAAAATAAAATGTTCGCATCTAAAAATATTCTTTAAACATCCTTATGCTAAATTCTTAAATTCATGCGCATTGCATCAATGGGGCATTAAGTATTTTCTCATTTTGATCTTTTAACGCAACGATACTACTTATTTATTTTTGTTTTGGTTGTTCGAGTTTTGTTTTTGTCAAATGACTTTTTCTTTGTTGGTTTTGTGTGCATCGATTGAGTTCGTTTTATTTTGCTGATTTTGTTGAAAAATCTGTGAACTCTGCAGTCCTTCGTGGGGTTCTTCATTGAAACGGTATTGCACTCGAATTTAGTGTGATCTTTATATGTTTTTCATTCAAACAGGAAGCAAATTTAACAAACGGAAATTAGATCAAATGTGTTGCAAATATCACATGTTTTAACTGACAGTGATAGTGGATCAACAAGTGTTCAAGTTTTGGTGTATTGTTAAAAAAAGAAACAAAGTAAATCTGTAAAAATGAAAATGTCCACAGCAGCTCTTTGTTACCTTCAATCAATTTCATCTTCAAAAAATGATTGGGAAATGACTAATGGGAAGTTTTTGAATGGATTTGGAAAAGGTATGTACAGTTTAAATGGCAATTAATAAGTTTGTTATTTTGAGCTGTAAATTACTTGTGAATCACTCAAATAAAACTAAGGGCTGGTAATACTTATATTTGATAGACGTTTGCCTCATATGTTTGTAGTGTTCAACAACTTACTATTCTTAAAGGATTTTTCAATAAGAGCTTACAAATTTTGTATATATATAAACATAGGATAATTTATAAATCGTTTAGAAATTGACAGCAAGTGTATAGAACACATTATTCAACTTAGGGAATTCGATCTCGGATATATGACCACAATAAATAAATTATACTGTGACTATACTATGACTAGTTGCGTAGTAGGGGGCACCATCACACCACCTATCACTAATTTCAAGTCCGTTCAATTTCAGCCAAAAATAGTCTTTTAAAACATGGCACTACAGCAAACTTTATTGACAATGTAACATGACAATCAATTCAACTGAGGGAAAAGTACAATAACACAAATAGAACCACATCCAAACCAGAAATGAGCGTCGTCGCTGAAGATGAAATTAAGGATTTTCTTCAATTTTTTACAGAGCTTGATCGGTTTCGAGGGTTCAAACAGTGGATTGAGAGATTCCCAATTCCTGTGAAAGCCTGGACGATGACTATGACGTGGAAACAACTGGTTTGGCTTATTGGGAATCGCTTATGGGTGCAATAGTTTTTATAATCAAGCCGGTACTCCGTTGCGAATATGTTGACTGCAAATGTATTGACTTTAGTGCGCACAGCCTTCCTGCATTATAACGACCGAAAATGAGAGTATGCTTTCTAAAAGTTGCAACCTACTGACTCAGTACTCAGAATAAATTTTAATACATTTCCAAACGTTCCTTGTTCGTGAACTTTACTATAATTGTAAACCTTTTGACATTGACAGATCTTAAAAAATTGAAGAGTGTATTCAAGTTCAAAATTGATGTATGGGTGATTCTCAGCAAACTGGTACTCGTATGTCCCTGGACGATTTTAGGTATTTACTTAACATTTTTTCCTTTTTTTCCGACTGAAGCTAGTAAGTGTGTTCGAAATGTGGCAAGTTCAATTCCGAAAAAATCAATTGTATTTGAAAAAAAAAAAAAATATTTTGTACCCAAAATGTCACTACCGTGACATATCCCCACCCTGAAGTTACCAACTATTTCGTTAGAACTTGACTTTAGTTAAAAAAAATAATTGACTTGAGATACATATATTTAAGACAAATATATAACTACAGCTACAGTACTCCATATTTATATAAGTTATAACTATTTTACAAAATATGCAGTTTGAGCTCAAAGTTCTTCCCATAGTTTTGAAAAATAAAAAAAATCAAGTAATTTTTTTATTTTCGTGTTCGTACAGCTGTTTTTTAAAGTGGATTTTAATACACATTAACGCTTCTGGTCAGAACACGTCACCGTAAATTTTTATGATAGACAAACGACTCTCTTCAAATTGGTGATCAAAATTTTTATATCAGATGGCGCAAAAAAAAATTGTCACTACCGTGGTATTCGTTATTTCGAACACCACATACTTTAAATTTGTTCGGAAATTATTTTGACTGTTTCAGTTGTTTTGTTAAGTGGATTTAAATATGAAAATGTCACTACCACGGCAAGCAAAATATTGTCACTACGGTGGCTTTTCTTCATTTTTAAATGGAAAATCTGGTGTAAAAAAATTACACTTAAAGTGCGACCCTTTTCAGCATCGGCGTCAAAAAAGTTTAAGAAATTAAATATTTTTTTTTTTGTAAATTTTGCACTCAAGAATAGGGCTGGCCACGATACCAAACCAAACGACACTTTGGAAAGTATCGTCCTGGTATCTTCAAAATCGAAAAATTCAGTATCTTTCGGTATCGGTCCTGTATCACTTAGTCTCGTTTGGTCTCGTATAACAATGTCTCGTCTCGGTATCGGTATCGGTCTCGTCTGGTTTCGGAATAGTATCTGTCACAAACAAAAGTAAAATGCACGACTTGATTACATGTTCTTGATCTTGTAGTTGAACCAGTTACAAAAATAGTTTATTTGTAATAAATTAAATATATTATTCAAAAATCCATTTTTGCCAATACCAAACGATACAACCGAAAGTATCGGAAAATGTCGGTCCCAAATGTCTGGTCTCGTATAACTCGGTCTCGTTTGGTCTCGTATAACAAAGTTCAGCTCGATATCGCTTCGCTTTGATTTCCGATACCGAGGCCCTACTTGCGAGAGTATCAGTTTGTGGAGAATCGCCCAAATGCAAGAAAGAGCCAAAGTGGCTTTGGTGACACTTCACATAGAAAAAATATGTTTGAAGTATGAAAAAAGGGTTCTCAACCCCTCTAACTCATTTTATATTAAATTCGATAATCAGATTGATTCCGCCATATGTGACAGTGTGGTAGATCACCGCTCTATGTATAGACACAGTGATGAATCGTGATGCTCTAAGCAAAGTCCAATACTCAGCGTATGACTCCTTCCGCTGCACTGGACATTCTGTTTTATATCCTTTCGAGCTCTCTCTGTTTCCCGGTACTCGTTTTCTTCTCTTTTTTTCATCTTAGAAATTTGTTTTATAAAGAAACAGACTTGGTTTCTGTTGCAGACGTGATGTTGCAAATACTTTACTCCAGATCTTGTCTTTCAGGTTTCCATCTATTGCAAGGGAAAAAGTTATGCCCCACATCATATGCTGGAGAGTCCCTGTACTGGCAGGCTGGTCTATTCGTTTTGCCGATCTTGTGGCGTTGGAATATCCGTGTCCGATGATTAAAGGGTTAACGTAGTAGTTAACCTCAGCGTATTTCAGTCCATTCCAATCAGCCACGTTCTTGATCAGCCTCGTAATCAATATCTTCCTCTGCTTTCTGAGCTCCAACGCTCTTTTTGCCACCTTTGTTTCATGAGTTCTTTGGCCTCATCGGTTGCCACTTCGACTTCTATTTCCGCTTTGTTATCAAAGACGTTCTTCCCTTCCGCCGCTAGGAGATCGATGAGAGTAATTCCTGTTTCTACAATGACGGCATTCGCTAAGAGACACGTAAAGCTCCACGTCTTGGCACTGCTGCTATCTGCTTCCAGGACCTATCTGTTCGGAGTGCATCCGTCCAAACCACACAAACCGTAAAGGAGAATGTTTTGCGTGGTCGTCGACCACTAGCTACCTTTGCGAGTTTTCGGTGCCTTATGGTGTTATTTCATATTTCCTACGGGAAAGTGTCTCCTGGCATCTCAATGCGAAGAATTCCATCATAAGAAATATTCTAGAGGTTGGCCCAATATTAATTCCTGCGTTATTCCGAAAGTGATTTTGTTTTCTTCGAGGCCTTCTGCCGTCTCATATCAGCTTCCGGTTCTTGAGAAATACCTTCACCATCTGCAGGAGGTACGTTGAAATGTTAAACTCGAGCGCATTCAGCATGTCACTCCATCATGCTGAATTTAAATCGTTTTTAACGTCCAGGATTGCTAAAAATATTATCTGTATTGGGTGATTTGTGTGGCCTTTAATATTTTAATCGTCTTGATCGCAGAGCGGCCTTTTCTAATAGATCGCTTGCTGTATGTATTGCCGTGGTTAGTCACGGTCCCAACATATTCCACTGGAGCTTCCCTGATGTGATGCCTTGTATACACAGAGTTCTGTACGCGGTATGGGTTCCTTTTCCCTTGCTGATGAGTACCAAACGTTTTGCGACTCCCACCTCCTGGGGAGGATCCTTTCCTCCAGACAGATGTTTTGCATGTTCAGCAGAAGACATATCCGGGTAGTCACTTTAACCACTCACACTGGTATCACGTTCGGATGCTTTCGGGCTTTTTACAGCTGGTATAGCCTGTGTGGGAACTTCGGGATTCTTTGGATATGGTGTAGAGGATAGAATCTTACGGCTGGCGATACCAATCTTAATATATCTTATAAAATTAATTTAGTTAAACCTACGAATCTGTCTTCCCGAGCTAATAATACTCGTTGCCTTTACAAAAATTTGTCGCCAAATATATACGCATGTATATATTTACATGATTTCAACTTTGTATGAGAACTCTTAAATAGAAGAATTTTCATGTTGAAAATTTTCCATATCATCTGTGCTTTACATTACCTTAACAATGTATCTACATCAAAGTAAATCGTATCTCTTATTTGAATTACATAAAAGTTGCGATGATATTGGTTTAACTACATCAGCAGTCTCTGTCTCAGAGTCATTCTACTCTATCAACTACTTTGATCCTGACAACAAAAATTCAGCTGATCGTCTTCAGTAGATACCTATTGCAAATATTTTTCACTAAATATACGACCCAATGATATTTATTTCGGTGAAACTATCTGATTTTGCCATCAAGAATTATGCAATACACTGATAGAAAACAATTTTAGAATATGTTGGCAACAGAATATTATTTCCCCCAAATGTTACACAGTGGACTGTATTCATTTAGTTTTAAGCTAAAATTCAATACAACACTAGTATTTAGCTACAATTTATTATAAGAACAGAAGTGTGATAAACTTTTCGAATGAAGCATGCTAAACAGGTGATTCTTCGGTGTGATGAAAACACCATGCACACAATGATCCAGGAAATAGTTTTTCTTTATGCACCACTTGTATATTTATATATTTTTTTTAGTTAATTTTAAACAATAAACAAAGCACAATCATTTTAAAGTAAAGTGAGATGAAAAGAAACTGAATTTGTTGGCACTAAGCCGGTTCGCATTCACTTTTTTTTATATTTATTTCAAAAACTAGGGCAGACAGTTTTATTTAGTTTTAATATTCTACTTGTCATTTCATTTCCGTGTGGTCAAATTTTTAAGGCATGAAAAGCTGTTTGTGTTGTAAATTGTTTACACAAATTATTTTGTTCCTTTCGCTTGTCAGGTGTGATCGTTAAAAGATTTTTCGGGAACAGCAACTTATTAAAATAGAAATTAATAAAGCAAATTTTTGTTCTAACATAATTGATTGTCTTAGTGTTAGGAAAATGATGATGAGTTTTTTTTTTGGTTTAAATAAGGTTCTTGACACTCGATTTCTAGATATAGATAAGCTTGAAAATCACTTCTAAACTTGATCTTGTAACTCTGAGTTTATCTTTGGAACTTAGTTTTGATAATATTTCGAACTATCGCGGTTCTGCAGTTTGAATCTTTTCTTAGATGTCATAACGTGTATTTTACTTCTTTCTAGGTACCCCGTTACATTTGACAATTAAGTATAGTTCTATAAATTTTTGTTGACTTTTCGGCAAGCAGACGTGTATCTGCATCGAAATGTTTTGACCTTCTTCAATTATGAATATTAAGTCGTGTTTTAAATACATGTTTTGTGTAATGGGTTTTCCAATAAGTATATTCACGATTTTTTTTTTAATTTGAAAGAACCATGTATGCCATTATGTATTTTATGTCGTCTACGTATTAAAACGTTGTCATGGATTCGAGAGGATCAAATTTCAATAACTCTATCCCATAGACTCGGCTAAATTTCAGCGATGTCCTGAGGTTACGTTGAAATTGAGGGAACCGGTTGATTGGTTGATTCCGGCTTATTAGCATAGATCAGCCACTTCAGAAAAACCCTCAAGAAAAAGTCCAACGGGATCAAATGGATCTCTGCGAAAAATTATATTACCCTCAAATCGTTCATGCCGAATTTCCTTTGTGGCATCAAAGTGCTGTCCTGTTGAAACCACATGCCGTTTTCATTCACATCCATATCATCCTATTTGCCCCAAAAGAAATTTTGTATAATCGTTCGGCAAAATTCTTTGTTAAGAGCGAACAAAAATAACTCACTTTTTAAAAACAAGTAACAAGACCTTAAGGGTTGAGTTATGACCTTCTTCTATTCATATTGTTTTTTTTGGACAATATTACAAGATACTGTTTTTTCCTACGTTTTTCCGGAAAAAAAATTGACTTATTTTTCGATTCCGAAAAAATGTATAATTTGGCGTTGGATTGAAGACACAATATGTGGCCAATAACATCAGTCGAAGGTTCATTTTATAGGTAATTTAAATGACTACAAAATATTCTATGAGCAGTTTCCAAAAAAGGAAAGCGAGATATCATTATGTCATTACACCCCCAACACATGATTCAAAGGTACATAACTTAAGGATGGAGCAACATGTCAGAGGTCGTTAATGGCTTATTTTGAAGATAATTTAATCCTGTACAAGATTTTATTTGGACATTTCGTTATAAAATCAAATGTTAGTTTAGTTAGTTGAAAGAAACTTTATTTAATAATATTATTTGAATACAATTTACAATTCGTTTTATACTAAGTTTGATATGGTTTGGCCAAAGGCCGTCTACCAGATTGACAAATTCATATTTTGCATCATATAATTTTCGTTTCATTAAAAATCTCCTTCAATAATGCGCTGTCTATAACCAAGTGCGGTTGATGTATATTTGTACAAAACTTCCCAGCCAAGGTTACCATTCAGAATGTTCAGCACTCCATTCGTATCCAATGTGCTTACTCCAAAGTATCTCGTACGGAACTCATTTAAAATGGGACATCTAGCAATGAAATGAAACACATCCTCTCTCTCCTTTAAATTACATAAGTCACACAGAATTGGTAAGTCTTCCCGATGCGGAATGTAATTCAACTTAAGTAATTCTCCTCTTATTTTAAAAATGGTGTTTATCATGTTTAGAGTAAATCGATTTTGGAAATAAGTATTATCGTGAAGCTCAAAATTCAGTTGACTGTAGATGATTCTAAACTGTGAAGATTGTGCATCCGTTTTACACCTTTCATAACAAGAGTAGCTTACTCCCTTCAACAAAGTATTGAACACGTTCCTCAACTCCTCCGGACTTACATCGGCTGCAATGCACACGTTTTCACTTAGATCGGCTCCCAGGTCTTCCCAACATTTTACAATATTTCCTCTTCTAGCTAAAACATATGTAAGCACTTGTTTAGGTAACCTTACATCTTCCATCTCCAATACTCTTATAATGTACTCAAAATGCAGCTTAAGAGTGTCCAAAAATAACGGTGGTACTTTTGTTTCTAAGTGCAGCATATAATTTGGTGTATTAGAAGGAAGGCGGGAAATTCGTTTTAAAAAGTATCTCAAAAATCTTTCTACATCTTCAATTTGGCGATATCCCCAAACTTGGGCTCCATAGAGCAATATTGCAGAAGCAGTGGCACGAAATAGTTGAAATTTTGAACTATGTTCAATATATTTGTTGTTAACGCAACGGCCCCAAACAGAAGAAACAGCTTTTTTTGCCTCAGCTACTTTGTTCTGGAAGTGCTTTTTCATGTTAAGATTCGCTGTGATTAATACACCTAGGTACTTGTATTCACGAACTATTGCCACATTTTCTCCCTTGTAGGTCCATTTTTCATTTCGCGAATATCTACCACCGCCATCTCTGAAAATCATCATTTTGGATTTACCTAGATTCACTGTTAGATTCCAAAGTTCGCAGTAGCTTTCAAGTCTATTCATCATAAGCTGCATTCCAGTTACAGACTCCGACGGAAAAACTATATCATCCGCAAAAAGCAAACCTGGTATCTGCAAACTACCAAGCTGAATTCCACCTCCAACCGTCTCTATGATATCATTTATGAATAAGGTAAACAGCAATGTGCTCAAGACGCATCCTTGTTTCACTCCCATTTGTGTTACAAAGTCTTCCGAAACAAGCTCTCCATCCCAAACATATGCCACGTTGTTTTCGTACATTGCTTTTAATAACGTTACAATTTTGCTCGATATTCCATTTTTATAGAGCTTGTAGAAGAGGGCTTCACGGGAGATGGAATCAAAAGCAGCACGGAAGTCGACGAAGAAGGCATAAAGCTTCCTCTTCCTCTTCTTGTAGCTCTCAGCAATGTTCATCAGAGTAAATATTTGATCAAGGGTCGAATAATTCTTCCTAAACCCAGCTTGAAATTCGTTTAATATTCTTTTGTTTTCCATCCAAATCGTGATCCTATTGAAAATTAAGGTACTAAACAGTTTCACCGAAGTATTCAAGAACGATATGCCACGATAGTTTTCAGGGTTCTCATAACATCCTTTTTTGTGCAAAGGGAATATAATTGCTCTTTTGAAACTCTCTGGAATACTTCTTGTCTCGAAGATCCTGTTGTATTCGGTCGTTAATGCAGATACAAATTCAGACGAACTATTTTTGAAGAACTCAGCTGGTATTCTGTCTTCTCCGGGGGCTTTTCCAACTTTTAATTTTTCATTAATTATTATTATTAAAATCAATCAATTATTAAAATCAAATGTGAAGGAGTTATTAAATAAAAAACCAAGCCAATATCTTTTTTCAAGATGGCGGCTCTTCTCTAACCCCAAAAATTCAAAAAAATGGTTTTTATAAACAGAAGGCGTACCCAAACAGATTACATAAAAAAAAAGTTGTTCATCGAAAAATGACTTTGCTAATAACCAAGGAAATGATTTTATTGACCTACAAAATAAAAAAAGGCAGAATAAAATACTTAAAAGAGCAAAAATAAAATTATTGAAAAAAAGGAATATTGAAATTATTTAACAGTCAATTTTGAAAGCACTACACTAACAACTTTCAAGTTCTCAGGTACCAGTTTTCTACAATTGTCACTTAAAATCACCTTAAAGAATCAAAGGACCTCCATAGTTGAGCAGAGACAAGTGAAACACATTTAAGATTGTGTAATTCCATTCCTTTCATCGATTTCGGGAAGTTTCGAATAGCCAAAAATTGTCAGGCGGCAGTTTGGCAATTTTTGAGAAGAATTGTTTTTGTATGTGTCTGAAATCTCACTTACATTAACCTGGTATTTGAAAGACCACATAAATTTCTTGGGTATAATTTGTCGAAAAGAGGAAAGCACTCACTTCTTCCCAAAACAACCCAATTTTTGAAGTAGGGAATAGGAATTTGCGGAAAAAATTGGCCGTTTGGTAAAAACTAATTTTAGCTAAACAAAATACACTCAAAATATCTTTTTTTAGTTTAAGATTTTTGTTTGATCTTAAAAAAACAATGAATTTTGAAGAAAAAGCGGCAAAATAATCGAAAAAAGCAACAAAAAAAAAAGTCTCACAACCAGCACTCGAAATAGTGTAAAATAAACTCAAAAACATTTCAAGATTTTAATCAAGAACTGTCACTTTTTTGCCGCTTAACTCTGATGGCTATTTCAAAATTTTGTGACTTTTTTTAAATTAAAAATGCCGTGTTATGTCTTTGAATAAGTTGTGTCAAAAAAATTGCCCCATTTCCCTTACTTGACCTGATTAGGCCAAAATTCTGATAGGACAGAAAATTGGTGTAGACTTTCCTCTTGGCACTAAAAATCATTCTTCACTGTCATGAACAAAAATGTCATCAAAATCCTTCAAGGGATACGTATTTTGACGAACGATAATTGTGCTGACATGTGAAATGCGGATTCGTTGTTAAAATTGATTTGCTTTTATTCAAGCGTTTGTCAAAACTAATGGCGGACAATCAATGTGTTAAAAGTTGTTTACAAAAAAAAACTTTTGTGTTTGAAGACATTCACTGTAACTACCCGCTCTACCGACGAACAATTCTGAAGAATACTTCCATGATTATTTTGATCATCAGATTAGGCATTCACTATAACTATAACCGTAGCCTAGTATTTCCATTATAAAAAGAAAAAAAAAGAAAAGGTTGGGCGTGGCAAAATTATTAAAAATTTAAGGCTGAATTCTTAAAAAACTTGTTGACACTGAAAATTACGATTGAAAAATAATTGTGATAATTTCTCATTACCTTCATTATCATTCCCGCACTCAGAGAAAAAAGCAAGTATAACTAACCAATTTCTGGTTTATTATACCTGATTTTTAGGTTGTTATCTTTCAACTCGGTAGATTAGGTTAACTGCTTAACCAGATACCTAATTTTAATGTCGTGTTTAATCAACGTAGGTTGGAGGTAATATCTGAATGACATCATGTAAATTTAAAACTGCCTTAAAATAGTAAAACTGTTAATTTTACCTGAAAAATTTGCTAATTTTACCAGTAAATCTAGCTAACTTTACATGAAAATCAAGTTAAAAAACATGATTAAAATGTTCAATGTTCTGTAAATTTAGCATGAAGATCTAGTTAATTTAATGTGATTCAGTGTTGAATCAATCCTGTATCCGGTAATTATTATGTCTTGGATCCATCTCTAACGCGGCTTACCGTCCAATTCATTTCGCATTATTCTGAAAGTATAGACATTTAATACTATTATTTTATTTTAAAATACTTTGTGATACTTACTTAGATTTGAACTGGAAACCTCTCACGTATGGAGATAGCACCTATACCCTGGGCCACTTTGCTGCACAAAAAATTTGTGCAAAATATCAATAAGTTGAAACTGTTTCTGTTTGGATGGCTTGGTTGCGTTTCAAAATGTCTTGTTTACCAAAATTTAGTGTTTAAATCAACTTGAATATGGTACAATAGGCCACCAAGTTAATATAGCACTGAATATAAGGTTATTCAAATCAGGTAAATATCTGAAATGACTGTATCCTTATATAGGATGCACCTTGTAAATTTAACATGGCCCAGGTTAAATATTTACTTAATTTTTTCTCTGAGTGCGTAACATTCATCAATATCGGTTAAGTGGTCCTGATCTAATCGCAAAATTAGATAAGTTCTTATGGATTTTTTTTTCGCTCTTCCATATGAAGTGTCCCACTGTGCGCCGCACCGTCTAGACCGGAAACGTTTTGAAAGTTCGACAATATGATTCATTTCATCCACAAAATACATTAAAAAAATGCTGACAAACAAAAACTAAAAATAGAATAATATACTCGTATATAGCCTTGGAGATAGTTAAAATAAAGAAATACTACACCTTTCCCTTACTTCGACAATAGATAGTGACACATACGACATACCTAAGTAGGCTATAGTTTTTATGAATATTTCCCTGGCTTTAAGTTAGGTATCAAAGACATCAAACAATATAAAAAATTAAAACAAAGAAAGGCACTTGTTTTAATTTTAGATATTCTAATTTTTATTATTAACTGGGCGGCTTCATCAATCAGCCTTTTGGTTTCCACTCATTATCGTTTATTTGCACCAGACGTCATCTATGCAAACTGTTATGATAGACTTCTCAATCGCTATAGTACTATGATCATCATATACAGCTATGGCCAACAAATAGGAACAGTCACTTCTTTCAAAAGATATTTATTAAGCGACTATTTCCATTGAGGAAAGACTCGGCGAATCGTCTCGAAACTAATTCCAACTGGTATGCTTTATTTCAATCGATTGAAAAATTGAAAATTTTAATCGTAACGCGACAGTTTTAAGCTTTCATGTTCTTGAAATCCCGTCATTAACCCCTCGATGCAGTGAGTATTGTTTGCCCCCAACAATCTGCACCTCAACCACAACATGAAAACTAGTCGACATGAACTTTAAATGTTACAGCGAGGTTGAAAAGTAAAATCAAGGAAAAAAAAAACACTGTTTAAATTTAAGACTTGAAGGATTAGGATGCAGATGTTGTCAATCAGTGTTATTATGAGTTTCACGTGAACAACATTCAAAACGAAAAATCGATATTTCACCTATTGTGAGTTTCACTCGAAAAATGAAAATTCCCCTTTTTTGTGAGAACTCATTTCGATCGAAATGTTTCGTAATTCAGAGCTCAAATTTTCACTTATATTTTGACGGCGAGCGAACGAAAAACAGAGGGTACTGATGCCAAGTTGCGCAAGTTTTTTTTTTGTTCAATTTGGACAAGAGAAGTTCAAGCGAAAATCATAATAACTATTAAAATTTCGGTGGAACAAAAATTTTCCGGGTGAAATATTTTCCATATGAAACTTATAATAAGGCTGAATATGTCTTATATACATAGTAGCATGTATGTAATGTTTGGTATTAGGTATGTTTCGATCCTTTTCAATCAACGAGGCAAGGTAAGCTAAAATCTAAACACTATACAAATGTCAGTGTCTAACATTGTTCCATTGAAAAATATTAAAGTGTCAATTTTAATAAATAATCCTATTAAGTTTAAACAACACTGCGATAACAACACAAATTGAAAATTCAACAAATAAAGTAAAAGTTAAAGTTAAAAATCATCAAAAGACTCTCATCCCTATATTTACCATGAAGCGGAATAAAGCATTGGTGCTTTGGCTTTGCTTTGATGATGGATCCTCTTTTTTTTTCTCTAATCATAAAGCTGACCAATTGACTTGCCAATTAATATTATTTTCAGTTGACCGAACCCATGGTTCCTAAGTTAAAAGAAATTTTGTATTACCAGAGCTTAGTACCTGGCCAAAGCTTTGAAAATAATTTTTGACAGCTTATTATTATTTTTCGGTTGACATGATGCTCAGAAAGTTTTTTTTTTTGTTTTAATTAAATTACTTTCAACTCAATTTCTTACTGCGCTTTAAAGATGTTTTGCAAACACATACAACCATGCATAATTATTATGTTTATGTGTGTGTGTGTAGATAACATTTCGCCTCAAGGCAAACGAAACATAATTAGCTTATCCGGGATTCGATCTATAAAACTTTGTTTATTAGTCCAATACGCTTAATTCTTGGCTGAAAATAAGCTGCGCCCAACGCTGAAAATGAAAAACTTTAAAATTTAATTTTTCATGCTAAATGTAATGTATGTGCAGTTTTCGTTTTTGTTTTATACATTTAGGCCTGGAAAATCAATCTAGTTTTTAACAAGGCCCTGAATCTAGATAATTTAACATAGGGCCTCGCCAGTTATGTTACCTTTTCTTTCGAGAAGAAAAAGGTACCTAGTTGTCCACTACACCAACTATTCGATTCGATTTTATTCTTGGGTATTTGTGATTGGATTGCTGATCTCCCCTGAAAAAATTGTGAGTTTTTTTCAAGTTTAGTCAAGGACCTGAAAAGGCTTCGGTAGGGGCAATTAGACGAGGAAAACTTGTCAAAATAATAATAAGGCCCTCCCTAGAAAAAACTTGTTGGATAATCCCATAACAAATACCCTATACACATATACCTAATAAAAAAATATTTGTTTCACCCATAATTGCCCAACAAGTTTTTAGTTGCAAGGACTTTGACAAGTTTTCCTTGTTCAGATTTCCCTTGCAGAAACTTTTCCTTGACCAAACTTGGCAAAAAATAGTAATTTTTCCAGGTGGGTTACAAAACTTACCCAACAAATTTTTAATAGCAAGGGCTTCACAAGTATTTCACAAGTTTTCCTTGTCTAGATTTTCGTTACGGAAAGCTTTTTAGGGCCATAAATAAATTAAGCTTAAACTAGCCTTTTTTTCCAGATAAGTTGTTTTGTTTTTCTTTTATATTGATAATAATTCTTGGTTCCAGTTTAAATAGTTGTTCCATTGCCATTTTCTTGTTATAAATCTGTATCTATTTTTTATTGCAAAAGATATTTGCAGTTATGAATTATTCACAAAAAAAAACAAGCCCTTGACAGTCTCCATTAACAGAAATGAAACAAATTTTAGTGGTTTTCATTTCTTACTTGAGCTCATTGCATGTATCACAACAGAGTTCGAACCACACACAAACCATTCAGTGAATCACAGTCGATTCACAACAGTTGTGAAATTTATGAGTGGCTCACAAGTTCTAAGTGGCTCATAGAACATAAATATGCCTTCTGATCCAAACAGAGAGAATAATGAAAAAAAAAGAGAAAGCATGCTTTATTGCCTACCATCTATCGCCTACTTTTAGGTTGCCCCAAAGAAGAAAGAAGGTACGAGAGACAATCCACGTTGAAGCTCCTAACAATCATTGTCCTGTAAAATATTCAGGCACATTCACGTTCGAACGAAAACAGGGTTTGCAGCAGCTCAGAATGCACTCAGACAATGAATATTGTTGAAGTAAATCATTTTCTCAAATGAATGTGAGCTCCACTTAGATTCATTTATGCAAAGCGAAAAAATATGAATGTTGATTCGAAATAAATGTGAATGTGCCTGAATACTGTGAAAGGCAATGAATTTTGTGAGAGGCTCGTAAAACGAGCTACTTGTTGCAGTTCTCCGATATAGACAAACTTATTTTTGGTCAAAACCTTTTTTTTTAGAATATACAACATATATTTTGAGTTATAGGTGGGGTCGAATTTCAAAAAATGGTAGCAATACAAAATAACTGTTTTAAAACTGGGCGTGTTTATCAACACGAAAAATAATGTAGATTTTAACGAGGCCCTAAAAATTTGAACATTGATGCTAGCGAGGGTCTAACAAGAGTAACTATCGACTCTAGGGCCTTGCCCGTTAGGTAACATTTTGCCTAGAAAGAACAACAAAACAAAAAATACGATGCTGCGATCTTCTGATTACCAGTCCAACACTCTATGTACTGAGCTATTTCGTAGTAAAAAAGTATATCGTATGGTGGGCATAAAATATTTTTTTGTTTTGTTGTATACATATATAGGGATTTTGTGATCTAATAAAAAGACTCATCCACAAGTGTTTTCAAGCGAGGACGTCACTAGTATTTGACAAGTAGATACCCCTACAGAAGCTTTTTAAGGGCCTTGACTAAACATGTCATTTTTCCAGGCGGGTGTCCGTTTTATTTCGTCGGTCAGTGCATTTCCATATCTTGATTTATTGATAAAAAACAAGGTTCACAAATAATAAACAAATTCAACACAGTCTACATATCAACATTGACACGTGCAGTCTCTTGTATTTTGATCGACAATATAAACCAAAAATGTTGATCGACATAGTGAAGACGTAGACGCTGCTTCCGATTGAACTGTTTCTTCAATCAGCTTGATTACGCATCTCTGCTGCCGTGTGTTTGGAGTTTTAACTGGTTTGTGATCAAATGTATTTCTTGAATGCAAGTTCCTGCGTCAATTCCATGTCCATGTAATTTAAATTGCAGCATTTTGAAGATCAAGTGTCGTCTTCTAATTCTGATTGTTTTCCTTGAATAAATATACCTACCTAAGTTTGAGTTAAATTATTATTTTCTCCTAACATAAGTCTTCCCTTTAGAAGAATTAACGCAGATGCCACTTATTCATAATCGTAGATTTTTTTATTTAGTTTTTATTAAAAGAAACATCGATGACGTCATAGAATTAGATTATGACATTCATGCATGCGCCTAGATAGTTACTGAACAAACTCTTTGATTTCAAATTGAATATACCATAAATATAAGTCGAGTATAAAGAAGGATTATTATTTCGAGATAATGCTCGATATTGTGTTTATTGATTATACCATAAATAGCTGATTGAGTATTAAACAAAAAGAAATCTATACTCATCTTAACATTCCCTATGAAAAGTTGAATCACCCTTTGGATGTGCAAAATAACTCGAAATAGGTAGGAACCTACCTGATTTCCAAAGAAACTTTCCCGTCTAATAAGTTAGACAAAAATGTATTTTGCATTGAACTCACCTTGTCTCGTTTCCCAAGTTCTGTTATAATGATGGCATTTGTACTTGTGTCTCGCAGCATTCTATTATACTTGTTTTCTCATCTCATTTTTGTCTATCTTCAGTTTTCATTACTATCCACTTCCGTTTGGCATCTTAATCTTGGAAAATTGAAATCAGGAGCTAAACAAAAAAAAAATGTTTCATATAAAGCAGAAATAAACTTAAACTATAGTAGGAGGGTTTCTTTGAGTGCATTGCAGTGCAAGTTAAGGAGTAGGTATATGCAAAATAATAATCTAAGAATAAATATATCATATTGTGTATTATCTTCAGTTTTTAACAAAGAAATCAATTTAATTTATAAAAAACAGATATTAGAACAAAAAAAATAATGCAGGAAGGTTTGTGGCAAGTGAAGCTAAAATAAATAAGTTACCACATTAAGTCTGTGTGGCAAAAAGGTAAAATACCTTAAGGGCGGTATTCACGGAACGCTCATAACTTAAAAGCTTTACAAACCTATTCACCAAGCAGTAATAGTTTATGTTTATAGTTAAGTTTATGAGCGCTCATACAAGTTATGAGTCGTCCCGACCACTCATAAAGTTATGAGCGCTCTCTTCGAAAACCTTCGACGTAACCCTTCCAGCAAATTCACTAACCAAATTTGTCGGTGCTTCTTGGATCCTTACAAAAATGATTGTTGCATGCACACATACTTAATTTCTTTTTGTTTTCAGGGATTATAGATATTTTTTCCCACTTATTTTTTGTAAACTTAATTTTTGTAAGCTACGTGGTGAAGATCACTGCTTGTTTTAGACGGTTTTATTATGAAAACTTAAAAAAAAAATCGGTTAGTAATACAAATACGTTTTTTTTTCTCAATCAGGCGAGTCCGTTTTGGATCCGCTAATACCTAGCAAAACCAAAAACTATTAAAACTAACTAAAACATGCAATGATATTCATCCCGGTATTTTTAAAACTAAACTAAAAAATAATACGTGAAAAGAAAAGAAAATCACTGTAGTTACAAAGAACTTGTGTGCAACACACATTTTTTTAAGAATCCAATAAGTATAGACAAAATAATAAACTTAAGAGCCGTTTATGAGTGCTTGATGAATATCGCCCTATTTTCTATTTTCATAATTTCCCAGAAAATGGATTTGAATCTTTCAAAATTTTCTATTCAACGTGGACAAAAGTTATTTTTAATTAGGACAACAACAACTTAATCCATTTGAGCCAACTTAAGGCTTTTTAGTCGTTGTCACCAAGAATCGCGATAGCGGCAAGTTATATCCATATACTCACTTGCGACTATCTGTCACATGATTGTTCAGTTTAAAAAAAAAAGTACCTGCATATAACAAACAGGTTTTGATTTCAACAATTGATAAAATACATTTTATGACTAAGTTTAAAAAGAAATAAATTTTTTCTTATTAGTTATATTATTTATAAAATTTGAATTTAATCAATTTTTTGTTTTATTTAATTTTAGTGTCGGCGGCATATGTGTCAGGTGCGGCTGGTGCTGAATCGGGGCGCCAGCGACACGCACCTCTTTATGGACGATTTGTTGTTGAAGAAGATCTACCCGCCACACATCGAGATGTTATGCATCACGTAAGAAAATTGTTATTATTTTTAAATTTCATAATTTTCATTAAACATTTTTATTTTAGCGATCGAGTCCGACATCATCGTCGGAAGTTCGAGCGATGCAAGCTCGAATACCAACACATTTTCGAGATCCAGCTACAGCGCCCTTACGAAAGCTCAGTGTGGATCTGATAAAAACATATAAACACATTAATGAGGTAAGTGGTTAAATATTAATTTAATTAAAGAAATAAGAGTGTACAGTAAACGTCGAAAATATTACGATTTTGTTAACGAATTGTCAAAATTTGTATGAGAAATTTTTTACAACAAATTGTTAATTTCCTGACCTAAATTTTGTCCTTAATTTAATGAATAAAAATGTAAATGTAGAGTAATACCGTGAAAACCCCGCTAATCTGAAAGACTTTTGCCCTCGAGTATTTGTCGACCAATTACTTATAAAACACTCCGCTTAAGTGAAAAATCCGGATACCTGAAACTAACTTATTTTTGGTTAAATTTTATATTTTTCATGGAGAAAAACTATCATTAAGCCTATATAGTGCGCTACTGATACGAAACGAAATTTTTAATTGGTCTCCAAAAAGTCAACGAAATGCTTACGAAAACCCAGCGAAAAAATATTCATTGACAGTTACACCAATTCAAAACCCAAAACAAATGAAACTGAAAAAAAAAACAATGCTAGCCTGTTCTAATGAAAAAAACAAACAATAATCAACACGAAAAAACATAAATGTCATTTTTTTCCCACACAATAAATGGCAATGTAATTAACTGTTTGCGAAAAAAGAGTCTATACTTCTCCAAAAAATATGCAACAATTATCAATTTTGTTCATCGAATTTCATCAAATTTTTCGTTTATGATTTCGTTGTGTCATTTTTGCGTTTCGCATTTGCTGCGTATTAGGCTTAAAGCCTAGTTTATACATCCATGCGAAGTGTAGTTATCATAAAAATTATACTTTTTTTTTTTCCTAGGCGTGAAAAACTGC
Source organism: Dasysyrphus albostriatus (assembly GCA_946251815.1). Taxonomy (NCBI): domain Eukaryota; kingdom Metazoa; phylum Arthropoda; class Insecta; order Diptera; family Syrphidae; genus Dasysyrphus; species Dasysyrphus albostriatus. The sequence goes on from OX276336.1 coordinate 77,956,487, forward strand.
CAAAAACTAAATGCTAGTATGCAAATGCAAAATGCAACTCAATGGGCTTTCCAAGACAAATTTTGTGACGAAAACTATTTTTTTGTATATCATTTTCGTGCATACATTATTGATGTTTCATTTCAAATGTGATTTCACTTCGCTTTGAAGTATAAACTAGGCTTAATTAAAAAACAAATTGAATCAAACAGAACAAAATTGCCCACTGCTTTCGCTTTTATTTACTAAATTTTTTTCCCACGAACTTCAAAAGAAAAATGCATTTTTTCACTTATCCGTACTCCGTTTCAGTGATATTTTTTTCATTTAAAAACTCGTTTAAGTGACAGAAAGACTGTGGCATTTTACTGTTTCTCTTAAGCGGCTTTTAATGAAACAGAATCAACATTTTTAGGTATTGAAGTACTGAAATGCAGTTTGTGTACCATTCCTGTATTTCATTATCTTTTTTTAAAACTGAACAAAAATGTTATTAGTGCAAGTGAGATAGTAATATGGGAAATTTTAGTTGAGTTGATTTACTAAATATTCTGCTTAAAACATAAAAAACATAAAGCAATTGGGAAAATTTGGATTCACAATGAACAGAACAAAGTATCATCTTGGTACTGTTATATCATCTTTTACATTTTTTTATTATTTTTTTAAGTGGAACTATATGAAACTGTTGGGTTGCTTCCCAAATTTGTGAGCTGCATATGGATAACAAATATCATTAATAAAAACCTGATTACATGATTGGTTTTTTCGGACGTTTCGTGTTTCTTTTTTTTGAGGGGTGTGGAAATGTAAAGGGAACGGAAAAACGAAAGCACGTATGAAAATTTTAAGATTTTTTCTGGTTGAGCCTTGACGTTTATGATTTCACAAACGAGTAGAGTCGGGGGATGCTTATAAACTTTAAATAATGAGCTTTAAAATTGTCTTACGTGATTAAATAGATAAAAATTTGAACAAGAACTGATTTAAAATTATTTGAATTATTATTACTGTCTATTTTCCAATAAATGAATCTCATATTTTTTGAACGTCAGAAAAACGAATGATGGACTTTTTTCGTTGTAATCATGAACGTTCGTACCAGTCAAGAAGAAGAAAAACGAATCGTGTAATCAGGCTCATAGCTGTTCGATACACTCGGGGAATCTGTAAACCGATTTTTTAAAGTGACATCATCGAATTCTAAAAATGGATTATTGTGTTTCCGAACAGATCCTCGGCGTCTCAAAATTTCTGTCTATATTTCTAAAATAAATATATTTATTTTAATTGCTAATCATAGATAAGAAATATGTCGCCTTTACCTGCTCATTGATGTTTTCGTTTATTTTGTATTTTGTTATCAACCATGGTCCATCAAATAAAATTCTATGTTTTTGTAGGCGGATATTTCCGTTAACCCTTTATCGGAAGGAAATGGAACATTAGTTTATTGGTTTATTTGCTTGTTAGAACTATAAGTGGTTGGTGCAACCGATAAATGTCATTTTAAAACTAAACGAAGCAATGCAAATTGAAAAAAGGTCAGTGCAACTGGCCTTTATTCTGGTACCTTTCGATGCTTTCAGGAGCATTTTTTGTCGTAAACTTTTTGGTTTAACTACGTCGCGTGGGCAAATTTTCATCGTTGCATGAATACCCTTAATATAAGAATGACGATAGTCGACGCTCATGTATTCTTAGTGGAGTTTTGTCTGGATCCAGCGATAAAAATTCACTCAAACGAAGAAATTTCTGAGAAAATAGATCTAAAACACTGATTTCAAACCATAATAAGGGCCTTAGCTTATTAATTAAATAGCTTAAGACAAAATATCCATCAATGCTTATCAAGCCTTGAGTTATTCTATTACAGAAACACAGTACAGAAAGCTGAAATTAAATTGAAATATCTCTTAGCAACACGCTGAAAATATTTTCGAATACCGAGTGGAACGAATCGGTTGACGCTCATGGTCCTCGCATTCATTTGAGATAACTTATCCCTTCAACAGCTAGCAACTAGTTCTCCCTAAAGAACTTATTTTTTCTCCATTGGGAGCTTGTTTTTTTTATTATTATTTTAGGTGCTGTTGGTGATGTTCTTTTTATGTAGATACTAAAGGAAGAGCTCTAAACAGGGTCGGATTAAAGTAGATTCATGTACCACAATGCAAGTGTCTAAAAATAATAATTGAAATATTTTATTTAATATTAATCTTCTTATGATATTTCTTCGTCGGGTGTCGTTGATTTGAAACTCTCTGAGCCCTACCCCCAAAATGGGGTAGAAGTTCCTTTTGCTTCACGACTTTCTAGGCTTTTTGCCGCAAAAACTGTGTTTTTCCTAATTATACTTTTTTGTTTAAAACATAATTGTGTAGGTACAGTTTATTGAGTTAAAAACAAATTTCGTTTCGCAATATAATCGTGAGTCTAAAAGTCTGTTACTAAACAACACAATTTTTTTTAATAGTAAATTATATTTTTCCATTGTTTTAGGAATTGCTAGTCATACAAAATAAAAAGGAGTTGAAAACTAAGCCAAATATTTATCTCGACCCTTTTGCCCTGTGGTCCGTTTTGTCCCCCTCTCCCCTATCTATATCGCAAGTAAGAATAGAATCGTTGTTGTACTTCAGTACTTATTGTACTTTAAATGAAAAAAAGGTAAATACGATTATTTCTCAAGTAGGGTAGGGTGGGGCTAGTTCTCATAACATTTCACCTATTTAAAACATAACAATGAAACCGGAATCCAAAGAAAGAATGTAACTTTGTAAGAACATAAACGCCGTGCCTTAAGCTCCCAAATAAAGTTTTATTTTACACACAACTATAGATAACGTAAATGACCTGGTGGTCAGTGTTGGAGAATCTTGTAAGGGTCCAATTTCCCGAAAGAACTTTACTAACTCCTCGCCGGGTTAACTCTACGAATTTGACTCCATACAGATCGATAACAAAATATCACAATAATTTTCTTCTTCCTCCTTGGAACTTTTTGTGTTCAAAGTTTTGCATATTATTTTCCAATATAAGCCATTTATTTTTAAATTTGGTACGCTTGGACCTACTTAACCCACACAGCTTTATGAATATATTCCGTCACTTTTAACAAAAAAACATTCAGTAACAGGTATTCACTACAATAATACAAAAAGATACAAACTCAGTTTTTTTTAAGTTTGTTCCCAACAAATTAACGAGTGATTTTCCTTCGACAAACAAAACCCACCTTAAACCAGCACGTGTGCTATGCTTCCCACCTGGAAAAACAATCTAGATTTAAGCGTGACAATTGAAAGTTTTACATTGACCCCCTAACATGGGCCTATCAAGGGTAACTCTCGATTTTGTATCGGGCCGTACCCGTTAAGTAAGCTTTTGCCTGGAGAGACACAAAAATAAGAGTTGTCTTGGTTGGGATTCCATCCTACGATCTTCTGATTACCAGTCGAATACGTTAACTAAACTGCGCTATTTCACAATACAGTTGGTTAATGTTGAAAATGAAAAGCTACTTATACTTAAATTTTTTTTACTTTTGTATAATGGGTATACAAATTTCGAAGCCTTTTCAGGCCCTTAACTAAACTTGACGAAAACTTGCATTTTTTCCAGGTGGGTTCATTTGTGTATGATCGTCTTCATGTAGTTTTTTTTTGTAATTTCAGAGCTATTTGCGTGGTCCTACCCTACTTCGTCGATGATAGTACAAATTGTGCATGCTTAAGTTTTTGCAAGTATGTACTTAACCGGTTCTTCCAAGTAACTTACCAATACTTTCAATTAATTTTCCAGTTTTTTCATGCTTGCTCAATAATTTTAAAATTTTGAACAAATTATAATTCGCAGAAAAATTGGACTTACAGATTCTGGTCTTCCAAACATAACCCCTACTTTCTTCTGATAAAATACATTGGAAAATTCTTTAATTAATATGAAGTTGAAGCATTAATCTCAGCTTACAGTTCCCGTGCGCAAAAAAAAATCTGAAAATATTCTCGCATGTCGTTTTGCATGCGAAAAAAAGTGTTGCGAATAAAATGTATTCTTTTTTTTTATGGTCGGTTTACACTTAAAAATATATATATATATATTCACCTCAAGGCATTACTTGCATGCAAATGGTTTTCGCATCCAAAATAAATATTTTCCATTTTTAGGCCTATAGTTTATTAATTTAGGGTAAATTAATGTCTCAATACGTGGTTTAGGTCAATGCAAAAAATTTTTTACCTTGAATTTTTGGTCTACAGAACAGGAGAAAAAACATTTCGAACATTTTCATTTTTTCCCCAAGGGAAACTATGATTTAGGCTTTAAGCTAGAAAATCCTGGAAAGTACTTGGTACCTGGTAATTGTACCCAAATACTTAAAAAATTTAAAATGCCAATACCAGCGTACTGAATTACAAGTAGTTACCAGTACCTAGTGCTTGTACTTGAGATGATTGATGTCCTGAATTAATACTTTACGGTCTGTTTGGACCATTTTTGAGTTCAGTTACCTAAGCTTCAGGGTTAAACCCGAGTAAGCTCCTAACTTAACTCACCAAATTAAGTGTGTTAACTGTGGACTACCTGGGCAGATACTTCCGACAAATCTGTCAGAAGTGCAATTTCGAAAGTGAAATGGTGATATATCTAGTGTCGTTCTGCGATTTCAATAGATTTTTGGGAACTGAAAATTAAAGTCGATCCTCCACCGAACAACTATTTCTGAGTTGCAGTGCTGGATTAGCTAACTCTGATTTAATTTAACACTGAAAAACTGGTCCTTTAGAATAACTAACACATAAAGAGACCTTGAGAATCTAAGTGAGTCGACTGATTTGTTTACTTTTCTTAGAGCTCCGAAACTAAATTCTTGTGCAATAAGAATCTGCTCTTTTTTAAACAGTTTTATCTAAATCAGCAAAGTTCAAAATTCTATTAGTCCTTTCGATTATTGAATTCATTCTTAAAACTTCTAAAATATGTAGACTTGAGGTAAGCTAAGAAAAACAGAGTGACGTCGTATTTCTTGAATAAGTATAAATTAATGCAAACATAATTTAAAAAAAAAAATAGAAAAGTTTTCTGACCTTTCCCATAAAAAAGAAGCGCCCCACAAACAGTTTCTCACTTTGTCTTTGGGTCAATCCGGATATGGAACCAAACTGATAAGTTAGTGTGACAGCCGGTAACATCATCGGCGAAGGGATGAAAATTCATTATTTGCTTATACATACATATATTTTTTTTTTCTTGTAATAACTTGCCCCGAACAGAAAGGGTAGTTTGGATTGGCAAAGTTCAGGGGAGAAAGATGCATCTTTATGAATCAAAGCAAAATCAGATGAACGATTTGAAGGAAGCACAATAACAACCTGTATTTTTTTTCCAAGTTGAAAAGTAGAAAAAATAAACTTTCGGATCGACATAAACTGCAGGGCAGCATGATGTACAACACTATTTGCAAAAAGTCCCCCCAACAAAAACGGGTACACACCCAGAATTTATTTTATAAGCTGCCAACAAATAATTTTAGGGGAAAGGGACTCTTCTGTCTGTTATGCTCGTGGATGAATGTAATCATGGGCATGTTAGTACTTGCGGAAAGGGTGTCTTCCTTGCAGAGCAAAATCTTTTAGTTGATGGTGTCGTGCAGTAAAAACTTTGCTCTTGGCGGCCCCTATCGTTGTATCATTCATTTTTTTCTATGCTCGCACAAGGTCCAGGGTGGTTTAACAAATAAAAAGGTTTCTTACCTTTAACTGATAAATTCAAGGCTATGCCGTGACTGCAGACAATTTTTTCCATTGTGCCTTCGAAAAAAAAAATTAATTTGTACAGTTACTGTCATTTCTGATAAGTGAATAATTGAAAGTTAAATTGCGTTAAAAACTTTGTGACAATACAATTAGCACCTCTTTTTTTGGAAAATCAAAGACTGGCGTTTTTGATAAGGTCATATTTTGAGCGGAATCAACCATTAAAGTGGTTCAAATTAAAGGAACTTATGTACTTTGAAATACTGAAAAAAGTTGTTTGTTTGGCGCTTTAAGAAATTTTAAGGTTCAGTCATCCCACGTTTCCATTTTGTTTTTTTTTTCCATACAAATTGAATAGGAAACAAAAAGTTGAAATTTTGTTATTCGCCGACCATTGAACCCTGTATAAAATGCGTTGACATATTTGAATAGAAGGTTTAATGCTCTAAATAGTGGAATTGTTGTCCATTAAGTAAACAAGTTACGACACACTATTTTTGTACTCGAAATGAGTCAATATTTAATTAAATATGCAGGTGACGTGCGACAAAAAGCTTAACGTGTTAACTTCATAAACCTTAAAACAATTTAGTCTACAATAACACATCATGAGGCCTGTCAGATTGGGCTATTTATGGGAAATAGGGTTATTTTTTTCCAAAATTGCCGACAACAATTCTAAACTTGGGCGATTTTTTTTCATATAAAAAACTACTTTTCTCCCCCTTAACATATATTTTTAAAGCATTCCACAATTTGGTACCACTTTTAATTCACTGAACATACTCGTGGGTTTTGACATTTCCAGCCAACCGCAATCTTCAATTTAATAATATTTCATTTTATCTGTTAGTTGTTCCCAAAATTCCCATTTTTATAAGAAAAATGTATTGAAACTGGGCTACTATTTAGACAACTTTTTTGGCTCCGATTTTGTGCTAAAATTTGTTTCTACTACTACTTCAGGACATGGCAACCCTGATACACATGGGAAAATCCTGCCGTGTGAAACAAGAGCAGCAAGGGAAGAGAATCGAGCGTGGAAAAGGGAAGTGAGGAATAATAATCGGTTTAGAATACAACAGAGGGTATACGCAGCATCTTTGTTAAAAAGATAGAAGAGTTTCTTGAAAATCTTAAACCGTCTACAATACTTTCCTCAGAAAGTGGCAACACAATTTTTTGCCTGGCAGATCTATCCCAAACAAATCACATTTAGGCAAATACTGGAAAAGACCATAATGAATTTGATGTCATGGCCCTCCACCTTTAAATCGACTTCAAAGTCGCTTTTTCATCGATTTTAGCTTTTTATGACGATGGCTGAACTCAGGATTCCAGGAAAACTTATGCAGATATGTTGTGTAACATTCGAAAACATACAATGCAATAGGCATACTTCACGAATGTGTCGACTTCAAAAGTGACAGATATCATTTTGTGGGAACTATTTAAATAAATGTGGTCTTTTGGTGATTGCAAAATTTCAGATCCCACGAAATGATGATTTGGAAGTTTATGAATAATTTCCAATTTCTATTATATGCAGACGAAATAAATAAAATTATAAACTGCTAATACTCGTTAAGTTCCAAATCTTAACGAATATCTATACTACAATCAACAAAAACTCTTCCGTTGCCAAAGAGTATTTGTTAAGCTGCACATATTTACTAAATGTAAAAGTTCACATATTGCACATATTTTAATATCATGTGTGTCACTAGCGTCTGTTTTCTTTGGGGGTGGCAAAGTACTCACAAAGTTACTAAGCAATAAGAACGGGTTGCTTTGATTTGTTTGCAGCGTAAGCGGCTAAACGTTCTTCACGGGCTGCTTTTTCGTCATCAACTGTGTCGGAGGCAAACAGATCAACGCCGTCATCATCTTCGTCTTTATTTCTATTTGAAGATGTAGCAGGTGCTGCTTTTGTTGCTACGGGTTCTTCACACCGAACACTCAATGCAGTCAGTTTCAAGTGACTTGACAATGGTTTCAGGTTGAATGCACACCTTTTTGAATCCCTCAATCAACTGACGCAGTTCAAAATTGTCCTCTTCGACAGCTGCAAGACAGGCTGGTTTGGCGGCCAAAGTTGCAATATACAATTCCATGGATCGTTTCGAGTGGATTTTTGATGTGCTGTCTGGCCTTTGCTATCTTGGATACCAAAGTGCACTGATTTGATGCCGGACTATTCGTCGAACGCTCATGGTAGCGGGATTTTTCTAACCAAACACGTTCTGCTGCGATTGAACAGTGTGGTTTTCAATCTGTCAATACTTTTTTCGGAGTTGGTCTGTTTGACAACTGTCACTTGATTTATGCTCACTTTGGTTTGCAATTTCTTAAATAGACTTACTCCTGAACAACGTTTGCAAATCGTGCAAATTTGTTACCAAAATAATGGTTCTACTCGCGTGACGCATCGCGAAACAGTCAATTAATTGAAGGAACGCATTGTTGAACGCATTATCTCGCTTCCGGGGGCTGTGGTGTGGGCTCCACGATCGTACGATTCAACACCGCTGGACTATTTTTCGTTGGGTTATGTGAAGTCTATTGTTTACGCAAATGAGCCTTGGAATATAATATTCGGCGCGTTATTGCAGACATACGGCCCCAATTGCTGCACAAAGTGGTCGAAAATTGGGCCTTTAGGCTGAAATTTATTCGAGCCAGCCGCGGCAGCAACTTGCCCGAAATCATTGTAAAAACATAATGCCCAACCCTTATGTTTATAATAAAGCTTAATTCTTGGTCATAACATTAAATTATATACGTTTTATTTCTTCTTGAAAGCCACACGTCTAAAAAAACGCCCTTTAGTATAAATTATTTAAAATTTTGCCTCCAAGAATACTTTCGAAAGAATATTCTTCACACACTTTTTCAATTTATTAGAGTTTGTGTACATATACGTGCAAAATTCCACTAAAATGAGCAAGTGTGTGTTGAATTTCCTATTTTAATTTTTTAGAGTTCCTCACACTTAAAATTGTAGATTCTTACTTGTAGAACATTTTTAGTGCGTTCCATTGGAAATGGCTAGCAAAGGACATACTCGCAAGTACTTCACCACCTCTCAAGGAAAACGCCAAACAACAGCAGTATTTTAGACTTTATTACTCGTTTAATGTACCTACCTATACCTACTTTCGTTAGTTAGCTTATAATCATTTATTTTTATTTATTGATAAGATTATTTGACACTTAACTCATTGACTAATTCATGTTTTATTTATTACGTGGATTTTTTTCTGAGCCCTTTCACATTTCATCTTCAAAATTAGAAATGACACCTAAAAAAAATTCGTATGCTTAAAAAAGACTCAAAACGAAAACACCCCATTTGGATACAAAAGTAAATTCAAAAACCCAATTACATGTCACTCACCTTATCCACGTTCGAAAAAAACTCGCCTGATTTTGTTTTCTATTTTCTTCCCTGTTAACATTCTCTGTATCCAAGTTTCTGTAAATGACATGCTTTTTCGTACAAGAATCTTATTATTTTGTCCTCGATTGAATTTGGTCGACCTCCCCTAAACTCTGACGGGTAATAATTGAGGAGGTAGATGACGAAGACGACAGTGGCGGCGGCGATGCTATGAAATGCATATAGGCAGACAACAGTTTCGTCGACACCGACAGTCTGTTCCCATTTTTTTTTTTTTCATGGATAGTGAGTGCACATTAGTGTCTGCCAGTTCCAGCTCTACTATTTCGCCTCTTTCACCCACTTTGCTGGTGCTTGCATATCTGCCTGTCTGGCGGCCCCAATATTGCAATTATTCTCCATTAAAAGATATGTTATAGGAGGAGGAAAAAAATATAAGAATAGAAGAAAAATTTCTAGCATTTTCGTCGGTCTTCTTATCCCGACATTCTGGTTCCCTATGAACTTCTATTCTTACATATTTTCTACTTCATCTTCAACGTGATCTTCTTTTATGTGATTTCTCTGCTGTTGCCTGTTCCTTTGTTGTGCTGTTCCAATCGTGTGATGTATATATTTGTGGTTATGTTAGTTGTTTATATCCTGAGGAATTTATATGCAAATAATTGTAAAAACAGTTGTGGCAAAAGAAAAACCATTACATTATTATTTAATAAATTTGCTTTTTAGCCCGATGCTAGAATCTTGTGCGTATGTAACAATACACAGTTTGCGGTTTCTGTAAAGCATTGTCGTTTGATTATTTGAGAGACTAGACACATTTTATCTCAAAACACAATGATGAATCCCCAAAAATTAATTTTATTTGGGTCTCACATAAAAATGCCATAATGTGAAGGGAAAAGATATGTATGTATGTGTGTACAGGAGCAAAACATTTCACAAATATTTATTCAAAACTATAGAGTTTGAGAAATAAAAACGTAGATAACTGTTTTTGTCTCCCAGATAAATTGTCAAAAGTCGCCTTTTGATCCCATTTTTTGCCTCTGGCGACTATTAGTTGACTATGTTTTAACCTTTCTTACCCCACCTGGATAATTGCATGAAGTTAATAAATTCAACTAATGTTTTGCTACAAAAAATAAACAAAACAAAAAAATACAAAAAAAAAACTATTTACTTTCTTTTGCTGTATGTTAAGAAATTTTACAAATGAGATTTTTTTCATCGTAACCCTTTTTTGCGATCTTTTCAAATTCCTCAGTTAGTGTTCTCCCTTTCTTCTGTCAGTTTGCTGAATGGCACAGATGGGTACTTTTTGGAAGGTAACTAGCTGAATGGAGCGGAGCAGCATCTAAAATAGCTGTCAACAAGTTGCCCAACTTTTAACTTTTATTTGCTCTACTTACTTTTTTTGACGTTTCAAAATCGAGTCGAAGGCTGCACTTCAAACTCTCTTTTTTTCAATTTGAAATAAGGGCCATTTGGCCACTTTAAGTTTAGCTGTTGTTTGGTTCCATTTTTCATCGTTAATAAATGTTTTTACCAAATTATTGGAACCACATTAATCGATATCACTGTGTTTGAAATTGATTCAAAATTTTAGTAACACTTATTAGTTTTAAATATTGTAAAACAGAAATGCCTGATTTTGATGATATGGCAATTCAAATGAAAAATTTTAATAAAGATCACAAAAATGCTCAAAATTTCGTTTTTCTGCAATATTCTTTTATGCTATGAACATTTAACTGAAGTGAAAAAATTGTTCTTGTTTGATTTGCACTTTCTCTTCATTTCTCATCAGATCAATGTCAACGTATCGTTAATCGAAAAATGTGCCTAAAACGACCTATAACTTATTTGATAAAATCAAATCATTTTTAAAGTGATGTTATTTATTTAAAAACACAATCGGCTTTTCTGAGTAAAAAAGAAGAATTAAGACATTTACTATTTGATCCTGAATTAACAGATGAAGATTTGTTTGCCAGTGAAAATAGCCTCTGGCATGATAACGAAACAGGATCGACTCAAGCAATGATTTCGATATTTACCTTGGATTGTATTCCAAAATAGACGTCATCCAAAAATTTGCTTAAGCTACAAATCGTATACCTAAGATACAAAAATGCACGATTGCAGGCAAATGATATTAAAATAGTTCAATGCAAAACTTTCTTTTCAGTGGCACGTGAAATTGTTGTTTTTGTAAATTGTAGACAATTTCAAATCCACTGTATATTTGACACTTGCATTAAAGTTAAAACCTTCAAAACCTGATTTTAATGTTTTACTCTCACTCTTGTTCGTATGACATCTGTCATTCGCACGAACTGTCAATAATTTAGACCAATGGAAATAGTTTAACCGCGATACAAACTATGAAATATTTGTTTAAACAAAGGTTATGGACAAAAATGTATGGACAAAAAATACTAGTATCGACAAGAATGAAATATTTACCTAATACAACAAATCGATTTAAAACTCTTATTTCTGAGAAACACTGGTGCCTACTCTTTTTAACCCAATGAAACAAATTAATGACAAAAAAAAATTTAAAAAAAACTGTCGCTGCTGCCACTGGGTCAATGTCGTTTTGCTCGGAAATATAGTTAAGATATAAAGCGATGCTAAAGCAATTTCAATATGATACTTATTTAACAAGAGCATTTTGCTTATTTTAAATGATTTTAGCATCGTATTATTATTAAGATTTTACTAAAGTTAAAATCAGCAAATGGCTATTTTAATTTTTTAGTATCGTGCATCCGTCATTTTGATTTTATTTCAGAGTGGAATTGAATAATATTATATAAATTTAATGCAAGAGTTCTAATGGATTAACACAATTTGATGAACAAAATAACTAAATTATTTATCCCCACGAACACCTGATAATTTTTCCTGTTCTTTACAGTCAGCTTCCTCTTGATCTTTGTTCCAAGCATCTGCATCTGCATCTGAGTTTCTTACAAACTTTATTTAAACAAGGGCACTAAAACCAAGGTCAGCAGGAAATACAAATTCAAAGTCACATTTTTCTGATTTGCAGAGTTCAAATTTTAAACTTAGGTTAAATAATTACATTGGCCAAGAAGGTTTCGTTACAGAAACTAAAGCATACTCTTTTATAAGTTTTTGGTGTGCTGAGCTAAAATCATAAATATTCCATCACATCACGTTTTTGAGATATCTTCGTTTGAAAATCAAAATTTATGCATTTATGATCTTTTCCTCTGTATTTTGACCCTTACCGTTATCATTTTTTTCCTAATCGTTCCATGTTTCGATTCGTTTCTAAGACACTTTCCAAAATTTAAGAATAATCGAAAAAAAATCACGTTCAGTTATTTATGTGTGCATTTAAAGAAATTAAATGATTTGGAACGGAATTTTCCACTCAAAATCCCTTTAAAAATCTGTTTATTACTTCAAATTATATAAGTAAATAATTGAGGCTTTTAAAAATTTTAACTTTAAATTTTAAAAATGTCGCTTAAAACATTCTTACGGGAAAGTTTCGATTTAATTTTCGACAGAAATTGACCTTGGTCGTTCTTTCACGCAGACCTTCAATTCATTTCCACACCCGTTTGCAAATTAAAACAAATTTGTAGGTTGTCACTTTGACATTTCTAATTAGTAGAAAAGGTTTGTTTGGTTTTTTTTTTTTTTTTTTATACGAGCTGTCATATGAAGTGAGATGAGTCAGATGAATAGTTTTAAATAAAATAAAAATAAGTATGACACTAGCAAAATAAGAAAAAAGCTTAAAACTTGGAAGAGCTAGTAAGTTACTATAAATATTTAGAAGATTGTTATGTCTTTTGAAAAAAAAAAAAATGATCGTGGTGCAAAAGAAGTTTTTTTTATTCGTTGTCAGTTTACAGTTGCAACAAAAATCGACATGAGACTGTTTTAAGCAAAAGTAACAGTGAGGAAAAAAAATTATCGTGGTAAATATAAAATTTATTTTTTTTTGGCCTAGATCACAGTTTGATTAAAAAAAAAATAAAACGTCAAACATTTTTTTCAACAATTTCAACAATTTTTTGAACAATAATACTCGTACTTTGGAAGGACCTCTCACCAAATGAAAGGTGGAAATGTATTATGAAAACAAAACATTTTGGACTTCTATCAAAACTGCTGAAAAATTGCAAGTTTTACCGGTAAATTAAAGAATTTCAATATTTTGTTGTTTTACAGTAACAAATACACATAGCAAAACGTGCAGATCGCAACAAAAACAAGAAACGTAATCATACTTGGAAACATGATGTTTTGTTCCTGACATTTTGGAATGCGGTATTATATAATGTAAATACTTTTCAGAAGTAGATATGCTTAAAATGGATTATGTTGAGTGATTAATGAAATATCTCTTTGGATAGCCCACAAATTCGACGTCAAAATCTAATTTCACTATGTGAATTTTTCGCCGAAAACGTAGTTTTATTTATATTCACTTGGGACACTAAAACACTAGTACGAAGTTTGTTCAAAATCATAATAGCCATTTTTTATTGTTATATTATGACCCGTTCTAGGTGAGCTTAAACAAAAACTAAAATTTCTTCTCTCAAAAGTTACTTTAAAATGTTCTGTCCCAATTAATTTTAAACAAATCCATCCACCCGATTTGGCTCTAATTCGATAACATGCAAATTATTTAGCGAAGATGGATGTACACAAAAACACATCTATTATTATTTGCTTCGGTATGATATCCAATTACACAGTAATGCAAAATATGAAATACATAAATTAATAGTAATTGCAATAAAATATTGCTAGGCCCTCGCAGTGTATACATTTTTTACCATGTTAAATATGAGAGTGCTAATCTTTGAAAGTAGACAATAGTAAGACCTTAGACCATTTGTTTTAAAAATAAGTTCAAAACGCGAGTTTGGAGTCCAGGCATTCATTATTACCACTGTAAGTTTTCCCTCTTGCCACATTGATGACGTCCCACCATCTAAGGCAAATGAAAAAAGAAAAAGTATTTTGTAACTAAGTAGGAACATCAGAAGAAAAACAAGCTAAATGGGAAATGTATTAAGAGAGGAATTTTTCTAGGCATTCCCAAAAAATGTTCGGGCCAACAAACTCGTTTGGCGCATAGCAACAACTGGAGAAGAGCATCTCAATTGTGTGTCCTTGTATTCTATGGCAATGATGAAACTTTAATGAAAACTATTTCAGCTTTTTTTTATTTTTATTTATTCTTGAAACTTAAATCGAAGAAATACGGCGTCAACGACTTGGCCTTGGCTAACGTGTATTTTCTGTAGAAATTCTTTTATTTTTATTAATTTAATTCTTAGGCAACAATTATTATTGTTTGTGCGAATTTTTTCAACATGACTTTTTTTTTACTTTTCTTTGTTCCGAAGGACGAAGAATGTCGTTAGCTTCGCGCTTGGTTCTATTTTCATCCTTTTTACTTTCTTTTTTGTTTAAGAATGGAATACTAATGTGAAATATAAGGGTATATATTTGTTATATTGATGCGGGGGTGAAGGTATTTTTCTGAAGCAAAAGGATCTCAAAGTGTCTGGAATGTAATAAATGTCGGAAAAAGACGTGCCATGAATTCTTTATGAGACAAGGATGTTGATAGGATTTTTTCTTTTTTTTTTGTGCGTTTTGCTTTTTTTATGATTATTGTTTTCTAAAAAAAACATAAGAAAATACCAAACTAAGGCGTCCTACTATTTTATTTGCTTTGTGGAAAATCATTTGTCGCGACTTTTTTCCACTACCTTAAAACGTTTTTTGTGGTCACAGTTTAAACCAAACACCTATTACAAAGATATTATTTTAAGCAAAATAGTAAATAGATAGGTTTGACGTTTTCAACCCGATCCTATATTAAACTGTGGTTTCCATAACTATTTAAGGAAATTTTTAACATTTTGTGTTTGTTCTAAGTCAAATATTGTGTACAGTAAATCGTTGTTTTTGTCTGCTTAGATAAATTAAAATTTGCAGTGCATCATACTATGAACTGATTTGTTTTTTCTGTTTTCTGTTTTTTTCTGTTAAATCATTGCGAAACAGAAAAACGCCATTAAACTATACATATATATATATGCGTGCAAATTACAAGAACGTAAAAAAGGCTTGGAGACTTATTTAAAAGAAAACACTATCGTTTGTGGAGCGGTACCTATGCAGACTATTCATATATAATGGTGTTGTTTCTAAGCCGAAATTTTATTTAATTATCATGAGCCGCATTTTATGTTCCCCATGATCTGATCCAGATATGATAAATATAACAAACAAATCTTAGTGACAGAAGTTTTATACACCCGTCTCGTTTCCACTTAACACTAATCTTAGATCTAATAAGATTTACCTCAAATCTTTTTCTAATCGCGAAGATTTACCGCACAAATTCAATTCGTAAATCTTGAGGATTATAAATTAATCTTGTTCAAACTTACAAGGGCGGGCAACAATTCCAAAGAATCGTAATTTGGAAAATTAACACCTTCTCCAACGGAAACTACGGTTTATCAAAATTGCGAAAAGGTGATGCCAAGAAACACAAATTTAAATAATTGGTCTCAACGGTTATGTGATTTGGCATTTCCGAAATATTTTCTGAGTCACCGGTTTATGCTAATCAACTGGTAACAATCGAAGCTTATAATTTCTTTCTATAGTATTTCAGATAACATGCTCGAAAAAGTGAGCCGAAATATTGGCCTTTCGTTTATATTTATTTGACTCATAATAAAACAACTGCATTCATTGAACGCAGATTTGACAAAAGATACTAAGTTCTTTTTGAAATGTCAAACTTCGAAATGTTGGTACTTCAAACCTTTACCTTCAGTTGATCGTGAATAAAGTACTGTTACTAATTTTATAAGAAGGTTTTTATAATACAAATTATTATATACTATACTGACATAAATCAGCCAAGTAGAAGACTAAGCATTTAAGGGTGCCGTTAAATAAAGCCGAATTCCGAAATTCGACTTTATTGCCGAATTTATGCAGCGGAATTTCAGCGTTCGGTCTTATTTCGCTTCGGCAAAGTGAAATAAAGCCAAATGTTGCTTGAGAAATAAAGCCTATCATACTTGTTCAAAATTAGGCCTTTTTCACTTTTGCAAAGTGAAATAAAACCGAATTCTTCAATTGTTTCACTATTCATTCATTATAATGATAAAACCATTTGAAGGGCTACCTCGGCTTTCACCGAATATTATATAGGATAAATTCAAAGTATCTTTAAAGCTAGATTCTTTAGATTCAAAAGAAACTGCATACACCCAACCTCGCACCTACCCCAAATCCTAAAGTGAGCCCAAGCTCCAACTTTTATCAACGTACCAGTTTTGGAAGGCGCTTCATCGAAGAAGTTCAAAATGTCTCCATTTCATTGAAAAAAAAAAAAACACTCTTTCGCTACAAATTCTTTTGTAGACTTTCGTGATTCTTAGTACTTTTGACAAATTAAATATGCGAATCAAGTTTTATCACTATACTGTCATGTGCCATATGCTTAGATTATACCAAGATAAACATTTTAGTTTGTTAAACTTTCATACTTCCCCTCCCCAGTACTTTGAAAGTGACTTTTTATAAAACCAAAGTAGGCTTTTCAATTAATTATATTTTGCTTCGACACCAATTTTTTAATTTTAATAATATAAAGACGTTTTTCTTACTTTTTGTTGCTTGGGATTTTCCCTTCCTAAACGGCGTTTTTTCCATCTCTTTAAGCAAGGAGAAGGGAGGGAGAAAATCAATAATGTGGTCCAAGGTTGCTAAATTCAACGAGAGTTCTCTGGTGTCCGACTTCTGGTTCTCGATTTAAAGGCCAATGTATGAAAAAAGTGGTAACCCTTTTCTCGTTATTCTGACAGTGTTGCCACCTTGACAACACTGCTTAAAAGTAATGTTAGGACATGAACTATTAGTATACTAAAGCTCACCCCGTCAGGTCAAAATGACAGGTATGCCCTCATATCGTGCACCAAAGCCCCTGCTATAAGTTAAACTGAATTTAACACAAATTAGTATGACAAAGGTCGTCACTATGTCACTGATGAGTTCAAGTGAGATTGCTGGACTAAATTAAGAGCTACTAAAAGCTATTTTAGATATTACTTTTATCTAGGAGACTTCTCACAACTAGAATTAACTTGTTACGAGTTGTAATAAGTTGAAAAAGGTTTTATAGTCTTATTTGATTTTTGTATAAGCATACCAAATACAAAATTTATAAATCTACTACAAAACTTACAATTAATTAAATAACAAAACAATAAAGTTCAGCTTTCTGTTTAGTGACAAAGTATCATTAACTGATATTCTGACACAAGTCCACTTGACTTGATACTAAGGGACATTTTTCTTGGGTTACTTACCAGTCAAATTTGCCTTAATTGGAAAACAATATTTTGACATCAGGTCGATTACAGAATAGAAGCTTGCCGTACTTTCTAGTTCCATGGGTCGTCTGAACGGTCCCAATGATTTAAAAACAAATTGGTTAAAACTTACCATATTTGACGTTTGCCTTTTGCAGAGGCTAAGCGATCAGAGCAGAGCTCTGAGCAGATTATGATCAGAGCCCACAGATTTAATTATGAAACACACTTAAGAAATAAACCGTCAAATCATAGATGTGCTTGGTAGCGTGAATTTGTTTTTGCAAATTTGTTGTCAAAATGCATAAGAAAAAACTGGCTTAGTAAAAAATAAGTGAAAAAATAAGTGAAGTTGGCTTCGCTCAGCGTTTCGCTCGGTCATTTTATTCTGAGCTTATTGAGCAAGCTCTGAGGTAACTTCGATGAAAAAAAGAAACACATTTTTTCTGCTCTGCTAATAAAAACTATTATTTTTTTTACAGTTTCGTGATCTGCTCTGAGTTAAAAAAAAACGTCCAATGTCTTAAAAAAGCATGGAATGTTATGTAAACTGGACAATGTAAGATTCAAAAAAACTTTACTATCGGCCAGTTGTACAAAGAATGAGTTGATTTCTCAAAAAACTAATTTTTTGGGGTATAAAAGCATAAAAAAGCATTCTAGATTAGTATTCTAATAACAAAAAAACATGGAAAAGAATAAAAAAAAAGCAATCATACTCAGTGTTCTATTCGCATTGGAATCTTTATCTACCATTTTTTTAATGTATTTTAAAGATGAATGATTATGAAAGTTTTGGAAACTTTACATATTAGCAATCAGCAGTCGCATTATTTCTTCTTGCTTCAAAAACATTTTGTTAGACGCGACTTAAAACATACAGTAGTAGGTACATAATGTGGGTATTACAGATCATTGAAATGATAAATTTTTAAATAGTCTTTTTCAAAGGGTGTAGGTAGCCACACTGTTGTACAGGTTAGCTAAATTAATTTCCACCCATACACCGCGAGCATTTAAGCATGTAATGAACACTTTTTTTCAGCTGTAAATTAACTCTTGTATTCGTATATTTTCTTCCAAGAGTTCAGCCTATTTGTACCCACAGCACACACCCATATCGAGTCCCTAGTTCTGGTTTTCATTCATAAATCTATCTTGATGAACATCCCTGTACTTTCGCTTTTCTTCATTTTCATCATCTTTTAGGAAATTTAAGTCTTTCTCCCTTGCAAGCTGCAAAAGTTGTTTTTGTCTCCTCCCTGAAAATAGAAACCAGAACCTTCCGAGTTCTATACTTAAACCTTTGGGTACGAGACGACTGCTGTCAGTTGGATGCTTGTAAAGCCGCGATGATGGTGTATCCTTTCGTCCTTTTTTCTGTTGATTCTTCTTCGGTGGGTTACTACTCTTACCTAAGTAGACTCTCACATAAGCACCAACATACTACCATCACTACAAATATTTTACCAGTCCAACAAACTTTATTCGCGTTTGCTTGTGTGCATATTTATCGATTTTTCCCATTCCCTAGCTATTATATCGTATTAGAGTCAGCTCAGAACGTTGCCCTTGCTTGTGTGCGCTGTTTTTTATATGCGAGCGCAACACTTATACGTACATTTTTTAATAATGTATTATGTTGGTGGTTGGTTGTCTTGTCATATACCTATTTTAATATCCTCAAGAATCCTATTTCGCTTCTTTTTTCTTAGATTGTTAGTTTTTCTCAATGAATTAAATGTAAAAACTATAATAAGTAAAGAATTAAAATGCAAGCTTTAACCAAACTGATTTTTGTTATGAAACAATAGATATGAAAGTATGAGTCGTCTATAGTCGGTAAGTTAATCAAAAGACATTATTTATGTGTAGTCATTTGTTTAGGCAAAATTTTAAAGAAAACCTGAAGACCGAAAGAACATTGGTTGTTTTTAAGACTTATCAACAAAATGTTAGGATAAGTGTCATACTTCATGCACAAAAATGAATGTTGGGCTGGGTGTATGCAAGTATTTTTGAATCTGCGGCCCAGTTTTTTAGTCCGAGTTACGGTATTTAACCTCAGTTTACTCCTGCAATTTAAATCCCGATTTAACTCGGAGTTAAATCACAAAATTGTTTGAGTTAACTCTAGATTTACTGAACCGATATTTCTGACAGATTCGTGTTAGAACTCGATTAAAATTGAATTGCATTGTTGATTAAACTAAGATCTTACTTGCGAAATTAATTGACTGAAAAAGAGTTTACTCTTAAATGGGGGCATTAAATTATTATTCTGCAGCGAACATCTGGACCTTTTTAAAACATTTAGCTTTTAGCGAGCTGATTAGGTTTAAAAAAAAGGATGTTTTAAAATTTAAAATGTTACACTCAGAGAAAAATGCAGGTATAACCAACCAATTTCTGTAATACAGGGTGGCGCACGAATCGTGCTACAAAAATAAAACGTAATAACTTTTTTTCTGTGTGAGTAATCGGCTTATTTTTTTTTTTATTTTGTAGGTTACTATTTCGATTTATAAAAATGGATGCTTGGGATATGGAGAAAAGAATTTGGATAGTGCAACGGTACCATGCTTTGCAGTCCGTCATTTCCGTCCAAAGGGAATTTAGGCGGGAGTTTGGCGGTAATCCCCCGACTAGATGGACCATTATGAGGTTTGTAAACATGTTTGCCGAATCTGGAAGCATCGCACGAAGGCCGTACCATCGAGATGCCAATGTTCGGGTTCAGGATACAATCGCAGCAGTAGCATCTGCAATACAGGCCAATCCGAGCGTTTCGACCCGAAACTTATCGGGGAAAATTGGAGTTAGTAGACGGCCATTACAACGGATATTTCATGACGATTTAAACTTGTTTCCGTACAAAGTCCAAATTACTAGCAAGTTAAACCCTCAGGATTTGCCTGTTCGCCTGGAATTTTGCCAAAAAATGATATCAATGGCCGAAGAAGACAACACATTGATCAATTGTTTGTTCATGTCTGATGAGGCCCATTTTGATCTTAACGGCAATGTAAACAAGCAAAATTGCCGTATATGGAATAAGTCTAATCCAGAAATGCTCCATGAGACGGAACTGCACCCAGAACGAGTCACTGTGTGGTGCGCAGTTTCATCAAGGTGTATTGTCGGGCCGTACTTCTTTGAAGAAAACGGTATAACCGTTACTGTCAATGGGGACCGTTATTTAAAGATGTTGAAGGAGTTTTTTCACCCAGAACTGCGCCGAAGACGTATACCATTCAACAGCGTTTGGTTTCAGCAAGATGGAGCAACTGCACATATAGCCAGACCAGTTATGGCGGAGCTAAACAAAAATTCGCAAACAAATTAATTTCTAGGAACTCCACTCTTCGCTGGCCCCCAAGGTCACCTGACCTGACTGCACCAGACTTCTTTTTATGGGGTTATGTCAAGCAAGAGGTGTATAAAACGAAGGCCAGGAATTTAACTGAATTAAAGCAGTCCATAACGACAATAATTGAGGCGATCCCAACTTCAACTCTTCAGGCCGCAATGAATAATTTTTTGATCAGGTGCCGCATATGCGTGGGAGAGCGTGGAGGTCATTTGCGGTCTATAATCTTTAAAAACAACTAACTATTTAAAATAAAATTTAATTTTCTAACCAATAAAAAAAAAATAAATGAAATACATCGATTAAAAAAAAAGTTATTTGAATTTCTTATTGTAGCACAATTGGTGCGCCACCCTGTATTATACCTGATTTTCAGGTTGTTATTTTTCAACTCGGTAGATCAGGTTAACTGCTTAACCTGATACCTGATTTAAATGTCGTGTTAAATCAACGTTGGTTTCAGGTAAATTTAACACTGCCTTAAAAAAGTAAAACTGTAAATTTTACCTGAGAATATAACTAATTTTACCTGTAAATCTAGTTAACTTTACATGAAAATCTAGTTTAAAAACATGACTAAAATGTTCAACGTCCTGTAAATTTAATATGAAGATCCAGTTAATTTAACATGATTCAATGTTCAATCAACCCTGTATCCGGGAATTATTATGTCTTGGATCCATGCTTGTAGAGTCCCATCTCCAACGTTCTTTACCGTCCAATTCATTTTGCATTATTCTAAAAGTATAGAAATTTATTACTATGTATATTATTTTGTTTTAAAAATACTTTGTGATACTTACTTAGTTTCGAACTGGGAACCTCTCACACATGGAGATAGTAAGCATCCCGTGGGCCACTTCGCTGCATAAAAAACTTGTGCCAAATATCAATAAGTTGAAACTGACCTTGTTTGGATGGCTTCTGAGTATGTGCTTTAACACTGGTCACGTTGAAATGAACTGGCAGCCATGGCTTATGAGTGTGTTTCAACACTGGTAGAGGGCTACTTTAACATGCGGCCAGGTTAAATTTAAATAAATTTATTGGGATGGCCTGTGTGTGTGTTGTAACACTGGTGTCACGCTGAAATTAACTGACAGAGTATTTCTTTAACATGAGGCCAGGTTAAATTCAACAGGTGAACATTTTAAAATAAACCATATAAAATGTTACTTCAAACTGATTTGTGGTAAAATAGAAATTCATAACAAGCAGTGTTAAAAAAAAATTCTTGTTTACCAGAATTCAGTGTCAAAATAACAGTTCGTCTTCTTAAAGCAACTTGAATTTGGTAATAAAAGCCACCAGGCTAATTAAACACTTAATATAAGGTTATTAAAATCAGGTAAATTTCTGAAATATTTAACTTTATATGGGATTAAGGCCCAGGTTAATTATTTACCTGACCTTTTTCGCTGAGTGGAGGCGTATTTAATTGGAAAATATTATAGCTAGCGCAGTAAAATTTCCCTCGGTAAACAACAACAAATCCCAGAAAGTGTCGATAAATAAGTCAGTAATAAAGTGGTTGTTTTGGTGTTTACCGAGGGAAATTTTACTGCACTAGCTATGGATTTCCCAATGAAACAAACCTATTATTTTATTTTTTGGAAGGCGTGCTTGAAACAATAATAAGTGGAACCTACATGTACAAGAACATATGCATGGTTTCGAAATCTAGGGAAAGATACCGGAAAACACTTTCTTCAAATCTTGAGACTTCTGCCAAGGTGTTTGCTACGGTGGTATACGTCTGTTTTGGACACAAAACATACTCGTATCGAAACTCAGCTTTTTAACATAGGTAATCCCAGTGACAGAAATTTGAGAGTAATTCTAAAAAAAATTCCTGAGTTGGAATGAAATAACAGCAACTCTACTTTGCTTACACCAGTGGTAAGCTGGAGTTTACGGGAGGGGTAACAGAAAACTCAATACCCAATTTTAAATGAAAACGTTTTGTCCGAATCTGTTTCAATTTATTGATATAGTGTACGAACTGAACATACTATGTATATTTGTAGGTCTTTTTGTTTACTTCCCAAAACTGCCAACTTCTACCAATTTTGTTCCAAAGTTCTGTCAAATTTTATATAAATAAAATGCACGGCTGAATCGCACGTCCTTCCTCTTATGTTGAAGTTGCTTGGAATTAAAAACTTAAAATATTAAAGTAATTATAGACAGAAAATCATATAAATCGTTCTTTCAACTGTATAAACACCTAGTACAGTGTTTTTCAAACTTTTTGAGTACGCGACCCCTTTGTTAGTAAAATTATTCTCGCGACTCTCAAATTTGTAAATAATACTTTTAAAGTTAAAAAGCGTAATATAAACTGAACTCCTTATTTGGATAAAGATTTCCCGTTTTGCAAAAGAAAAAAGAAAAATCTTAGCCTTGTAATACAAGTAATTTTCATTTTTTGATTACTTATACCTCGTTTTATAATTTCAAATAGTTTCGAAAATCAGAAAAGAGTGTTTTTTTTTTTTAATTTCAAATCGCGCCGTTAGTTGTTTTTTTGTTATTGTCTGTTTTTGTAATTTGTACTAGAAATGATAGTATTTGGTATCGAATTTGGAAATTTTCAGCTAAATTACCTCTCATTTCGCCAAATGAAAATGTAGTACATATTATCTGCGTGTCACGATTGTTATTTCATATTTTCCAGTAAGAATTAATCATTTTTATTGTTTTTTTCTTCAAAAGTACGACAATTGATCACGTTATATTGAAAATTAATTTTGTATGTATACAATTTTGGCCATATTTAAAAAATGTTTTGGTTTGCCAATGAGATCGCGATAATTTTCGATCCTACCAGAAGTTTTCAAAAGGGAGATACCGCTGATTGCTTAAATAGTTTTCAATATCAAAATGAGAAGGAAAAATAGAGCCATGTAAAGCATTCCCCATTCGAGTACTGCGACTGAGAAAAGAATCTATACTTGACACTATGTCCGATGTTGGTAACTAAGAAAAGTAAAATGATGCACATTCCTAGAAGTACGAGTGCGCCAGAGATGCAAATGTTTTCATTATGGTTCTATCTGCTAACATTTTTAAGTGCTATTTTAAATTATACCCAAGATACAAATCATTTAGATCCGATGTTTCACGTTAGTAACATTTGTATTGTCTCAACAATCCTGATATCCTGTCGATTTTTTTAAAGACCATATGTTGTGGCTACAATATTATAAGGTCATCCAATTAGTCATTTTAAATATCACAAAATGAAGTGTTTACCAGCTGATGTTAAAATAAAAAAAACTAAACCAGTTTATTGTTGTAATTAACATGCTATTTTTTCTACGCGAAGATCAAAATACAGAAAAGAAGTCTGGGAGTTGAAAGCTTGAGTAAAACATTTTCAAGTCTTGCAGTTCATAGTGATTAAACAGTGCATCGAAAACAAAATATGAATGCAACTTCCTGATGATTCATGTTATCCGCAATTGATTTTCAACCTTCCGCGTTCTCCGATCAGAGGAACAATACCAGAGAAAGGGGTGAAAACTAATTTTGGTTAACACAAATATTCTCGAAGTTGCATTAAAATTTTGTTTTGGATGGATCACAAAACCCCGGTTATGGACTGCAATTTTTTTTTATTTCGAAAAAGTTTTGTTTGATCTTACAACTACTATCCTTATATCTTATATTACTATCATTCGCGCTCAAAACCTGCTATGGGCTCTTCATCTAAAATTTGTTTGATTTTATATTTAAGTTTATTTGACCTGCAGTCAACAGAAATCAAGTTGAAATTGAAATACTCTTCAATCCCCTAAAAATTTTGTATTCTTCCAAATTTTGATACATATGTAGGATACTTTGCCGTAACCTTATATTTTACCTTTGGTTCGTGGAAGATAAATTCAAGTAGATGTACATTTATATGTATCGTGAATCGTATCTCTTTTTTCAGTAACAGACTTTAAAAATGGTTAATATACCTGTTTATTTGTGTACTCGTAGTATTTAAATTCCTAGAATTTCAATAACGAACAATTCCAGGATATAAATACAAATTCTTCACTTAAATCTATATTTCAATAAGTTTTGGCTTTTATTTAAGAACAAAAATAATCGTAGCTTATTGAATCACACTTTCAATGATTCCTGTGTTCGTTTTGTTTAGTCGGATTATTTTACGAATTTCGCGTATATAGATACTAAAAGAATTTTTATGAACATAAAATATTGTTTCTTACAATGTACGAGTATAATATTGAATTAACATATTTTCTTTTCAAATTTAGGTGTATTATGCGAAAAAGAAAAGACGAGCCCAGCAAACCCAAGGCGAGGATGATTCTTCTAATAAAAAAGAGCGTAAACTATATAATGACGGCTATGACGACGATAATCATGATTACATAATAAAAAACGGAGAAAAGTTCTTAGATCGATATGAAATTGATTCGTTAATCGGTAAGATTCTTTCTACACCTACTTTCAAATTATTTTGTTTTCTATATTATCATAATTAAAAGCTTAATATTTTGCTATCGTTGGATTTATACATATTTCTTTTGTCTATTGAAATGAAATAAGTTGTTGTACAATGAACATGCTCGTAAAAATAAAATTATAAAGCAGTATGTTTCTGGTTTGCCTCGCAAATTGTTATTTTATTAATACGTTTCTTTAAAACATTTTTCATTTTGTAAATAATTTCCACACAATTTAAATTTGTTGATAGAAAATAGGATTCGATCTCTTCCAATTGAAGCAATATTAATACAATAAGATGATTATTTTGTGATCTTTAGATTTGAACAATTTCAGCCTAGCGACATAGCGCCCAAAGACATCGCCCAAATCGCGAAATGACACAACACCCAAAAACCTAAAATTGATTCATTTTTTAAGATGCTTTAAACTTTTATTAAGTTTTGGACAAATAAACAGGGTGTCCCACAATCACCGTAGAGAAAAACCGTGGCAAAGATAGAGCCAATTAAATGAACCGGGTACTAAAACCATAAAAACCGTTATAACTGCCAAACGAAGCGAAAACCAGGAAATTACCTCTTAAGTTTTTCGACTTAAAATGACCTAGCAACCCATGGTTTTTCTCTGCGGCGCCGCGCGGCGATGACTGTAGGACACCCTGTTTATCCGATATAAAATGTCTTTAAACTAGAAATCACTTAATGGAATGTTTCTAATGATTTCATTTCATTCATTTTCTCCTTAAAATATTAAAGAGCCTCTTAACTTTAGCCTTTAGGATTCGACAAAAAATTGTTTCTCAGGAAATGATTATACTTTCACACACGGCTGCGGCTGCCGGCATTGTTGTTATGCGATGTGAATTTTGTAGCTCTGCCCCAATCGGTGTTTTGTTTTCATGAAGTTTAATCACACATACATATTATATTCATATTAGAAAGGATAAAAGACTTAAAGAATTTATAAATTATTCCACATTAATATTTCACCAGCTGCTGGGAATGTGTGAAAGAGAAATTTGATTTTATGCAACCATTGCTGATTTGAAAATCGGGTAGCCGGTCCCGACAGTTGGCTATTACAGTGAACAAAGCTGCCAGCATTTTGGCAACAGGCTACGGCAGGTATGAAAGCATCCACAAAATGAACAACCGGTTAGCCGGTCCATTGCAGTGAGCGAAGGAAGCATTTCGGATGTGAGACAGCTTTTATAAGATCTAGTACCCACCGAATGCTAAGCCGGTACTGGCTCTAAGTCACTAGGCCCTTGTTTTTACAATCTGTTGCTGCAGTTATTTCACCTGAACAAAGTTATTTCACACCTATTTTATGAAAACAAAAACAGAAAAGGAATCTTTACTAAGAAATTTGATGAATGGAAATGAGCTTAAAATTATTTCGCGGATGATTTTAATGATGATTTCAATTAATTTTAAATGTAATAAACTCATATCCTCCAACTTCTTCCCAAAATGACAAGGCAATGATCAACGGAGATAAAATAAAATCCATACCCTAAATCTGAAATTATTGTTTCCCACAAGACAGTTAAGATATTTCCCACATTCAGTGGGAAAAAACCTAACTCTAAAAAAAATTAACCTATTTTCTATATAAAGGTTGTTCCTCAAATAAGTCTGAAAACAAAAATGAAAAACATCTGTATATATGTAAATTTTTTTCCCCGATATAAAATTGACCGCACAATTTCGTATGAAAATTCTTGATAACTCATTGACCATGACAATTTACTACTATTTTTCCAAATTATTTATGGGACATAAGATTGACAATTGTCAATTTACCATTTACCATTGATGATTGTCAATTTTTGTGAAACATAGCCCTGGTGTTGAGGCAGTTATGGTTAAGTGAATTTTTCTTAATAAAGTACATATCTCCTACACTCTCCTACCCACTCAGTAAAAAATATTCAAATCAATTGCTTCTATGATTTAAAGAAAAACAAAAAAAATCAGAAACGCTATCCACCAACACCATACAACACAAATACCTGAGAATGATCAGCAAAAATAATTTTCGCCTAATGAGGTCATAACAATTTGTCTGTGCCCTGTCATTGCTGTGCCTGCCTACTGTCGTCATTTCTTCAACATTGCTATACCGTGTCGTCTCCGCCTACTTTATAAAAACTTCTAAGAGCTAAGAGTCACCATCTGTCGTAAAGTAGAACTCCTCTGATTGCATTAAATATGAAGGTCCTGGTACGTGCCATTTTCTTCCCTTTCGTTCATGGTCGGTGAATATTTAGAGATAATTGTCCACAGCAATTTGCAATATGCCGTTGATGCCCCCTCGTGCCATCATCTTCTTTCATTTTAATAACGACATACTCAGCATTTATGATATAATAGTTAAACAGCAAGCGCCCGATGTTGCTATACCCATTCCGCAACTCCTCCTTTTTAGTACTCCAACCAACCACTTGTTAAAATTTGGAAGCATAACATTGAATGAAGTTGGAAATGGATCTTTGTAAAATTGTAGTTTAAATTTTGTTTGTCTTTCCCGAGGGATTTATTGATTTTGAAAAAAAAATAAAATATTTATATTTAATTTTTAGGCAAAGGCAGTTTTGGACAAGTGGTTAAGGCTTATGACCACGAAGAGCAGTGTCATGTAGCGATTAAGATTATTAAGAATAAAAAACCGTTCCTAAATCAGGCACAAATAGAAGTTAAATTGCTTGAGATGATGAATCGGGCCGATGCAGAAAATAAATATTATATAGGTAAGTGGATCTTATTCAAGTTTTTAATTTAATGTTTTTAAATTCTTAATTCTCAGTGATATAGTGTGGAAGGGCATTTGTCATCACACTCCAATCAATTATACTTATAATAAATATCTATTTAAATATTTTTTTTTGTATTTTCAGTTAAACTAAAACGACATTTTATGTGGCGCAATCACTTATGTCTGGTTTTTGAACTGCTATCCTATAATTTATACGATCTATTACGGAATACCAATTTCCGTGGTGTATCATTAAATCTAACGCGAAAATTCGCTCAACAGCTGTGCACTGCTCTACTCTTTTTGAGTACACCAGGACTGAATATAATACACTGTGATCTTAAGCCCGAAAATATTTTACTCTGTAATCCAAAACGGTCAGCAATCAAAATTGTCGATTTTGGTAGTTCTTGTCAATTGGGACAGCGGGTGAGAGCTTTGTTTTAAAATCTTTAAATAATTCATAAATTTATGGTTGTTTACTTTTATCTATTTTAAAGATATACCAATACATTCAATCACGTTTCTATCGATCGCCGGAAGTATTGCTTGGAATACCATATGATCTAGCCATTGACATGTGGTCACTGGGCTGTATATTAGTTGAAATGCATACTGGCGAACCATTATTCTCTGGCTGCAATGAGGTCGATCAAATGAATAAAATAGTCGAAGTTTTAGGAATGCCACCTAAGTATCTACTTGATCAAGCGCACAAGACACGAAAGTTCTTCGACAGAACTACCTCCGATGGTACGTACGTGCTGAAAAAGAGTGTGCATCGTAAGTACAAACCGCCGGGCTCAAGGAAACTACACGATATTCTTGGTGTTGAAGCTGGTGGTCCTGGTGGCAGGCGCCTAGATGAGCCTGGCCACTCGGTGGCAGATTATTTAAAATTCAAAGACTTGATCCTGCGAATGTTGGACTTCGATCCAAAAACACGTGTAACACCCTACTATGCCTTGCAACATAATTTCTTTAAGCGAACAACGGACGAAGGCACAAATACCGCCGGCAGCATTGCAGCATCATCACCGGCAGCAGCGGCAGCGGCGACAGCGTTAGCAGCGGCGCAACAACAACATCAAGAACAACAGAGTCATGGTAAGTTCTATAGTAAATAATTATATTATTGTTTTTTTTTTTTAAAGATTTTTATTATTATTATTTTTTTTTTCTTCTTATATATTTTAACGTTGATTTGTTTGTTTCAATAAAGTACTGATATTAATTTTAAATATAATTTTGTTTCCTAATGATCTAATAATCTTTGCAAAAACTTTAGAATTTTGAAGTATTTTCGCTTCATGTTTTCACAAAAATCCATCAGAATTACGTTATGCATTTTCTTAAATCAATCACAAAATCCATTTTTAGTGGACATAACTTTTTCTTTAGAGATCGAGATCTTTAGCAAAATTTGTATAAAGATGGATTATGTGATAAAGCTGAATATTGATTTTCGCTACATTCAAAGTTTAAGATAAATAAGTGTTAACGTTATTTTATCATCATAAATTAAAAAATACATATATTAATAAAATCCATCATAAATGCCTTAATTTCATATCTAAATGTATGTTATAGGTGTCTTTTACATATACTGTCCGCCATCTGAAGATATTTCGGATTTTTTTTGTCCATCCCCAATATACGAGATTCCTTCTCAGTAGTTTTAATGGGTGTTAAAGCCGAAAGTGAAGTTTAGGTATGTTTAAAGTTATTGTCCTGTGTATTTGTGATTCGTTATTATATTTTGGAATATTTATCCAATTTGTTTGTGTTAAAAACTATTTGTATTAAAGAATCGAACAAATCTTAAAAACTTTAATAATTATTTTAGTTTTAAGAAAAATAATTTATTCTGAAAAATTAAACTGGGTAAAGACAAGGCTAGGAAGGAGAAAAATGAAAATAATTGAAAATCTATTATTTTTATTTTTGTGGACTTTTTATTGAATAATGTATGATATTCATACATATCAAATGAAATGCACCTTCTGAAATTGCATTTGTATGGAAATTGCATTTATATGGAGCCATTTATTCATTACTAAAAATTCCAATAATGTAATGAACATAATAGCATATACTCTTCATTTTATTGTTTCTCAAATTTTACAATCATTTTCTCCATCAAAAACGATTCATGGTTTTTCCATTAATATTTTTTTATATTTTAACTTTCTTTTTTGTTTAGTGCCTAGAAGTGATGGTAGGCAACAAATTTCTCAGTTTGTTTTTAGATAGTTTTAAATTGAATTTTACGACTTTTACGACTGCGCATCGAGCGGTACTGCTGGGCGACGTTGCTCTTATTTAGATTCTGTTCTATTTTTTATTCAATCCTGTGCCATTTACACTACCTTGCCATACTATTAGGCCCAAGCGCAGAAATAAAGTTTTTGGGTTTGCTTTGTTTAATGTTTTTGTCAAAATATCTTGCAATTTTTGGTCTCATTTATTTATTAATGCTTATTATTTATTATGCTTATAAAGTAAGTAATTTAAGTTTTGATACAAAAGGACATATAATATGGACAATGACCTTTTTTGAATATTTTGTAGATATTTTTGTGTCTTATTACATATGGTCTTATTATTTCAAATGATAACAAAAACCATCAAAAAACACTATGCAGATGATATAATTTTGTGCGTAGACTAAGGTGTCCATAACGTGTTTGAAAAAAGAGAACATTTTCGAAAATTTAAGTTTCTACTGTAAGATCCCCAACTCACCACACCATACAAATAATAGATAAATATGATCAAATGTTTATTTTGTAAAAACATATACATATATAGGAAGAAAGTAAAATGTCTATTTTGCTAACTTTTTATTAAAATTCTGTGATATTTTAAATTTAATTAGGTATTTATTTCAGATTTTTTAGTTTGAAGTTAGCGCATACATATATACATATGTGTAGGTACACGATTGGCAGCAGTTTTATTACTAATAGGCAGTTTATTTTAACATTTAGTTTAAGAAAACATATGTATGACATAAATAAGTACATTTTATAAACGCTGATTGCGTTAACTTCTAACTATAAAATCTATAATCAATAGTAATTGAATTCAAATTATTGTAGAATTTTAGTAAAAATAAGCAAAATAGACATTATATGTTGTTCCTAATCTGAGGTGTAATAATTTTTGGAGCTTCGAATTTGATTAAGACCCGTTTGTTGCTACGAAACTTAAGTATTTATGTTCAACTTATCTCTGCCTAAACTCTCACATGAGAGCTTGAAAATCGGACTTAGATTTTTATTTAAAGATTTTATAGAAATTTTTCCAGCTATGAGAATCGATTTAAGAGTTCCTACTTTAAACAATTTCGTTCTTTTGTCCATTGCCAACCCATCAACGAAAAAATACGTTCCACGTTCAGATCCAGGAATATATCTACAAAAAAGAACTGACACATTTTTAAGAGGTTTTGCAGACGAAATAAAAAAACTGAACCACTTTTGAACAGATATTTAGTTTTTAAAATATTAATGCATTATTGGTTTCCAGTTTATGCAAAAAAAAAAAAAACAATTGTTGTCATGGAATGTCGAACAAAGCAATAGTCCAGCAGTTGTATACACCTCAAGGAAAAAAAAAAAAAACAATTGTTGTCATGGAATGTCGAACAAAGCAATAGTCCAGCAGTTGTATACACCTCAAGGCATTATTTGCATGTAAATAGTTTTTGCATCCAAAAATATTTGTTTTCCATTTTTAGGCATATAATTTATTAATTAAGGGTAAATTAATGACTCAATGGGTGGCTTGGGCCAAGCAAACATTTTTCAACTTGAATATTATACTATTTTTGGGAAAAATATAAAAGTATGAATGAATTAGATAAATATTTTGCAGGTACCAACATTTAGGAAAAAGAAAAAGAGACAAAAAAGAGTACATAAATAAAAAAGAGAACAAAAATAGAATTTGGTTAAATAGAAAGAATAAGAAAGATTAGAGTCAAAAAAGAGAACATGTTCTCTTTGCAAGAGATGTTCTGGAAACACTGCGAGTAGAGTAAATTTTTCCAAAAATCAAGCAACCTCCATCCATAATAATTTAATCTGTTATCTGAGGCAAAGGTTTAAGTCCTCTTAATACTGTGGCAAACGCTATGAGGCAGGACCAATTCAAAAAAGAGACAAACGTATTGACTCCACAAATTCTAAAGTGGTTTTGGGGCACGAGGCTCCACTATTCATGTATGACAGTTAGGTCTCACAATGCTGAAAGTGATAGTTCATAGCCTTTTTTCAATCAAAAAACATTGACTGGCGTGGGAATTAACCCATATCCCATAGCCCCATAAAGAACGCTTACGAGCTTCTTAAGCGAAAAGTTTCAGAAAACCCTATATTAACCATAAGTCAACTGGTGGAAACGCTTAATTCTGACTTCCAGGATAATAACACTCTCAAAAACTAAATTCAATCATGTATTTACTGCGTGCCCTAAAGAATAAACGTGCTTATTACAGCAAAATATTTAAAAAAGGCCGTTGTCCATATTCTATGTCCTTTTGTATCAAAACTTAAGTTACTTTAAAATTTTAATAATAATATAAAATAATAATACGCATTAATAATTGAGACCAAAAACTGCAAGATATTTTGACAATTGAAAACAAACCCAAACATTTTATTTTGTTTGGCTTGGGCCTAATAATGTGGCACGGTACTATATATTTTTTACTTACAATAATTGAGCTTGATTTTTAATTGAATATCAGCTTAAAAAAAAAGAGTTAGGTGGTTTCCACTAAAACACGACGATAGTATGAACAATATTCTCAAAGATCTATTTTGAGTGAGAGATTCATAAACTTTTCACGAATTACACAAATTACACACACGAAGAAATTGTGAATTTTTCGGCTAATTTTCGACAGAATAATTAAAACTGAGCAATTGCTAGTTTTTGTACTGCTTGGTAAACACTGGTGCTTGTTCCTTCCTGCATTTCTCCCATGAGAATCATTATAGTATTGAAAAAAAAATTATTTTTTAGAAAGGTTACATTTTTTGCGAAGTACCACTAACACTAAGATCATTTGTTTCATATCAAGTATGATGATGAGCCGGGTTATCTTCTTGATAAACTCCTAAATACTCTTCATGCTTCATCCACATTATATTCAATTGCCTTCCGTAAGTAGCAGCTGTAGATTTATCTCCAATGAATAAAGACATACGTTTTACTGCCACTTCTCATGCTAGCTTTTCACTCTTGAAAGAAGAAATCGTAAACCTTCGCTAGTGCCATTTTGGCTATGTTATTTACTATTACTATTTTATATAAATAATTCTGGAGTTAAAATTTAATTTTTACTGTGTTTCATGTTTACAAAATTGTTTCAGTTTTCGTTAAACTGCGTTAGGAATTTTTATTTGAAATGTAATATTCTATAAGTGAAAAACAAAAATCGAAAGAAAAAGAAGCTCAAAATTTGTCCAAGAATACAAGACAAGCTTATTTCATCTGTTTTAAAGGAATAAAATAAACCAAAATCCTTGCTATAGGAAAATGTATTTTTTGGTCCTCATAAGTGTGTATCAAGAAAATCAAATTCTAAAAAATATGTAAAGAATTTTATATGACTATAAGAATTAATTGATTTAGTTTTTTTTTGTTAATTTCGTATTTTTTAAATTTGTATCGTATTTTAATTCAATTGTAGAAAATTATTTGTTTTAGTTTTGATAATAGTTTTGTAGTAGCGATAGTTGTTTTCTCGTTTTCTGTTAGTTAAAAAAAAAAACACTACAATATTCATAATTTGTTTTCTCATTCTACGTTATTATAAATTAAAAAACCCAAATTATATATTTCATATAAAATACATTCAATTAATATTCGTTGTGAAATCTAAAGACGATCGTCGATGACCGGTAGTGCCTCGGGAACATAGTAGCATTACATCATCGTTATCATCATCAACAGCTTCCTCAGGTTCTTCATCAACTTCAGCGACATCAGGAACAGGACCAGATTCAAAATCTCATCATTTGGTCTAATTTCTCTAAGTTAATAAATTTATATTAATACACAACTTTATACATACATATATATAAAATATATATATAAAAATATCTGTAAAACATTACATTTTTGTCTTATACATTCAATACATAACAAAAAAACAACAAAGAGAAGTCATATAATATTTTTTTTTTATGAATCTTTTCAAAGCCACAAAAAAAAATATGTTAAACTAATCGAACGTCAGGCAAAAATAATAATATTACAGTATGTTTTATGGTTTATACATATAATTTATGTGTGATTGTATACACATATATACACAGTAAATACAATTTATTCTTTTACATAACAATACAAACACAAATCGGTTTATTTCATCCAAAATAATAAAATAACATCAAGTTAAAAAAAAAATTGTTAATTTTATCCAATAAATTGCTAAATTAAACAACAACAAAAAAACTAATTATGCATTTAAAGACGAACATTTTCATCGCCTTAACAACATCGTTCATTATTATCGATAAAATTATTCAAGAAAATACACAGATGGCTCCAATAAAATAGTTTTACAAAAAGAAGCAAATACATAATTATATACTGAGCTATTGATCTTTAATTTAATATGATATATATATATTTAAAAAAGAAACTACCTAAATAAATTAAATTTTTAAGTTTGTAAAAAATATTAATAAAAACAATAAAAATAATAACAAAATTACCAAATATGTACGAGTAATACAATTTATTTATTACGCGTTATAAATAAAAGTAATAAATGCAAAGAGAAGTAATAAGATTCCAAGCAAAGATTCATATTTTAAACATAATTTTAGAATTTAGCATTTAATAAATAATTTTAGTCTCAAACAAAGAAATTGTGGCAGATAAATGGCAAGTAATAAATTTATAACAAAAGATAATAAAACAATAAAAAAGAAAAAAAACAACACAAAATTATTTACTGAAAAATAATAATAATTGTACTGTGCAGTGACTTTGTCATGGTCGAATCGAACAAAAATATTTTAATTTCACTATAAAGAGGCATAATTATAATTCTATATTAAATTAATAATAAGAAAATTCCAGCAACAAAATGAAAAATGTTAGGGAGTGTTAAAAACGAAAATTATAATAATAAATATAAATTGAAAAAAAAATATACATACATCATTTAAACTAATTATACTTTTGGCAATGCATATAATCAGAAATTAGCGAAAATCGACGCTTCTCTTTATAAGTGGAAGCTTGGATAGTACTTTTTATATATCTATTCAACCCTCTCCTAATTCAGATTGAAATACTCCCTAACATGGCACTTTTAATGGGCATAGGTAGGTAGGAATGGCGGCCACGAGCGTTGCACTCGCTCGGTTACCCAATTAATGCTGGAGTGCGCCGTTTTGATACCATAACTCGTTTGACCTGTGGATTAAAGTAGATTGGGATAAGAGTTTGTAGACGTACACCCTCTGAGGATCATCATCCAAGCCCCGACCTAGGCGGTTTGTTGTTACATGTTACAAGTTACATGACCAGATGCGACATCACCGTGAGCCTCCGTTTTCTCTCTCGGCATTATGTGAGGCTACCAGTGAAGGTTACCAACCACTCATGAAAGCAAATATGCTCGTTTATTTGAATTATTAGAGATTTGTAATTAGGGTATGTTATGAGCCAGCACAAAACGACAGGAACCGGGTCAAAAGACACTCAGATCAATTGTTCGGGATTATTGATTTTCCTGGATATTTTGCATTTGGTTAAGAAAATTGTTAATATATTGCCCTTCACAACTCCAAGGCGAATAAATCTAAAAAGTAAAAATTTTAGATTTGGTGTAGGTTATTTTAAAGTACCTTGCCTTTTAAGCTCAGCCCCAACAGAATATTAATTATGTTTACAAATTAGCGATAAAAAACTGATTTTATTTTAACTGATATGGTCAGATTATTGATCTGTTGTTCTTGAATTTATAGTTAAAGAATTTATATTCTATTATTGTCTTAGGTAGAATTGACTGCCAGCAAATAAGGACTGACACAATTAGACCAAAGTTAATTCGTTGTGATATTTTTTTCTTAAGCTTACTGTTAATAATAACGGGTGGTTTTTTAAGAGGTTTAAAACTTTAAAAAAAAAAAAAAACACAAAAAATTCGAAAAAATTAATGAAATATTTATTTGAATCGATAGTTTGAACCTTGCAATTTAATGTTTAAAGATAATTTTATGCAAATGTTGACCGCGACTGCGTCTCAGGTAGCCCATCCGCTGAGTCCAATTTTGGCATACTCTTTCACACATATCGGCCGGTATCTCACGAATGAATGCATGGATGTTGGCTTCCAGTGCGTCAATCGAAGCGGGCTTGTCCCTATAGACATTAGCCTTGACATACCCCCACAAAAAATAATCTAATGGTGTCAAATCGCACGATCTAGGCGGCCAATTGACCGTCCCGAAACGTGAAATTAACTGTTCACCAAACTCGCCTCGCAATTGCGCCATTGTTTCGCGTGCTGTGTGGCATGTGGCACCGTCTTGTTGAAACCACATATCATGCAAGTCAAGAACTTCCATTTCGGGCAAAAAAAAGTTTGTTATCATCGCTCGGTAGCGTTCACCATTGACAGTAACGCTGCGATTCGCATCATCTTTGAAGAAATATGGCCCAATAATGCCGCCGGCCCATAAACCGCACCAAACAGTGGCTTTTTCGGGATGCATTGGTAGCTGTTGCAATGCTTCTGGCTGATCTTCACTCCAAATGCGGCAATTATGCTTATTTACGTACCCATTCAACCAAAAATGAGCCTCATCGCTGAACACAATTTTTCGCGCGATGAACATTTCGAACCGAGCACGAATTTTGATAGTAAAATTCAATAATTTGCAAGCGTTGTTCATTTGTAAGACGATCCATAGTTAAATTGCAAACAAAACTGAAGCTGTTTGACAGTGAAACAAGGTACTAAACACACGTCAGCTGTCAAAACCAGTGTTGCCAAAACCAAACCAGCTAAAAAATCACCCTTTATAATTCCTTTTGTTTTAACCTAGTTCTTTTTAAAAATTGGAACTCAAAAGTCCAAAGTCATTATTTAATTTTAAGAGCTTTAGATTTCAATTGCGGATCCTAGAATACCAAAATACGACTAATATCGTTTTTCATTGAAATCTGAAAGATTTGATTTTAAAATCTAGAATTACTATCTTGAAAGAAACATCTAAGGATAGTTTGGAGTAAATCCCAGTTATACATATAGCATACATACACGCATACACATAAAAATGTATAACGTCGGAACGATTTCGATTTGTCATTTGAAGGTAAAACAAAGTTGTGCAAACTCAAACCAATCAATCTCATGATTTTTATATTTTAACTATGTGAATATGTTTGTAATTTTAGGCTAAGCTATCCAGTTATCGAAAACATTTCAAAATACCTTGAATTTTGTGTCCATCATCTTTCCTTAGCTGTTTTGTCTTAAGGCACCCGTCCATTTTTTTTCTTCTAAGAAAAACCGTCGATTCGTAAAGTTCAGAACACTAGTTGAAGTGCTGTTAACGGCGTTTATTTATTACATTTTTTTTTTTGGTTCTATTTTTTTGTGTTTTTGCCTAATTTTGATGTAAAGAAAAGCTATTGGTCAGCAAGTAGTGTGCGAGCAAAATAAATATATGCATCAGTCTACAATAGTTGTCTTGTGGGTAAGTAGATTTAATGGTGGTTAACCTGGCTGAACTCATATATATTTATTGTTAAGAACACAGCATACTACCGCTATCTCATTCACTATTTTATAAAACCAGGGGCCGAATTGCGTCCTCCTTGAACGGGTTAGCGATCGAGCAAATAAAAATTACGGCAAAACTTTAAGGTCTATTTATTTCCTGCAGAAATGGTTGAGAGTATAGGCTAGTAGACTCTCGTTCTCACGAGGTGTGGCGGCACCAAATTTAATTTTGTTTTAAACTTGAAACGCAAGAAGGAAAGTAGTAAACTAAACCTTATTGTCTGTGTTTCTTTTCATATCCGGTTTCAATTGCATTTTCTTTGGTAAACATCCAAATATAAAGAATACTAAGCCTGGTTTAATTCTTGAAGGTTTGAATTTGACAACAACTTGATTTAGGCTGCACTAAGTTTTTCTATAAATTAGAATTATTGTTATTTCTCGAGTGCCAGTCGATCATTTGACCCCTCTATTGGGGTTCAAGTATCACCTAGGCTTAAACATAGAACAAACGTCTTGAGAAACCTATGGTCCATCCCAATGCAGTTTTTTTAGTTGTTTATCAATGCAATGAGACTAGCATTTTTACTCGGCACACATGTTGGTAATTGCACATACATACATTCTCTTTGTTTCTTTTTCTCCGTATTCACTTTCAATTCATTGCGCTATTGGGCATATGAAGGGGGAGATTGCTTGAAAGATTAACAAAACATTAACATTAACAAAAGCAACTTGTATTAGCCAATACCAGATTTGAAAGAATTACCAATAGGTATATATAATTTAATTAACTTTGGGTATTTACAATAGGTAGTGGTGTTGGTATTATCAATAAAGTATTCAATTCTAAAGTTTTCACAATTGTAAATTCTAATTAAGAAGCAAACCATTAAATGAATATCGTTTTATAAGGAGTTCTCTGGGCCCGTACTACGAATTACGATTATTGTTTAAAATTCATCGTTATCTTTATATTGCCATTGCGTTTTACGATAGTTGTTTTTTTTTTAACGATACTCGTTTTATTTTACGACTGATTTTGCCATTCTAAGTTCAAATTGTTATTATAATTATAGGTCTATTGCCTTCCTATTCCAGCAAACATACAAAAAAAAAAAAATTTTAAAATGGTGTTCTTGCTCAAATTTGAAATAATAAATCATAAATAAAATTCTATAAGGTGTGCTTCACTATAAAACTTAATATATATTCCGATATTTTTTCTTTCTATTTTCGTTTCGCAGGCGACAGTTGTACGTAGCATTGGATGCAAGTTCACGGTTCTTGATTCTGTGCAAACCAAAATAATCTTTTGATGCATTGACCATTACTGCCAAGTTCAAATTGTATGTACTTACTTAGTGGTTGTGTAAACCGTTTAAAAAGCGAATTGCTAACTGTATCTTTTTTAATAGTTTGAAACATCGTTATGTTGCGCTAATGCCGTTTTTTTTTTTATTTCTATCGCTTTGCTGTATTTATATCTTCTTTCGAGTTCTCTTGAATAACTTTTTTAC
Source organism: Dasysyrphus albostriatus (assembly GCA_946251815.1). Classification (NCBI taxonomy): domain Eukaryota; kingdom Metazoa; phylum Arthropoda; class Insecta; order Diptera; family Syrphidae; genus Dasysyrphus; species Dasysyrphus albostriatus. The sequence continues at coordinate 77,995,901 of OX276336.1, forward strand.
ATTTTATGATTTTTAAAGTATCTTAAATTCAAATATAGAAAGCATTTTATTTTAACACAATTTGGTGTCGGTTTTATATCTCAATTCAGATTTCGGTTTTGTTTGAAATTTTATGAATCAGAAACATCTTTTTCAAATGCAAATTTTATTAAGTTTGTGTTTAACCCTGGAAAGATTGCACTGCGTTAGTTAACTAATGCGAAAACTGGATTTTATTAATTCATTTTTGAGAAGTTCATAGTTTTATAATAAAAAACAGTGATACATAGTAGTGTATGGACATTGTATATTATTTTGTATTGAATCTTGAAATATAACAAACACTAGACTTATTCTCATTTTAAAAGTTTAAAAACTTAAGTTATTTAAAAAGATTAAAAGATGCGTTAATTTTACACTTTTTTATCTTTTGTCTAAAATTTATGAATAAATGAGTAATATATTGGAGTTACTGCACTTAAGCTGAATGAGATCGCTCTTCCTCCAAAATTATTTCTCTGAGAAATCTGAGTATTTTGAGTATCTACCTTCAGAGAAAATAAATTGCTTTCTTCTACCTGGTAGCGTTCTAGGTACTTTTTTCTTTGGTGCATAAGTGAATCACATCTGCGGAGTTTTGGTCAGGCTTTTTTTATAACAAAAAACTGGCGTCTTCTTAGCTCACAGAGAACCGTTATTTTTGTTTGGTTGTTCCTGCTTAAACTGATACAGTCTGTAAAGCGTTCTTCGTTATAGTTTCCTAATAATATTTTAGCTTGGGGAATTCTTTCCAATTCTTTTTTATTCACAGTTTCTGAGATTTCGGAATAGGGTTAAAGACTCGTTAATGGAGTCGTTGACCTGTTTTTTGCAAATTGCCTACTCATTACTCTGAACACCATAAAGGCTTTTGTGAATTGCCGAAGATTGTTTCTACGTGTTTATAGCTAAGCGTGCTGACCAAAGCCCTAACGTTTTCTTGCGGTTTTTCTCCTTCCACTCACAGGTACAGATACAACTTCGGTTTTGCATTGTTGACCTCGTGTAGAAACCAGTCACCAACTTTCCGCTTACCTACTGATACACGTTGCTAAATTTTCTAAATTTGTTGAATGATCTTAGCACTTAGACATCTCTAAGTAACCGAATAATGGTTCGGAGCAGCATTCCCAAATATGAATTTCTGCATAATATTTAACTGTGGGCTTTAAAAAAAATTACACTGTGAAACCAACTACATATACATACGTTTTATATTCTTGGTGCTCAAGGTTTGTTCATAGTAGTTTTCTTGGAGAGAAGAAAAGGTCATGTGTACTCGTCAAGCAAATTTTATTATTACTTAAATAATCCGCGCTTCAGAAAAAGTCAATACATAAGTAGGTATAAGAATCGCGCTGTAAAATACTGCGGACAGCTTTCAAATTTTTCAAATAATTAACGACTTGCTATTGTTGAGCAGACTGTAGATATACAGTTGTATGAAGTAGTCGACAGCAACCAAATTAAAGTATTTACCTAGTAATTGTTAGAACTTACTAAATCTGATGCATACTGGCTTTAGAAAAAACCTTATATAGCTACACACATTCGCCGAGGTATGATAGTTTGGCTCATCAGTTAGATGACTATCATACCCTTCTAAGACGCAAATTTGTGTCGATGATTACCGATTAATATAAAAATCACAGCATTGGAGATACTGTGAATTTTATTATTCTGAGGGAATCTGGTTAAACTCACTCCACTCAAACAGAAGAATTTTCTTTTTAAATCTTCTTAATATTCAAGGATTATATGGGTTATATACCCATTTAAAACATATAGTACTAGTGTTCAGGAAAATTGGAGAGGATTTAAAAAAAGATACCGATGCACCTTGGCTTTAATTGTCTGTTTATAACTATGGGAAGGAAAGTCAAGTGCGGTAAAGTTTTCTACATTCGTGCATTACGCAAAATGAAAGAATCTGTATACTCAACGCAACGTCCGGAGTTAAGCTGAAAGGTAAACTGACGAGCATAGAGCATGCATATTAGCTTTTACGGTGGAACTTTTTTGGGATCATTCTTGGAAAGGTGTTTTGTGATGCATTTTGTACATACCGAGTATGCGAAGCTTTTCCGTTCATGGATAATGGCAGTGGAGGAACGTTTTGATTCAACAACAACCGAAAGCACAGGGTTTCGGCTGTATTTTTCTCCATCCATGATGCTGTTATCTGTAACGATCGAAGTTAACTGAGCTTATCATATGCTGGCTTTGCGGTTCCATTTCTGATAAACAGAAATGAGAGTTTGGAAATGAATATGACAGGTTAAAGGTATCAACGCGTCGTCTGCGTTAAATGTTTTAATATCTAACAAATGTGGACAAAATTTATCAGGTTTGTAGTTTTCTCTCCACCATGAACGTCTCTGAGATCTTGCTGAAATGTAACATACAAAATTCAACAAAATATTTTTTAATTGTCAACCCGAGTAATTTTGTTTACTAACACTGCTCACTTTACTTCACTTATAACCATTACCATAACCTTTGCCATATGGCCTAATGGGAAAAATTACTGTGTACCCTAGAGTCCCTAGAAAAATTTTCATTGATGCTAAGCAGGGCCTAGCAATGGTTACTGTCGACTCAAGTGATATGTAACCTTTTTCCCTTTTGAAGCAATAAAAAGAAAAGGCTGGTTATCTGGGATCTTCCGTTTGCTAGTCCAATATGCTAACTACTGGGTTTAATCGAAATACAATAGACGTTTTTCTTTTTTAATTCATAATAGAGCTCTGAACAGAGTCCGAGCATGTCGAGCATGTTCTGAACATCCTCTGGTCTGAACCAAGCATGTGCTGAGCTCTCGGAATTATTTTGGAACCACACCTGAACAGAACACTAGCTGTCAAATGCTTGTGTTCAGCATAAAATCTGTCTGCTCAGTCATTGTATTCTAAGCTCTTAGAGCGTCCTCTGAACAAACTTAGAACACACTCAGAACGAAAAAAGAAACACGAATTTTAATTTTTAATTTTAATAAAATTGTGTATAAGATAGAATTTCAGAAATTTTTGATTTGAGTTTAAATTTTGTGGGAAAGAGTAGATTAACTTTGAATGAATCAAAAGTTCTTAATGAACATATTTTCAGAACAAATGTGTGTTTTCCAGAATTAACAAATATTGAAAAATGAAAACAACTTCCAAATCAAAAAAAAGGTTGTAACTTGTTTGTTTAAAGGTGAAAATATGACTGAAAAACTGGATTTGTTGACGTTTCAGTGTTCACATCTCACTTCACTGAAGGAGTGGGAGCGAGATGTAAATACTGAACAAATCCGGGATTTCAGTCCAATAAGAATACCGTCTTTGGCATTCAGTTTGGAAGATTCTGAAGAGTTTTTCGAGGTAACCAATCGAAAACGTAATTTATGGTAAGCCCATAAAATTTGTATGAGAATGAATCCCTTTTTTTATTTGGAATTTAATGCATTAGAAAAAGTCTTCAAACTTATCGCACAACTTTTTTGTAAAAACAAACGTTCTTCAAAAAGGTCTGAATTAGTATTATATTATAACTTTCATCATTGGTAAACAATACAGATTATATATACTTTTAAACATAAATGAGTGCATTTAATTTTGCCATTAATATTTTATATTTAAAAACAAACACCTACATTCTTTTATACACTAATTCCAAGCTAAAACTTAAAAAGAAGCAGTGCTTTTCGCAATTTTCATGTGTTATACTAAACATACTAAATTTATTACCAAAACACGGAAATATTTATACAATATATTATATATATAAAAATAATGTATTTCTGAAAAGAAAAGATAAATGAAGCAAAATTATAAATAGAAAATATATATATAAAAATGTTTTAACATTATATATATTAAAAACAAATAAACATCATAATTACACAGGAAAAAAATAGTAAAGGAGAGAATTTGATTATTAATCATCATAAATCATATTCAAAATATCACAAATAAAAATTTATATATTTACAAAACCAAAACTAATAAATGAAAACAAAAAAATTGAAGACAACAGACACACGAAACAAAACAGATTCGATCAGTTATAAATAATAGCCGAACAAAAATAAAAATTAAATTAAACAAATAAATGAGAACAAATAAATAATATATTTACAGATTTTTTTGTACTAAAAAAAAAATAACATTTAAAAAAAAAAAAACAAAAAACTTAAATTTATATTAAAAACTGAGTTAAAAGGGGAATATTTAGCAAACAAAAAATCGATAACAATTTAAAAGAGAAAATGAACAAAAAAATGTATAAAAAAATAGCAAAATCTAAATAAAAACTATGATATAATCAACCAAACAAATCGAGAATGTTTTTCTTCATTATTCATTAAATAAATTTGATTTTTAATTAGTTTTTTGGATTTTTTTCTTTCATCGCGCTTGTAAATAGTATAGAAAATATACACATCATTTTTTCACGGTAACAGTCGCTCACGGAACACAACTGATCATAAATGAATTTATTGAATGGTTTCTTTGTTGTTAATAGAAATTTTACAAATAAAACCTTAAAACGTTATTAAAATCCATTTCAAGATGCTATTAATAAATAAACATTTAATATTTTTATTAATTTCGGATATGACTTGACATGGAGAATCTACCTAAAATACTATATTGGTCATCAATCAACATTTAATATTATTAACAAACTACTCTACTCTCAACATTTCATCAATCAATACATAAATCGTATGGTCTTCTCTTCAATCAACATATTTTTAAAAAATCGTCATCATCAAAAAAGCAAAAACTGCTAAACGAAACAAATAAATTAAACCACCCGTTTTATCGAATGAACCGAGCTTGGATCCAAGTTGATGCACCCCAGAACATACCCTAACCATATACAAATAATATAAACAAAAATACTATTACCACTGTTGGATATGGAAGTGAAAACAAAACTAGAAATATTTGTTTGTATTGTTAACAATTTTTCATAATATATACTTCATTTATGCATAATATAATACACATACATACTACATTGTGCATTAATTAAATTAAATACAAAGTCTGCAGCAGCAATGAAGATACATTTCCTGGAATTAGTTAAAAAACAAAACGAAATCTGAACAATCCAGTTCTGTTATACTGGAAACTCCTATTTAAAACAAGCCTTGGAGTTAAACAAGTGAAAGATAGAAATTCCATTCACTTAAATGATTTTTGCGAATACAATGAAATAGTTAGCTTTTTTTGTCTTGAAAATTAATTCTCAGTAAATTTTAAAGTCTAATAAGAATCGTGAAATGCAGTTTAAGTACTTAAGTCTTTAAAATATCTTTTCTCAATAGTCACAGTATTATACATTTAACAGGTAGCTTAGCTGTAATTTCGACTTTTGTGTAGAAACCACTTTTTTGTTTGTATTTCTGTCTTTTTAACTCACAACTTTTGCTAAGAGTTTTTTGCTTAACTAAAAATAATATTAATAACAGTTGAGAGTTATATAGTTTAGGTTAGAAGGAGTGATGATATGGCAAGCTGCGTGTAAATTCATAAACGTCAAATGTTTCTGTATCACTGCTTGTTTGCTTTACTTTGCATCAGCAACAACGCATCAAGAGTTTTCTTGATTCTTATTTGTTTGAAGTTTGCGCATCACTTGATGCAAGTTTGCAATAATGAACACGTGATGCGGGTTTAATGCATTTATGAATGTTTGGCGGAAATAATTGCGTATCATCTCTGCAACGATGCGTTTGTGAATTTACACCACATCATCTCACTGAGATCTTCGTAGATCCATTGCGCTCCCCATGATTAAGGTTGTCAGGTGTAAGGAGAGATTGAGGCGAAGTTAAGGAGTGGGATGTCTCCTTGAACTATCTTCTTCTGAGTGAATTCCAGGACATTATTTCTTATTTCAAAAAATGTGGACCATTTTTTCAGAAAAGACTTTTTTTCTAGTTCTATCCCGAGAATGAAGAGTTTAAGGTTTTGTTCTGAATACTTAAGATACCAAAATTAGAAACCTTAACAGTAAATGTACGCTTATTAATGTACATAAAACTGTAATATAAACCCATATAAACTATAATAAAAAAAATCCTTTACATTCGAATTTGAGTATTTTTTTTTTTAGATTTTATTTTCTTATTCAAAGCATGTAGGTACATAATGTATAAAAACAAACATGATTTTTTTAATTTGCATACATTTATGCATATACAGGGCGATTCGCACATAATGCAACAAATAGCAATTAAGTGAATAGTTTTTGAAAAAATGATCTGCAAACTCCAAATTTTGAAAGCATAAATAAAAACAGCAAAACAAACAATTTGTTTCAACGAATTTTTTTCTAAAATTTTGTATGTTATTATTTATTGAGTACTATTTTTGTCTTTGATATTCAATTTTTTTTTTGCCTATTTTTAGTCAAAAAGAAATAACTTGATGGTTCTAGGACTTTAATTTTGCAAAATAAAAACGAATTAAACCAACTTACTCACAAAAGCAAGGAAAAACTAAGTTTATGAAATGATCAACACAAACTAAGTTAAGATCTGAGATAAACTTCCTGGCGCATATTTTTAAACATTGCTCGTTTAAGGAAACGAACGGGCTCTCGTTAACGCAGGCGTTTAACTGTGAGCCCTTTTTAAACTATTTCGAAATTTTAAAGACGCTTTTTTGATTAGGGAGATTGAGACCGGTCTCACTGTAGTTTTTGGACAAGAGAAGTAGGGGGTCAGGGATGTCGTGAGTCATGAACAAAATATAAACATAGGACTCATGAGACTCACTTGTTGTTTCGATGTGCAAAACATTGAGGTTGTTGTTGTTTCTATGTGTTTTCAGGCAAATTTTCGAATCTGGACACGATGAGATTCACGATTTCCCTAAAGAGGCTCAAACGCATTAAACAACTCTTCTAACTAGGCCTGTTTGGTAACGTGAAATTTTTACCAAGTTTCCCAAACTGGTTCTTTTTTCTATGGTTTCTGAAAGAAAATTGTGAAAATTTGTAAGAAATTTCACGTTAACAAACGCACCTAAATAATAGGTGTGTTTGGTTACCTATGTAGCACGAAGTTCAAAAACTGTAAAATTATTGAAAGAAGGAGAAAATTCTTTCATAGAAGGGAAAACTTGCTTCAAAGTAAACAAACGCCTTGAACCAGTTTTGTAGCAATTTTGTGTAAAAAACGTCAAACATGACACACACTATCATATACAACTACAACAGACAAATCAAAACACACAAGAAACAAAATAGTGCAGTAGTATAGTACTTTTTATTGAGATTCGTTTTGTTTTTTACATTTGGATATAGAATACATAAGTCACTTAACTTAGTTAATTTAGTTTAATTGCCGACTTTGAAGTGGCCAGGCTACACGGGTTTTTTTATATTACAAGTATTATTTTAGTTTTTACAGATTAGGGCTTATGTAGATTTATAAATCTAAGTCTTTTTTTGTAATGTGTCACTCAATAAGAACCATACTTGTACAAGAAACAAAATACACAGACGTGTTTTGACTGTTGTTTACTTCCTGCACTCAGAAATTTGTGTAGCAGAAATTTTCAAGCTTTTTCATGGCGGGGAAGTTTCTTGCTCTCTCATTTGGCTCTCTCGTTGCTTTTTTTTTTGGAGTCGACATTTTTCCAATTTGTACGATTTTTCAGTAACCAAACAGACCTAATTTCTCGCTAAAGAAGGAAAATTTTATAAATGAAAGTGCCCTGTATTTATGTATGTATGCATATGAAGACTTAATTTAGATTGTGATTGCTTAGATATCATTGTACATACTTTATTCTAGGAGACAAATTTTATATCTTTGGTTTAGTTGAATTGTTGTTCCCACTCTCTTGGGAATTGTTGCAATTTCGTTGATTTCTAGGATGTAAGTACGTACAGTATATACATTTATGTACATAATCAGCCATATTATGAGTTTCACATGGAAAATATTTCGCCAGAAAAATGTGTGTTCCCCCAAAATTTTAAAAGCTGTTATGAGATTCGCCTGAACTTCTCTTGATCTCAAATAATCAAAAATCTTGCGCCTTTGCGCACCACTCAGTTCAGGGGAATTTTCATTTTTCGGGTTAAACTCATAATAGGCGAAAAGTGAAATATTTTGCTTATTATTTTCCCTTCAATTTTTTTTTTTTAAACTTTACTCTGTGGATAAAGTATACTTTTTATGAGATAAAGAAGGGTTTTGCTGCTTTTAAAGTTAGACGAGTTCTTTAGCGTTAAAGTATACTTTATTTCGTTTAAAATTGCAAAAGAGCTGACTCTCGTTCTAAAAATTGTATTAAGAGCAGACTTCCATTTTAAGAGTGATTTAGAGTTTAAAAAGTGGTGGCTTGAAGTTTCATTTTGGTAAAAACTGATATCAAAATTCGAATCATTTCGAAAAAATAATTATAAATATGAAAATGTTGTCTGCTTTAGGCAGTCCTATTGGAAACAGCTTAACACCAATGTTGCCATGAGCTATACTTTTGGGGAATTTTTGACATGTCTTAAGTAACAGTGTTTTTAGATTGTTGCACAAAATTTTTTTCGATTTACTTGCGATTTGAATACATCGAGATACCTTTAAAAAAAAAATCACCCATATTACGGATGTCGTTTTACTAAACGACAATAACGTGACAGGTCTCTTGCAAGGTTTTGAAAGAATCCAATCATTAAGAATCATTTATTGAATTCAGTTAAAATATTGCAAACAACGTACACCGACGATAAAACCGAAGGTGTAAATGGCTATTCGAAAGCCCCTAAAATAACAAGTAAACAAAACAACAAAATATTGACATTTAACAAGGACTCGTAACCATTTTAATCCATTTTAAAAAATGAGCAGAACTGAACTAAAATCAAAATGCTAATGATATTACCTTTAATGTGTGTCGATATACATAGAAGATGTCGCATCCAATAGATAATTTAAACAAATCTAAAAAAAATACAAAGTTTGTGAATTTTTACTGAACTTCGAAGGTTTAGACGACTAATATCTTTCTGCACCAATTCCATAGAACAATTAATGTATCCTAAAAGTTGGTAGTTGCTAAACGTTTTTACAGTAGAGGTAAAACAAATACTTCTGTGAATTGTCCACCAACCGCAGATCCCGACTTTTTCTTGTTTTCAACCCATTTTTCCTTCTAAAACATACAACTATTGCACTTGATTTCAAACGAATCGGAGAAAATGAGGTACATATTTGTCCCTACATCTGTTTTTTACCAAAAAAACAAAACGTTTAATCAAATTTTTTGAAAGTTGCTATCAGGCTATAACACACTTTTGTATTTGTCTAAATTCTTATTTTTATATATTCAAACAAATCAAATCCATCTATTATATTTTATTTTTGTTTCTCGATTAAAATGAATAATAAGTAGCTTCAGACTTAAGAGTTATGGACAAAACACGGGTATAAATTTAACAGGATTCAAAATAACGAAAATAGCACTTCTTATTTTGCATTTAAAAGAGTTCGAAAATCAACAAGTATTTGTATCTGTATTTATTTTAAAATATGTATAAGGTTTTTAATTGGAAAAACTTGATTAACTTCTTAAAAGCTATCCCTATTACACAAAACTTGTTCTTTTCCGTTACAAACCCTAGAACATTTTAATTGTGAGTTTGAAAACTGAATTTTGTTCGTAAAATTTGACTTTAATATTTTTTAACAAAGCAAAGTCAAATGTTTCTATTTTAATTTGTTTGGAAAAAGTATTTTTTTAATTCCGCTGCAGACTACAAAAACGCAATCATACACACAAAACCAAAACAAAATTTAGATATAAGTAAAGATTCACAAAAAGTGGTAATTAAACTAAAATCATAGCCCATAAATATATAATACAAAATTTGTGTATAAATAATATCGAAAGTTCACTAAAGATTTATAACAAGTATATTTAACAAAAAAATTTAAAGAATGAATGAATGAATATTTAGAAATTAGAATATAAAAATGAATAATATTTCCAAAAATCCCTACAATTTGTAAAACAAATAATTAATTTTTGCATAAACTAGAATAACGTATGCATTATGGAATTTTTTAAAACAGATTTTATTTTCGTTTTTTTTTTAAAGTATGTATATGTATGTATGTATGTACTATGAAGTTAAAATATGATTTTTTATTTGAAATATAAGAAGTAAAGACTGTATGAATTTATTTTAACTAAAATGAATATTAAAAATAATTATAATTATATAAATAAAGATCCAGTTATTCTATAGTATTACGCAGAGATATCATTGCAATAATAAAAAAACATTACTTTTATTTTATTTTTGTAAAAATGTATTGTTTTAAGTTGGTGATACCTACACACTTTTTTTAAGTTAAATAGTAGTAAAAAGTATGGAAATTTAGTTGTGATGAAAATCTTGACGGGTGAACAGCGTCGGTTATTCCATGGCAGTTGTAAACAAAATATTTGGAGAAAAATTAATAAAGTGCCAATGTCATAATTCGTGTACCAGAAGTCCGACGCCGACCTGACTCCTTTCTTTTCAACATAGCTGCGCATTTTTGTATAGCCATATAGACTTTGGCGAAAAGAACGACATCTGGACATTTCAACATTTATTTACCCTTTGCCTTGGTCTGCCATTTTGTATTAAAAAATTACCAACGGACATTTTAAATTTCTACATAAATTATTATCGATAACACAAAGACAATGGTAGTTTGGCAATACCGTTTTTATCGGGATAAAAGTTTAATCTACTTTATTATTTGGACAAAGCTTAACTTTATATGGTCATAGTTGTTATTGTGCTTGACATGTAAACTGGTTTGCTCTGTTGTCGTGTTTTTCAGACAATATTATTTTGACTTGCAAAAAAGCACAGCTATAATGCATGAATGAAGTTTTATGTCTATACAAATAAGCGAAGCGGTAGCCCGCCTGCGCACAAATATAATATGAAACACCCCACCACCACCGGTGCAAGCACAGAGTTCATCATTTAAAAATACTGTTGAGCAGTCCCGCAGAACTTGCAAAAGAAATCCCTGAAGATTATGGAGTATTTTATCAGCTTTTAAACGAAAGGAAAAAATTGAAATTTAAGATATCGGCATGATTATGATTCATACAGCGTCGGAACATAATAGAGTAAGATCCCAGGGCCGCCAGTCATACTCGTACGTTATTTTATCATAGCTGAATTTTTTCTGTGAAAGCACCTTAGGGAGGGTAGGTCTGAATGAATGGCTAATATGAATCTTGAAACCGGGTGCGTTTCGGAGGTATTAAGTGCTAAAGGTGCAATAATTAATTTACGTTGTAGTATCAAAGCTGAATTTTAAATATGTTCTTCGGCCAACTGTTACAATATATTTGCCAAGCTGCCAGGCACCTACAAAGGGACCTTATGTCTGCCAGACACCTTAAGGTTTTCAAAAAAGTATTTCAATTTACGTTTGAACATCAAAGCTAAAGTTTTATGGACTTCAGGCAACTATTTCACAGTATTTCTTGCCCAAAGTACCACTGTAGGTGTCTGGCAGCTTGGAAAATATATTGTAACAATTCTGCTTTGATGCTACCTAACGTAAATTTCACGATTTTTTGGCACCTTTAAAGATGTCTGGCTGGCATTTGGTCCCATTGTACGTGTCTGGCAAGTGTCAAAAAAAGTTTTTCATAACTTTTCTCAGAATTTATACAAAATTCAGCCCTGATAAAATAACGTAATTTTGCATCAATTAAATACACCTTTAGCAGTTAATACTTTTGAAACGCACCAGGTTTTAAGATTTATACTATCCATTCGTTCATACCTACACTACGGTGCATTCACAGAAAAAAATCACCAATGATAAATTGACGTATATGCCTCTGGCAGCCCTAGGATCTTGGTCTATAATACAATCGTTTCTTAATTTAGGAAGGGTAGTCAATCTCCCCATGTTTGAGCAGCAGGGGCTATTTTCTAAAAAAGATTCTTTTAATGGAAACAAAATATAAAAAATAACGGCAATATTTACAAAAAAGTTCTACACCTTTCATTAAAGCCAAAGATCCATCCTTTTATAATACATATTTTGAAATCAAGCGATTACTCTAAATAATTTTCAAAAATATCACTTTCAAAATGAATTACCAAAAATTAATGAAAATAAATTCTTCCACTTACATATTTAAATGTGTATTCAAAAGTGTGAAATGGAGTACATAATTGGATTTTATTTCTCACTGTCCCAATTTTTTTTAATCAAATACTGAAAACCAGATAGTTCTATGTAAACCAGTTTTCGGGAAAATTGTAAATTACGAAAATTACTCTAACAGTAGTTTCAGTTTTTTTTTATTTTCATTAATGTCAAGCAGAGCATGATTAGGTGTAGGGTACATTTTAAGAGTGTTCCGAACTGAATAAAACCAGTCATTTGCTAACTTTTTTAGCATACATAAGACCGGGTTTTTTCACTTTTTTCGGATACTTTGTTTTATAAAACTTTGTATTTTTACTAATTGTTCACTTCTAGGCGTATTATTGTACTAAAAAAAAACCATTACTGATTTTAACTTCCAAATTTACATGAATTTTTCGTAAAAAAGTGGCTTTTAGGAATCTAAAATTTCAATTTCAAATGATAAAATTATTATTATATAATTAATGCAAATCATGAATAGTAAATTAAATTTATATCCACTAATAAAACTGTCAAAAAAGTACCGTTAGGTATAAAAAATTGACTGGTTATAAGATTTTTTATTTTGTTTTATTAAAATTGTTAAACTAAAAATTGTCTTCAATTGTGTCCTAATAAAAAATGTAACACTCAGGTATATAAAATTGCCAGTACGGTGCTAATGTCAGTTTTCTTGGACGACAATACTTTGGGTGGCCAGCTTTGCGGGTTCAAAGGATTTTAACTGCAAGCTATACAGGGGACCTAGTACAGCTGCGTTTTTCCGCTTAGAGTAAGCAAAGCCACCAGGCAAACGCCAATTTGCCCAGTTTTCTTGGACAACAGTACCTTGGGTACTTTCATTTGGAACATAAAACCATTTTCATAAGTCATACTCATACAATAAGAAAGTGTATTAGGTAAACGAAAAATCGAACGACATTTTTGAACAGTCCCATAGGAGTATTTCCATCAAAAACCTCACCAAAATTATTTGTATTCGTTTTGTTATTATTAACCTATACATACTGTTTTATTAATTCTAAGATTTGAGTAATGTGGGTGGTTTTTAGATCGATCTATGTCGGAGCGATTATCTGTTCTTAACTGTATATAAGCAAATCTTGTTGCGAAACATTCACTATATTGCAGTGAAACTTTTATGAAATGAATTCTCAAAATGAAAAAAAAATTCGAGTAATAGAAACTTCGATTTAAAGAAATGAGACAAAATTTTAATTTTACTGTTTTTTCATTCAGAAGTTTAAAAAATAAGTGAACTTTCAGCTTATCTGTTTTTCCTATTCCAATTGTAGTTCTTTTTAGTTTTTTTAAAGTTATCAATGAAGCTGGGAGGTTTTCATTCCTAGCTTCCGGAAACCATTTGGAAACACTTTCATGTTTAAGGAGTTCTTTTCTTATTTCGAATTTTTCGTTTCGTGAAGTTTTAGATTTTTTTTTGTATTTTCTATGTTGTTCAGTATGGAAGTGAAATTTGAGGGAAACTAAATTTTATGGTCAAATTTTTTTAGCACCAATCCCAACTTCTTTGATGTTCTAAATTTTTTGTTCGAAAGTAAAATGCTTTAATTTTTCTTCCTTGAAACAAATAAAAAAAAAACTACAAACTTTAATCTCAGACATCTCTCTTTTCAAAAAAAACTTTTGAAATTTATCACAGTAGCCTAGGCATACTCAAGTACTTTTAAAAAAATTGAAACAAAAGGCTGTGCCCCGAGTTAGGAGTGTATCTATCGAACAAACGTCCAAAATAATCATAGCAGACTAGTAATTAAAAAAAAAATAAATAAGAGAACAATGTCGAGCTAAAGAGACTTTTCGGCATCAAACGCAATCCAAAAACTTCGAAAAATACAGAAATTCGAGTTACAGAAGTTCGAATTATAGAAGGCAAAATTCAAGAAAATAAGGCTGAAAAGCCAAGGTTCTCAATAAAACTTCGAGTTAAAGAGAAATTCGAACTAAAGAAGCCCTAGATATGGAAGTTCGCTTCTATAACTTTTTATGCTTTCGTTGTTGTCAATAGACGTAATTGAAAACTATTTTTCGGATTAGTCGCGTTATCAAAGCTTAAAGAGTGCATTTTGGTACTCACCCCGAAAGTTTCGGATCAAATGTAAAAACATGCAGAATTTACAACTGTTAACTTTTAAATCATTTTATGATAAAAGACAACAAAATATAAAGTTACAGCATTTTGATCCATAGTGGATTTTATTTCTTAATTTCACTTATTGGAAAATAGATTTTTGCGCAGCTTTTCAATGCAAACACTCCTACATATGTGTATCTCCGAAAAAACCTCACCATCTTTCATTATAGGGCCAGTTCTTAGATTAAAAGAGAGTGGGCATTTTTGGGCGTTAGCGGCCATTAATGAAATCAGTGTCAAATGAAAGGTTTGTTACTCAGGAACAGCTTTCACTATGGTCGTTACATTGTCTTTTATTTAGAAAGGAAGATTTTTCAGTGTTAATAAATTGCAATTGCATAGAGCAATATCGTATTGTAATCATATATTTAGTGCGTGTAAATCTTTATCTTAACTTCAAACCATCTCCTGACACTGTTGAAGTGTGTTTTGGGGAATTTAAGAACTTCCCAAGACCCCGTTACGGTTTGAAACATTCCCGGTACGGATTTGAGGAGCTTTTTTATTTGTCTAAAAATATTATTTTTATCACAATTTAATTAAGTTTGAAGAGTTTTAAGTAAAAGGTTGATTTACTAGCGCTTTCCAAACGCCAATACGTGATAGCATAAATACATGACATGAATAACAACCATACTTCAAAGTGGACTATGATTTTCGTTATAATATGAAAAGACAAAAAGCAACAATCCAAAGCACAATTGATGGTAATTGGCCTATTTTTGGCCAGAGCCAAACGAAGGACATTTGATTACCTGCAAGGGAATCAATAGCGAGTTAGAGCTCGACTATATATGCACTTTTATTATAGGATTATTTATGTTCGTCCCATTAAACATTTGTTTTAATATTATGTATATACGGTATTATGGTGAAGGTGCTTATTAATTATGTTACATGGACATTTTTATATAAAAAATATTCTTGGGACTGTCTAGATTTCTAATTGCACTTTCCTTTTCAATTTTTGCATTGTTCAGAAACCAGAATACTTATCAAAACATTATTAAAGTGTTAAATCAAAAATGCATTTTTTTGGTTATGCAGCGTACCACAATGGAAATACTTCTGCACGGTGATTGTAGAAAAAAAAAACATTCTTGGCCGCTCACGCCCATGCTTCGTACAAATTTGCCTCTTCTGCTTTCACAGGTTCTGATTAAATGTCGCTAATCAACCAAATTGGTCGATTTAGAATTTCTATGGTTAAAAACTCAAACTATGGATTCATTGATTAGAACTTTGGTTATAAATTGCATTTGAAAATTTACATTCGCAAAAATAAATCATTAAACATAACAGCTGTATTTTCATTTCATAATTTTTATAAAAAAAAACTTAACTGCTAAAATAATTATGTTTTCTTAATGGACCAAGCGGATATCATCTAGTTTAGTTATCTTGTAAGTTTAATCAAATATAATAACGAATGATCAAAATTGCTAAAAACAACCGTTAATTTTTGTACTAAACTTTCGTTTTTCATTTTATTTATTTCAAAGGTCTGCTTTTACATCCAAGTGCTCACTCCTCATCTTCATCATCAGCCTCATCTGGTATTCATCAATCAAACAATATTAGCAGCGCTGGACACTCCATTTCAAATTCAATGCCCCCACGTTCAATGGTACAATTTCCGATGATGAAATTATACGAATCACAATCACAGCAACAACAGGCGGTGGCGCTGCTAGCAGCACAACAAGGTTTGCAATCATTATTGTCGCCGCCATCATCAGGCAATTCAAGTTCATCCGGATCAGCTACCTCACAAAATTGCACTTCCTGCCAACCAATAACATCGTCTGTTAATAGTTATCCGCACGCAATGGATTGTGATCCACCTGCTACACACCCACCACCAGCATCACTGCTACCGCCATCACGATATAGTTCCTCCAACCAAGGGCACTTACATCATGTTAATAGCACGTCGATTATCGGAAGTAATTCCAGTGGTAACAACAGGTCTAAATATCAACGGATATGTGATCATTTAGCTACTGACCGATCTATGCCAGGCTCAAATTTGGTGTCTTCTTCCTCATCCTCATCATCGTCAACACCCTCTGTTCACAATAAAGCCCCAGTGCCGCAAATCCACAGTTACGCCCCAATATCATTGCCAAATGATCTTGGACAATCTTTGGCCACATCTCATCTTATGATGACAGATTCCAGTGTAATTTCAGCTTCAGCAACTGGTAATTTATCATCTGGTCCCACAAATTTCTCATACGGAAGCAGTCACCATTTATTTGGAATGGGAACAAGTTTCGCAGATACCACAAGCCCGCCTAGCAGTCTTATCAATCATCAAGGTAAAGTGATCCGAATGAATCCCCCTACCAGTTCGGGGCCACCATCAATAATAAGTGATCGAAGTAGTGGAAATCCGATTCATAGTGGGGGTGGAGGTAATGCTGGCTCAGCCGCTGGTGGCAACGGTGGAGATGGATCGTCGCCAATGGTTGGCGTTTGTGTTCAACAGAGTCCAGTAGTTATTCATTAAAACCGTTCTAATTTAAATATCATTTCTAAGTCTTAAAACTTGTAAATCAATTTATTTAAAACAAAACCATAACCCATCGCTTCTTGAGCAAAACAAATGTTCATTTTAATTTTATAGAAACAAAAAAACGTTTAGATATGCCTGTGAATCCTTGTTTTGTGTTCTAAAACACTTTATTTACCATTGTTCTTAGTTTAGTTAAAAAAATTTTGCTATTTTAGTTTGAATTACATTTTCTTAAAGCAAAATGGAACTATTTTTAGCTGCACTCAATACCATCCGTCCATATGAAACATTACTTTAAATTGTACACAATAGATTTTTTATGCACGAGTGTGTTAGCATATAAGCGAACGTTATAAAAACATTAACAAGAATTTTTGTAAAGATAGTCCTCTTATCTCGTATATGGATAAAAAAAAAAAAAACTAAACAAAATACGAGTATATTATGTGTGTGTATCGAATCTGCTTTTAAAGTTCCGCATAAGCGGAAAACAAAACTTGAATTTCTAAGCGCTGGGTCCATATTGGGTTTATATTGATAAAAATCGTCTTATATTAACTTAATTCGTAAGGTAGCATCTGCAACAACATTTGGGAACTATTTGCTTTAGCCACCTTACACGATAATAGAAGTCATAAGACCTGTCATCATATTTTCTGTACTTCGCATTTGATTTTTTCTATGGTTATCTGTCAGAACCAAAATAAAAGAAAAAAAAAACTTATAAACAAATAAATTTTTGTAAAGTAAAATTACTTTTTTGGATTTATCCATTGTTGTTTTCACTCAAAATTCTATTTTTTTGTAGAAAAATTGTGTTTTCAATACTCTGGATTCACTATTTTCCATGAAAACAACAACTGGCTGCAGTTCTAATGTCAAAAAAGTCATAGAAGTCATATGAGATCTATGAGTGTGTTCAGACGATATGGTATGATTTTTTTCACAGGTCATACGAGAAATCATATGACTTCTATAATCGTGTAAAGTGGCCTTTAGCATATTTTGTGCAAGATATGCGTTTAGGTATTTGGCATAGCATAATGTGACAATATTATTGCTCAATGTCAAGTATTGTGCAATAATATTGACCGTGTATTTATTATAGTATTTTCACGCAATATTTAAAAAAAAAAGTGTGTGTGTTTAAGCGAATAAGAAATCGTTTAGCTTATAAAATATATATGTAGTTATAACTAGGTGTGTTTAATGAAGTTAAGCTGCATAAAATATATCGGAAAAGCTCAGGATTGCGTGTTCAATTAAAAAAAATCCTACACCAACGTGTTCTACATTCTGTTATTTTGTTTCATGATTAGTTTAGAACCTTTTTCAGTAGCGCAAGTCAGTAAGAAGTGTCAATGTGTCATTTAAACTAATCTTTGTCCGTATTACCAATTACGAAACCAAAAGCAAACGAAAATGGTTCTCAAGGAAACAATAGTCACGACATTTACCGATGTGATTTACGAGAATAGATGCTTCAACAAATATGAAAAATCTAAACCCAAACAACAAACATAATAAATGTCTGACAGCTATATAAAGTAAAGTAAACAAAACGTAATCGCAATATAACGATAAAGATGGATTTTGAACCATAATCGTAATTCGCAATGCGGGAAAATTTTCGCTTGCAATGAGATAAAGTAAAAAAGTATAAAACGCGTGTTTTTTGTACCCAATTTTTCGCTAAATTCACTAAGCAAAAAAATATGACATTTTTTCTATAAACGACGTTTGATTTCCGTTATTTGCATTTTTCACCAAAAACATAGAATGCAGTTTTGTCGCAATTGCCTTGGTTATCACATCGAAATCTACAATTTTGTATCACCAAATATCCAATATGAGATCATAAGTTATATATACGAACATTATTAGTAAGACAACTAAAAATTATCCATAAGGGACAAAAATCTGTTTGTATGACCGAGTAGTTGTTCTTAAATTACACTGTGCGTAAAAAATTTAGAATGTACTTTTCCACAGACCTAGACCGTTTTGTGGGTCTTGTAGAACTTAGTAAAGTGGTATACAATAAATTTCCCATATACCCCCCAAATCTCGTTTTAGGGCGTAATTTTATGTGAAGTATGGCTCATAACTTTTTTACCATTTGATTTTTTCTTGTTTTTTTTTTTCTGAAAGAAGAAAAGTAGGCCTTTTCAAAAATGGTATGTTTTTTTTTTTACAAAATTGAGAAATGTCAAAGAACTATTCCAAAATGTTTGTGATTTCTATTTTTTTTTATATATTTTTCTTACTCTGAGAACGGTTTTATTTTTTGTTTAAATTTTAAATGCTTTTTTTCTGATTATATTTCAAAAAACATGTTCAATTAAGCTTTTAAAGTGCCTTTTTTTATTCAAATCGTCCAATTGACTATGTGGGTTTTAAGATTTCATCATATTTTTGCGTGAGCTCTAATGCAACGCTCAAAGGGATTTTTTATTGGAGCATGTGGCAAGGGGTGATAAAAAGTAATGACTTCAAAACTATTTTCAAAATGTATGCAATTATACATTTTAATTCACAAGACTTTTCAAAAGTAATGAGCATTATTCGGGACATTACTTGAAAATCTTTATTAAAAATGTATGTTAGGTACAATTCATGATTCGCTTCTCTTTCTAATGACCAGCAGTGTTCAGGTAGCATGTTAATATAGCTCTTTCCTTGAATACTATTTGCAATCGTTCCAAAATCCTGGGTAAAATCGTTATACTTGTTAAAGCTCATCTAGCCAAGATTTATTCATTAATAGCAGTCGATCTATTTGTGGTATGGTTAATGATGATCATTCAATATAAACGAATTTCGGATCCCAACAGTGACCAGCGTGATGTACTGAAGTTCGTTCTCACTTAAAGACTAATACTTTGACCTTACTTTAAAGGTTTGAATGTAATAATACCAACTTAAGGGAGCAAACAGCCAACACTAAGTTTTCTATAAGCTGGAATAAGAGTTATGTCATGGGTGCAAACCCGATCATTGGTCTTCCTTGGAGGTGATCATTCTATTATTTTCATTTTTATTAAAAAAAAAAACTTGCTGTCACCTGAGATTTGCTTTAGCCTCTAGGCACTGCTTAAAGCTTAGCGGGCCATTCACGTTGAGACAATCG
Source organism: Dasysyrphus albostriatus (assembly GCA_946251815.1). Taxonomy (NCBI): domain Eukaryota; kingdom Metazoa; phylum Arthropoda; class Insecta; order Diptera; family Syrphidae; genus Dasysyrphus; species Dasysyrphus albostriatus. The sequence continues at coordinate 78,015,897 of OX276336.1, forward strand.
CAAAGAGTATCGATCGGACTGTGTCGCAACGACTGTCGAGAGTACGCAAATACGTTGCGACCTCGTTGAATGGACGGTGTGCCGAAAAATGTGTTACTTGTTTTTATTTATTTCGTCTCCTAGAACGAATACAAAAACGTACATACTGTTTGATGATTATTCGTAGACTAGGTAGTATGGTCGCACAGATTGTCTCAGTTTGTTGAAATTTAGAAAGGACTTCCGACCTGTCGCTAGTCGCACGGTCCGATATACGACAAGGACATTCACGGTAAAACCTGTCGTATACGACTGAAGTCCGTCGGACCGTCCTACAATTTTATCGTGAATGGCCCGCTTAAATTGTAAGTAAAGTTAATATGAGGACTGCGGACGCCTAAACCCCGTTATGTTTGGGTATTTTTTTAAGCAGATTATCAGAATATTAAAGGAAGAATTCAAAGGCTTTCTGCATGGTTTTAAAAGTTAAACATTTAATTTGAGCTCTGCACGCAAAATTTTACAACATTTCTTAAATCCTTAAAATTTGAATAACTAAGGCAAATTTGAATATTTTTCCTTCTCTTGAAATATAGACAGCAAAAAAAGATCGAAATTCTTTTGACTAATGTCGTTTTCCATTGGACATCCAGAAGGCTTCCGAAGCGTCCGGGAGTCTTCTAAAACCATTCCATTGGCGAAAAAAAACACATCTGCTTCTTTTTGAGAAGAGATTCTCTTCTTGATTTCAAATCAGAATCCACTCCAGAAGCACTAATACGAGTACATTCAAACTCAAACGTCAAAACAAACTGTGGTGCAAATTCATATTATTTTTAAAAGTCTATTTTTTGAACTCGAAAACAAAGAATTTAATGTAATTTTATAAAGGAAAACAAAAAGAAAACTTATTGTTTGTAAGTTAGGGGTGAATACACTATTGTTTTTAATTTTTTTTTTTGTGTGCCAGCAAAAAGTTTCTATGTTATGATTCACCAATACAGGGACAAAACTTCAGATTGAGTAGTAGTAACAAGCACTATTCCATTGGATTCAGAATGAGTGTCTTTTTGAGTGAAACCAAATGAAAACGACATAAAACTCCATGAATTTATTTTTGGGCCAGGCATGCGACACATGGATGAAAAGGTACATTTGCCATCAATTTTAATTCAATTTTCAATCAAGTATACCATCTCTTTCAGTTCAAAGGGATCTACTATTTCTATCCGATGTCGGTTCAAGTATTTGTTCACTGTCGCATAGTGAAACAATTGTAATGCATGGGTGCCAGCACGTTACTTAATACAATCAAGTATAACCTGTTCTTAATTTGAAAGTGCAAATCTCTTCCCAAAATGGTCAAATCTTTCAAAAATGAAAAACATTAGTTTAACTTTAGATAAAGAATTCAACATTTACATACATATGTATGTATCTGCACGACAGCGACACGCCGCATTAAATGACGCGTACAAACAAATTGAGGTCATCTAATGTTATTCCTCCCAAAATTAATGAGGCTAGAACTAAAATAAGTGGCTTCAGATATCTATATAATTCGTTTATATTGTTGTACATGACATATACGCTAAAATTTAAAAATCCGATGTTTGTAAATCTGGTCCAGAGTTCCTCTTTTTCATGGAGGAATTTTGCTGCTCAATTCTGATCTATATTTTCTTCATTAAACACACCTAATTAAAGACTAGAGGTAAGATCAGAAAGTCTGCCATCTTCTGAACTATAATTTATATTTATTTTCCTTTTAAGTGGAATCATTGTATGCTTCATATAAATTTTGTTACCTTTACAAATTCCAGATCAAAAACAGATACTATAAACATGCCTAGGGCGTAATTTTAGTATACATATACAAATGCTGACTCGGAGAGAAGCAACTGGTACAAATCAGGAACCCTAAGGTTATAATGCTTACTTCCGTAAGAAAAGTTGAACGAAACTTGACGAAACGCTCCACTCTGCAATTATAGCCGAGTTATATGCTTCCTTTGTATTCACTTATTTTCTTCCGACCACTAAAGTGCCACTCCGAGCTTTATAGTTCTAGCTTTACTCTGTAATCTCATTCGAAAGTTAAATCGTTCGAAATGGAATCCGAAAATAGGAATGTGCTTTCCAAATTTCATTTGTCTAGACACATTTGTTCCAAAATCGAAAATGTTGGTACTTCGTAACTCTAATTTGTTAGTAATTGCTTTCGAGTTTCGGAAATTTCATTCGATAACTGTTTATCATGCGAAAAAGTTTTACTGGCCAAATTCCTTAACGCCAGATTGGCGAAGCAAAACACATGCAAAGCAGATATAGCAACAGAAATACACAGATGATTTGTATTTACACAAGGAAAAAGAATCAGTTTCGCCATCTACTTTTCTAATGACTGGTTTTGGGGGAGATCTTGTGCTTTTTTGAAACAACATTTTTTTCAGTTCACTATTCCTTTTCAAATTATAGTACAATTAACTCCACATCCATATTGTACAAATAAATTTACCAAAAAATAACTTTAAATTACAAATGAAACTTGACTTGATTTTAATGTCATTTAATGTCATTTTTGACGCAACAATACGAGTCTCGACACAATGTTCTCCCAATTTTCTTTCGATTCAAAAGTCATACAGAGCACAATTTCAAATTAGAACAGGAAACAACTTTCGAACAGATTTAACTTTCGCATCAGATTCCAGAGTAAGACCCCAGGCTTGTTAATCCTTACGGATTGCAGAATTAAACTCATAGTCGACTCCATTAGACTTATATGTACTTCGTACAACTTGTTTAAGGTCATGTAATTTTTTGTGAAAAAAGTGTCACATAAAACACTTGAGTGCGATTTCAGGGCGTCTTAGTGCCGAAGTAGATTCATAAATAACAATATTAATTATTTTCACTATTAATGCGTATAAGGCTTAAGGGTCTTTTAAATGCAAGGCACTAGTTAGAAGGATAGGATAGGGAAGAGTTTCTGGTTGGCATAGCGGACTGAAAATAAGGTGTTTTACTATCTCAATTAATCGAGTTAAAGCAAGTAGAATAGAGAAAAAATGCTGCATAGAGTGGGGCTCAAACCTACAACTCCTAAGTAAACAATCAAGCACCACATCGCCCATGTACCATTACCACTTCCCCATGGACATTTCAGACCAGGGATGGAATTCGCTAAGGTGATTTGTGATGGTTGACAGTCACAACACAATAAAAATGCTATGACGTTGTAACTGTCAACTATCACAAATCACCTTAGCCGATTCCACGACAGGTCTTTGGTTGTTATTCGTATTATTACATTGCCTTCCTTTTTCCAGGGCTTTAATTTTCAAAAATTCTGACAGTTAAGAAGCGAAAAATAAGCGGATTCAAATCAGTGGAACGTTTGTGTATCACGTAATTGAAATGAAAATTAGCTGCTCACTGGAAACGATTTGAAATTTTGATGAAACATCAACTCGAGTTTATGTTGGACTTCTTGCTATTTTTCATTTAAATCCTTTTTGTGGTGCTATTCTAAGTACATATTTTAATTTTGTGTTGAAATACTTTTACTGTCACGATGTAATTTGAACACGTGTATATGCATTATGCATCGCTCTAGCGAAGCCACAGCCAATCGGCTCCACTCATACTGGTTCTGAGCTCGGAGGCTTTTATGTAAGTACGTACCAATTTGTAATCTCCTTTATTTATAACATAAATGTGTATATTCTTCTTACTTTCTGCAAAAGAATTTTCTAAAAATAATCTTTAAAATATCGTTCATTCTTCGAAAAAAAAAATCTGTCCTTAAACAAGTGGTACGGAGTGTATATAAAAAAAAACTCGAATTTAAGAAACTAATAATTTCATTTAGTTTTTTGAGAGCGAGATGATAGGGACTTTTAGTTATTAAAATTTCTAAAAATGTCATACCTAAACATAAATATTTAATTTTGAAGTAAATAGTTTTTAATTTCTTATCGAACATTTTTCAGTGGCTTATTTTCTAAACGGGAAGTTAACTGCTAATCCATTTTTTAAGTTCATAATAAGATTTCTTGTCATATTGATTGCTTATGTATCCAATACAAAAGTCAGCTTATAATCGTATGCTCAATGCTAACTTCCTCGAAAACAACAGTATACAAACAAAATAAAAACAGACACTCTCATTCAGAACCAAAATCGAATAAACAAAAATTAAGTATGGGTAACAATAAACAAGAACTACATACTCGCTAATTTTATACCATAAACTAATAGTACAATTCTTATATTAACCATTTTATTTAAAATTAGTACATAAAACATACATCTAAAAACTATACAACCAAAATCGTGAGTGCAGCAACTTTCACTTCCGCTCTAAGTTTTAGTTTAATTAGTATGAAGGAAATATCACTTTTTGTTTTTAAAATACATTATATCAATAAGTTAACAGAACGTACGTATATATTATTCACTTAAAATTTAAAAAATATTCATTTTAATTGAAGCATTTTAAAGTACTCTATTTCAATCTAAATATGTTTTATTTGATTGTGCAAACTATAAATTAAAAAAAAATATACATATATTTAAAAAAATTTCAAATTTCGTTTTTGTTTTACATTTTAATTATTTTATTAATTTTTATTAGTTAAAATACATAGTTTCATGGATAAATCTTCAAATTAAACGTTTAAACAGGAAAACAAATTAATAAGCTTAAATAAAGGCAGCTCAATGAATTGCTTTTAAGTTACGGGGGAGTAAGAACTATTGTTTTTATCAATGCCTAAATGTTGTGCACCCTCTTTATATATATTTTTTTAATTTTAAGAATAAATATATTATGAAACATTGAAATAGTCTTGTTTTCCGAGAGATTTCAAAACATCTTGTTAAGTTTTATTTATTAGCTTATAAGTTTATGTAAGAGCTATTTTTATTTAACATTTTTCTTCTTTTAAGAAATTTGATTGAATAAAAATAAATTAAAAAATCAATATTTTGAAACTAATTTCGAGTGTTTTTTTTTTTATTATTTATCACCGCGATGGTGGGTGGCGGTGTGTAATCAGAAAGACTAAAATTAAGTCTCTCATTCTGACTTCCTTATCATTGCAGTGTGTTCCAGGCAGAACTTATGGCGATTAAAAAAGACTTATCTTGGCCGAAAGAAAACGTGATATGAAGCACAGATATCCGCATCATCTCGGATAGTCAAACAGCTATTAAATCTCTTTAATCAGTCTCTACTATCTCTATAATAGCCCTTAATTGCCGTTCATCTCTGTTAGAGTTAACGCAGCAGTTTAACATTCACCTTTGTTGGGTGCCGGGGCATAGGAATATCCCAGGTAATTGTAAGGCCAATGAACTTGCTAAAAGTGGATCAACTTTATCAACAATATCACAACAAAACAAATCTGTCAGGTAATGGATTTAAAGCGATCTAAGTGTTTGATGTCTCTAAGCAGATTGCACATTAGCCCCATGCTTTGTGTTATAACCGGACACTGTCTTATAGGCAAGCCGGCAATGCGTCTTGGCGTATTCTATAACAATTTTTGCAGAAGCTGTATGGATGGTCTAAGTGTGTCGGTCTTCAACCTAACCATACCTTTCACCGCGAAAAGAGTGGAGACTGGAGAACCTGTCAGCTACGGTACGATTTGAGATACAGATACGCCACTTGGTGTGATGATAAATAACGATCGGTAGATAATATACGCTTAATATCTCAACATATCAATTTTTGCAGAAAGGCTATTTCGTGTTAGCTTTACACTCGTTTTCACTCAATTTCATTTTGAAGAGAATTTTGCTGTGTTTTTATAATTTCAAACACAATGAAGCCGGGGGCCAAATTATGTAGTGTTCAAAAGTTGGTTTTCTTCGACGTGTCGTCGGCAAGACAGATTTTTCTGCCTCCATTATTTTTTCTCGACATGTTCATAGTTTGAGCATGGCTCATGTCCAGTGGTGCCGGCATGTAATAAGTGAAACGAGAACGAAGGTTCGTTTTTTAAAAAACGAAAGAAATCGTGCGAAAGCGAAAGTTGGTATTTTAAAGGGTGATCGGTATAAAGCTAAAGCGAGTAGGTTCGGTTAAGACAAGAAAAGATCTAATGGATGGGAGGGGGTCTATTTCCCCCTCACAATTCCCTAAAAAAAATGACTTAAAACAGAAAAAAAATTATTTAAAAACAACGGTAAAACCTACAATCCCATGCTATACCTTTTTGGAAGCCAGAAATCTCTTCCTTCATTTGCATTTTGGATTAAGTTGTGTTAGTTTTTGTTAAATTAATTTTCAAGCTCCAAATTAAAAAAAAAAAAATCAAACTAATTGTTTTCAAAATTTTACATATGTAATTATATTTAGGTGGATATAGTTTTAGTTTTCAAAATTCAATGCTCTTATTCAATCTTCAATAAAAAACAAAACTGGTTGCTAAAATGTATTTAAGTTTTTGAAAACAAAAATGAAAAGTACTTTTTTTCCAAGGAAAACACTTTTGTTTTATAAGCTTTCTTTTTTTTTTTATTATCCGATAGAAATATTCAAAAGACACTCAGTAAGAATCGGTACCGAGTAGTTTGGGGCTCTTACCGCACTAAAACCACCGGTTAATCAGGGCCAATCTATGAAAGATCGACAAATGATTTTTCTTTCTTAATTTATAAATCGCATTGTGGGAAGTTTAAGTTATAACACTTTCCCATAGCTTTTAGACCATCAGCTCATGAGACTTGGTTCTTCTTAATTTCCGAACATTGTCTCGTACATTAAAGACGGTCTCCATTTCGGAGTTGGTATGACTTTGCAGTCGCTGATTATGTGATACAGCATGTTTTTTAACCACTTCTGTAACCATTTCAATTTGAAGGTCACGATGTAGATCGCTATTTCTTATATACCAAGGGGCATTTATTATTCCGCGAAGGACCTTGCTTTGGAATTTTTGGATGGGTTCAGCATTTGTTTTCTTTGTACAGCTCCATAGTTGGATGCCATATGTCCATTGGGTTTCAGTACTAGCTTATATAAAATTAGTTTGTTCTGGATAGATAGGTCAGAGTTCTTTCCTAGTAACCAGTAAATTTTTCTGATACTTCAAGTTTAGTTCGTCTCTTTTCTTTTTGATGTGCTCTTTCCATTTAAGCTTTGCATCCAAAGTCATTCCAAGCTATTTGGTAGTATTGGAGTAAGGTACTGCTGTACTGTTTATAAGAATTGGAACTTTGTTTATTTTTTAGTTTATAAAGTTTATATGCGTCGATTTTTTTTCATTTAGTTTGATTCGCCATTTTTGCGTCCAATCACTTACTTTATCGATTTGTATAAGCGATATAGGTCTGTAAGATGTTACTTCTGTTGGTGGCTCACCTTGTTTAGGTATAACAATGACTTCTGCAATTTTCCAATGATGTGGCACATACTTTCATTTCATTCATACAAAATAAAAAAAAAATAAATTTGGTGGCACAACAGCTCGTGGAGAACCAAGGCCTAGTGACTTACAACTCTCAACCATTCCTGTGTGCATATTTTTGGCAGGAATGGAGGGGACCTACAATTTTTGGCCGAGTCCGAACGGCTAGGTGAGAAGCACTTATTCATGACAAGTATACTCTTGGAGGATTTGTCAGTTCCCCGCAAGAGGCAGTACCTCGGAAAAAAACATTTCTGTTTTTAGGTGGCAGTGGCCGGGAATCGAACCCAGACCTTTGGCATGACAGTCCTACGCACTAACCATCATGCCACGAGGTACTACCATTTCATTCATAACCTGAGCAGTTATTAGATCGTACCTTGGTGATTTTTTGTTAGACAACTTATGTTGACACATACTTCTTACTTCTTTGAGCGTGACAAAAGGAATTTCACATTCGTCGTTTCTATCAACAAACTGTAAGACATCTGTCGCTGTGCTTGCTGGAAATGGCTTAAAAATATTCGCGAAGAGATCAGCCTTTTGTTTTGGGTTTCCGATCCATTTACCATCTTGAGATTTTACTGGCGGGTTTTGTGCCTGTGGTCTTTTAAGGCGCTTAGCTGCTTTCTATAAGGAGTATTCCGTAGAAGCATCCGCCGTCAGGCTATTCAGGAATCTACTAAGTGAATCACTTTTAAATTCACAGATTCTTTTCTTTAGTTCATTGTTGTTCATTGTTAAGACGGTTAAAAACTGCCTTATCAAATCTCGAAGCTTGCCATTTTCTTCGAGCTCTTCTTTTCTCCAAAGATCAACTCCTTTATTTCGACAGGATATATTTTTTCTTTTTCTCTTGAGTTCGAAATTGTTGGAGTACTTTCTTCTGCAGCCTGTTGCACATCAGCAATAAATTGTTCTGTATAATCAATCTGTTCAATTGTTTGCATAGGGGATCTTAGGTTTATAAAACTTTCAAGTTTATCTCTGAATTCGTTCCAATTTGTTCTTTTGTTCACGAGCTTAGGATTACTTTTTTCTATTATTTCTGCTTCGCTCAGTGATAATATTACTGGAGTATGATCTGACGATAAATCGTAATTACCTTCGACACTTATATGGTTTCGTTTAATACCTTTTACTACGAAAAAGTCTATAAGGTCTGGTATTTTGTTAGAATCAGATGGCCAATATGTTGGCGAGCCAGAAGAATAAAATTCGCAGTTGTATTTGCGGCCTGCTTGATATAACCGTTTGCCTTTCGTTGTTATGAGCCTAGATCCCCATTGGGTGTGTTTAGCATTGAAGTCGCCACCAACAAGGAAGTTATGTCCTAACAAATTTAGGAGTTCTGCATAGTCGTCTTCAGTTGGTCAGCGCCTCGGTGGGCAGTATATAGCTGGTATCTTAAACTCTTTTTTTTTATACCAATACTAATTGTTGTTACTTGCATGTTTTTATTAGTGTGTTAAGCACTTTTTTATTAGTATTGTTGATCCTACCCTAGCTTTGTCAGCTGGGTGCGGAGCGTGATAACACGTAGAGTTGGTAATTTATTATCAAGATTTTGTTCTATAGCGAGTGAGTTTCGGACACCAAACAAATGTCTATATGCTCTATGTCTAAAAAGATGTTTAGTTCTGATACATATTGTAAAAGACCGTTTGCATTCCATGTTGCGATTTTGAGTGTTCTGCCATCATTGTTTTTTAAGAGCAACTTCTTCACTTTGCTGTTTTATGTTCAAATCTTGTTTGTCAATCTTTTTTAGGATAAGTTCAAGCATTTCTTTAATAGATGTTTCTTCGTTCTTCCGCACATTTTTAACAATCTGGGAGTAGGATTTATTTTCATCACTTTTGTTTAGTGCAATTGCTTTTGGCGGTTGATTTTTAGTTTTGTTTTAAACGGCTACTTTTTGGCTTTCAACTATTGCTTTTGTGTTTGCTGGGTTTTTAGCTTGTTTCCAGTTTTGTTTTTTCTTTTTGTGTCTTGGAATTTTTTGGCAACTGGAATCTCGAAATTTCCTCGAAATTTTAATAAATTTTTTGACAAAATTTATTCCACCGTGAAGTTCTTGCACGATTTTCTCAAAATCTATTGCATCGTACGAAAAAAAGTATGTTAATCTTTTTTGTGTAGAATGACATAAGCTACAATTTGTACATTCAGATTTTTTCAAAAAACTTATAGTTTTCGAGAAATTAAGAAAAAATTGAATTTTACCCCCTTTAAGCCCCCCTAAAAAAATTAAGTCCGGACCATATTTACGGAACTTTTCAGGAAATGCTTTAGAGGTCAAAACAAAGCTTACTACCAAAATTCAGCTTTGTCGAAATTTTTCGAGGTCAAAGTCTAATTTTCCTGCACTAATCTGGCAAGCAATTGAAATCATTCACTCGCAATGACGTCACGAATCGTCTCATTGAACTGTCAAGCATACCTTGTTATTCTTATGCCTCGAATATGAGTATACTTTGACCCACCGTTCTAGCTTGTCCGAACGGCTAAGAAGTGGCTACTGCTTCCACGATGTGGCGATGATGGCAATCCTCTTCTAGATCGTCATGAACTTTTAGCGAACTACTACACAAATTAAAATTTACAATTGCTGGAAACTATAAAACCCTTGTGCCACACGAAGATTTCGATCACACAAAATTCTCTCAAAAATTTGACCAAGTATTTAAGCCGTGCTGCGCGCAAATGCAGCTAAAATATTAAAGTTAAGCATCTTTTGATCAGAATGTAAACTTAGATTCGTTGCTCCGTACTACCATTTGCCAAAATTAGAGCTTTTTTCAGGTGCAATCTCGCGAACAAAAATAGAATTTTAAGATTTGAATGAGTGGTATAAAGGAACAATTACGTGCAAGTGTTTATTGTTGAATATGTTTATTTGGTCCATAAGCATGCTTAAAACCGGAAATGCAACTAAATTCACCCATGCGTTTTTGAGACTGGCGACTTTTCCCTTTTTTTTTGTATAACTCGGAAACCAAGTCGAATTTGACAATTTTACTTTTAAAACATTTTGTTCAAAATTAATAGACTAAGAGCCGACAGCAGATTTTGGGTGTGAATGATGGAAAAAAAGAAGTATAGGCGTCGAAAGCTTAATTAAAAGCTATACGTATAATTAACCAGTGCATCAAAAAAATAATATGAATGCAACTGGGAAAGTAATCGTGTTATCCAAAATTGGTTTCTACCCCTCCATAGATAAGCTCCTCGAATAATAAATCACAGAGTTCGAGATCAATTGAGTGTATAGTTCGCCCTGCCGACTGTTTAAAAAAAAAAAGCTTTTCACTTTGAATTTTGATTTTTTAAACGGTCGGACAGGGCGAACTATGCAATCAAATTTGTAATCTGCCCTAGCGAAGTATCCGTCGGAGAGGAATTTTCTCCGATTTCATACGAATCGGAAAACTTTTGCTTCGAGGTATTCCTCTGAACAGCTGTTCGTAACATTTCTCCGTAATTATCTAACGCACATCGGCGATTTGCGTTGCAGTGCGATCAAGTGCATTTTTGTGTTCTATTTTTGACAGGTTCACACAAGTTTTTCTCCGATATCCTCGGCCAATTTTTCTTCGCGGAATTTTATTTGAAATTGTTGTAGTGATACAAAATTTTAGTAATACAGAAAAGAAAACTATTTATCGATGTAATATTATGTACTTATCGACTTAATCTGTGTTTTAGGGCAAATGCAAACGAAAAAAAAACGCAAAGCGCCATCGCATATGTTTACCTCGAATGTATCTTGAACCTCCGACAAATAATGCGTTGCGGAAAACTGTCCGCTCCGACGGATACCTCGTTAGGGCAGAAAGCATCCAAATTGCTATGTGCCTTCTCTTCAATGCACCAAATGGATGGATGTTGCTTCATGAGAAAAGCCAATTTTTTTTTCATCGATGCTGAAGCAGAATTTTTTTTTACCCCTCATTCTTTTCTGGGGCAAATTAATTTCTTTAGTCTCCACTTCAATTTTTTCGGTAGGTAAATAATCTTCCAAATACCCTTCCGATTCAAAATCCATGACAATGACAAATAAATAACAATATGTTTGTAAAAAAAACACAAACGTCAAAATTTAGCTTAAGAAATAATATAGCGGACAATTATTTCGCGCGCTAAATTTTGACAGATGACCGTGGTACAGTATCTAACAAAAAATTTGATTTTTTAGCTGGAGCTCCGTACCTGTCGGCTAAAATGATTGGCTTAATTTTGGAGAGAATTTTGTATGGGAGCGACATTTTAGCCCGATATGCGTACTAGGCTTAATTAATGTATTCATTGAAAATATATCAATTTATACACATAGATAAAATATAAAAATATATTTATATATGTATAATGTATTTATAATCTATTATCTATACAATCAAGCAAAGGGGGGGCGAATATTGAACCACTTAATGGAAGGATAATCACGACAGTCTATAGGCGTGTTTTATTATCATCGGGATCTGGATCTGCCCTAGCAAAAATAATTTTGAAAATTACCCATTATTTTGTTTTTGTACTACGTGTAAAAGTTAATCCAGAACCGGATACCGATGATAATAAAACACAAATTATGTTTATAATGCTTTGGCTACAAATTATTTCTACTTTATATTTTGTACCTTGCGTTTTTTACTCATTTACTCTTTGTTATTATAATTACATAAATCAAGGAACCTATTGTCACGCTTTTTCAAAAATATTATTTATTCATAAGTGTTGTTGTTTTAATAAAACAGTTCTATGTAGTTGCAAAATTTTGTTACATTTTAAACTAAAATAAAAAAACAAGAATGCGAGTTTTAACTATTCAAGATTTGAAAACTTGAATAATTTTTCTTTGGAAAATAAGAAATATACCTAAAATGAATAAAAAATGTGACTGACTCTGATGAAGAAGAAGCACTTTTATTTCTTGCTCTAGAAGACGAAGAAAATTTGAGGTTTGTATTTTCAAACTATAGTTATTAAGGTGGTCGTTATAATGTGTATTTTTCAGTTTTTATATTTGGATGGGCCTAAATCAGCTCCAAGTGAAGAAAAGAAAAATTCCCTAATTTTGCAGTGTATGTATACGTTAAAAGTAGTAGTTCCTACGCTTGGGCAGAAGGGGCAATAAAATATATTGCTTTACAGCTTTTTGGAAAGCTAGAATTCCAAAACTAAGATTTTTGGATCAACAGTGTTGGGAAGAAAAACTGTTTTCAGACTCTAAATACTGAAAAAAAAAAAACAAATTCCTAGAAGGGTCCAGGGGAAATCCTACTTTTTAAAAAAACTTAACTTATATAATGACATCTTCTAGATTTTTATGAGTACAATCTGATGATGAACAGCTCTCTTCACAAATGACTTAAACTCGCCAAATGCCACACTTTATAAAAAACTTTTTTTTCAATAGTTTTTTTTTGCTCCAAAAATCCGATATTCTTTTGGTTGATGCCCTGCCAAAACAAACTGAAATTCAAAAATAGTCCAATGTCATGCTTGTGAAAGCTATTTTCTATTCATCTAATAATTTGAAAATCTGAAGATGTCTGAATAAAAAGCAAAAACACGTTTCCAATTATCATGTCCGGTTCTTTCAAAAGAAATTTTCAAATTAATACTTCCGAAATTTTGGCTCTAACGTCGTCGAAGGTCTCATATCAGCCTATCAGACAAAAGTATCAAGAAATTAAAATCAATATAATGTTGCATAATTAGGTAATTTGTGCTACACAAAACTTGTTACTTTCATTAATTTTCCTTTGATTTAAACGTATTTTTAGTGTTAAATTTATAAAACCATTGTTCGCGGAATTAACCTAAAAAGACTTAAGCGGTTTTCTCCCTTTATTATTACTATACATATGGCCTTTAGTTTTTAATGCTCTTACTAATTTTTACTCAAATGCTTAGGCTATATGGTTTTACGCCTTTGAGAGAATTGAATAATATATTTTTTGCACTTTTGTTTTTTTCTAAATTTAAAGTTTGAAAACAATTTTTGTCGAAACTGTTTATTAAATGAACTGTATTTGAAAATTAATCCAAAGAATGGACTTCGAGCTTTCCAAAAAGCTACAAAACATTACCGTTATTTTAAAGTTAATTTTACTACTTTATGCATTTTTTTTTAAACATTCCCCCTTCTGTTCAAGCGGTGGGAAATATAGCCCCCTCCATTTAGATTTTTTCTTGTCTAATTTCAACCTAAAATCTTTGAATTTTATGGCAGATTTTATGCAATTCATTTCGTATGCAAAAAAGGGGCAGTTAAATTAACCCCTACAGCGACTATAGGAGATGCGAATAAAACTCTGAAAGAAATAAGGAATTTTGTTTACTTTATTCAGAGCCGATTTTGGAGCATTCAATATGAGTTTTTTTAACGACCATGTCCTCAGTTCAAGCTGGTGCATCCCACTTCTTCCAAATGAATACAAACAAAATTCCTGTAAAATCTTAGCTCATTATTTTACCGTTATTTTTTATATACTTAGAAGAAATCAGGGGGTGCACCAACATTAACTAAACAATGACCTTTTCAAAGATCACCCTAATGCGCATATAATATGCAATTTTCTTAAAATGAAATAAATCAGCAGCCACAATTTGAAGAATTTAAAACGTTAATGCCTGAATAATTAAAGGATGAAAAACGCTTTTTTGGTACTACCGTATGAATATACCAAAGTTATTTTAGTGAAATTTTGTGTTCATCCGCAATGATGGTACAAAACTATTTACAAACTACCGCGAACCCATATCAGCGGAGGAGTGCCTTGCTTGCAATTGCACTAAGGTAAACAAAATAATACACTCACCTCTTAACGAACATCAAAATAATCAAATTTATTTTGCTACTTTTTTCCAGGCGAAGATAAAAATGCATTAAAAAGGGCTCATATTCTGTAGTTCTCCATTGCACGACCAGAGGAGTCCAGAAGCGCACTCCCGAGTTTACTGAAATTATTCCGTTGGCACAAGAAAAACTCTTCTTACGGATCTAAGTCAGAATCCACTCAACATAACTGAAGGGCCAAAACAAACCTATCTTCATATATTTTTCAGTTGGTTTTCATTTTGTATTAATTTTACATTCAAAAGCACGATATTAATAGAGTCAGCCTCAGCAGATCAATCCGTTGATCCGTTTCTAACATAAACTCACATGTTTTAATTTTTGTATAAATTCAAATAAGTTATTTATATTATATTAAACAAGAGAAATTTTGCACCCGTAGGGAAAAAAGAAACGTTTAAATTTTATGTTTGTTCGCGTACCTCCCAAAACAAAAAATTTCTACGAATTAAGTCGAAATTTTGCCAAAGTTCATATAAAAAAAATAAAATTCGTAGTTTTGGGAAGTACACGAACAGATATTTTATTTTATACATATTTAATAATAATTCAGATTAGCGAATTTTTTTTTACATACCTATATGTACATACATTTTTAATTTTAAACCCAATTGGCTTTTATGTCTGCAGCTGCTCTCTTTTTGCTGCGTCTGGGTCGGGTCTGAGTATGTATAGTTTCATCCGAAGAAATTTCAAAATTTGTGCCGATGATGACTGAGGCGATTCTTCTTCGAGATTTAGCAGTTCTTGCTCCATCACAATATACACTGGTTGCATATGATTTGAATAATAAATCGACATCTTCGGTATCTGTTAGTATTTTTTGTTTGTGAAGTAACCAATCAAATTTTCTACCGATGATTTACTGCCTGAACAGAATGGAGACGAATCTGCAACTGGAATAGCTGTCAAAATGTTGAATACATACAAATCCAATGATACGAATAGAACAGGACGTAGCTGCAGACGCAGCTGGACAAGTTGGCCAACTTTTAGCTTTTTCATGCTGCTTTTTTGACGTTTCAAAATTGTGAACACAACCAAGTATTTACATGGGGGTCGAAGGGAGTTTTAAACCAGCGGCGTATACAGCTCCATTTCTTGGGGGGGGTCATACCAAAAATTTTGTGTGTTCACTATAGTAAATTTTTTAGATTTACTAAATCGAGCGTCTACTGTATTATTAGGTCTGTTTCTTTACTTTTGGGAAAAAGTTCGGGAAAAAGTTTGGGGATGAGCTTTTTGATGTTGTTGTTGTAATGTTTAGCCAGAAATGAAAAGTAAAGAAACGCATTTGGGATGTTTCTGGTTTGTGGCGGTGTAAATTATCCATTCGACTTTATTATTGCTTGTAGACTCAACGCATACAAAATTATGCAATTTCAATTCTTAACATTTGCACTTATCATTTTGGACTCTATTAAAAGATACCAGAAGAAATATTTTAATTTATATTTGGCTCCATTGTATCATTTTCATTTAAGTTAATTAAATTAAACCATTTTATATACGCTACTTGACAAATTTAATTTCA
Organism: Dasysyrphus albostriatus; assembly: GCA_946251815.1. Classification (NCBI taxonomy): domain Eukaryota; kingdom Metazoa; phylum Arthropoda; class Insecta; order Diptera; family Syrphidae; genus Dasysyrphus; species Dasysyrphus albostriatus. The sequence continues at coordinate 78,031,696 of OX276336.1, forward strand.
AATTTTTTGATCAGCTGATTTTTTGTTTGACAAGCAAGAAAGTGCAGGAACTAAAATGTTCGGGTAGATTCTTGCTACAATTAAATGAAAAAAAGTCAAAAGCTCTGGCATTTTTGTGTCAGAAAATAGTAAAGAAACACGTTTTGGGTAGATTTGGGTTACTTTGGGAACCCGCGGGCGAGTAAAGAAACAAACCTATTATTTGCTGACAAAGCTTTAAAATTTGTATATTAAGGGTATTCATGCAACTTCGTAAAACCGTAGATAAGTTTACAAATTTGATAAATTCATCTTTTGGTTAATGAACTGTCAAATTTTGTATGGGAAATGATCTACACAATTTTGTTAAAGTTATCAAGGGATTTTGTTGCGTAAAATAAAACAAACTGGTCAAACGTCATTGTGACTATCTCTGATTGAATTACCTAGCATTTAATCAAATATATAACAGAGGTCGTTCATGCAAACTTTTAACACAATTTGTAAACTTACGACGTTGCTCGAATAACCTTATTATTTTCTGTGTAAAACACAAAATGGTCTTCGAACTTTCAAAAATGTTTAAAATATGTGTACATTTAAAATTACCTTCTCAATGGGCTTTCTCATGATAATTGAAACATGCAAAATACGCAAAATGCAAATACAAATTCTACTGCGTTAGTATTGTGTTCAATAGTCAAGTTCGCTAAAGTCACGAATTTCTAGGGTGAGCAGTACAAATATTGAGTTGATGATTATTGAAAAGGCAGAGAGCATGTTAGTAAACGTCAAAAGCTTTAGCAAGTAAATTGACTGGCGTTGATGAAAATAAATTTTCAACAAACAGGACGAATACATATTATTTGTCATGACGCTTTCTGCGTCAAAAAAACGACGATCATTTCACGAACAAATTGACTTTGATTTACCGATATTGTGATCAATTCATAGTTTAGGGAATAATGTTTAAAAGCACGCTTAATTTGCGTTGGATTGTCATCAATCGAATATACGATCGATACGATCAAAAGAAAATGTTTTTTAAACATAATCCAAAATTAATAGTAACTGTTAAATTCTTGTTTAAAAGTCAGAAAAGAATGTATGATTAGAGTTTTTGTTGATTTCATTCAAACATTCCAGGCAGAGCGATGTATTTTAAGTTACGTTGCGTTGGAATGAAATTAACGATAGAAAAAATATCGAACTAAACATAAAAATGTCGACAGGTTAAAAAATCAATTTATATCAACTTTTTTTCTATGTACTAAATATTGGGAAGAAATATCGAAAATTCGATCAAAGTCGATCCTTTTCTCGACTTTCTTTTTAGGCTGCTGACTTTTTGTCTAAGTTCGAAGCTAAAAATTAAATGAACTAGTAACCAAAATAAGAATTCTTACATGCAAAAAAGTCGATATAAACCGACATTTCAACTAGTTAAATCGTTTTTTTTTGCTGGTAATTCGTACGTAACCTATACTGAGACAAGTTGGTACTGGGTTTGAGTTGGAACGGCCCTGGTGTATGGAATACGGTTTAAAGTAAAATTTTTGTTTTTCATTGTAATATTCGTATAATATCGTCTGTTATTTTTTTTATCCATTCATTCATTTATTTTTTTTTTTATCGAAGATGATTTCCTTGATATGTTGAACAAAATTCTCACAAAATAAGTAAGTTAAACCGATCAAAAACAATATTGAAAATACTTTGAGCATTAAAGAGGGTATATCTGCCAAAAACGTAGATCTACCAAATTGATTTTGAATCAAAAAATAAATCAATGCTGAAATGTTCTGAATGCAAAAGTGGTCAAAATCGTCTATTTGATAAATCTTAACCAAAAACAAAAATTGATTAATTTTGACAATAAAACCCCAATAGTATTATTCGGGCAATGGCTTATAAATATTGATAGGAGAAGGAGAATAATCTTTACCAATAATGAGTAGGTTGTCTATTCCAAAGCTATAAACAAATAATTGTTTTGAAATTATATTTTAAGATTGCAAATATTTTTTGCTTTTCTTATTATTTTTTGCGTATATCTTTTGAGTTCTCGGGGGGGTGTCATGACCCCGTGACCCCCCCTTGTATACGCTGTTGTTTCAAACTCGTTTTAATCTCTGGTAAAGACGTTTAGTAATTTTAGCTTCCATTTTATCATTATCCATTTTTATTTTTGTGTTGAATTAAGTTCGCACAGCTGATTTGAAATGCCAAAAATGTCAGAAAGCTGAGGCCTGATTTAGGAATACGCGGCGAATCGTTTTGAATTCGATATATTCTTTTCGACTTGCTTCGAATTGTTTTATTAAGGAATTCGAAGCGAGTTGAAAATATTGCTTCCAATATTCCAGTGATTTGACATTTGGGCTTCCACGATTTTTGTTTATTAAAATAATTTTGATTTGTTGATTCGGTTATTTTGAAATCTAAATTAAAGAATAAACAATTATGGATTCAATTATGGTATTATGGTATTATGGGTGGCGCACCAATTGTGCTACAATAAGAAATTCAAATAACTTTTTTTTTAATCGATGTATTTCATTTATTTTTTTTTTATTGGTTAGAAAATTAAATTTTATTTTAAATAGTTAGTTGTTTTTAAAGATTATAGACCGCAAATGACCTCCACGCTCTCCCACGCATATGCGGCACCTGATCAAAAAATTATTCATTGCGGCCTGAAGAGTTGAAGTTGGGATCGCCTCAATTATTGTCTTTATGGGCTGCTTTAATTCAGTTAAATTCCTGGGCTTCGTTTTATACACCTCTTGCTTGACATAACCCCATAAAAAGAAGTCTGGTGCAGTCAGGTCAGGTGACCTTGGGGCCAGCGAAGAGTGGAGTTCCTAGAAATTAATTTGTTTGCGAATTTTTTGTTTAGCTCCGCCATAACTGGTCTGGCTATATGTGCAGTTGCTCCATCTTGCTGAAACCAAACGCTGTTGAATGGTATACGTCTTCGGCGCAGTTCTGGGTAAAAAAACTCCTTCAACATCTTTAAATAACGGTCCCCATTGACAGTAACGGTTATACCGTTTTCTTCAAAGAAGTACGGCCCGACAATACACCTTGATGAAACTGCGCACCACACAGTGACTCGTTCTGGGTGCAGTTCCGTCTCATGGAGCATTTCTGGATTAGACTTATTCCATATACGGCAATTTTGCTTGTTTACATTGCCGTTAAGATCAAAATGGGCCTCATCAGACATGAAAAAACAATTGATCAATGTGTTGTCTTCTTCGGCCATTGATATCATTTTTTGGCAAAATTCCAGGCGAACAGGCAAATCCTGAGGGTTTAACTTGCTAGTAATTTGGACTTTGTACGGAAACAAGTTTAAATCGTCATGAAGTATCCGTTGTAATGACCGTCTACTAACTCCAATTTGCCCCGATAAGTTTCGGGTCGAAACGCTCGGATTGGCCTGTATTGCAGATGCTACTGCTGCGATTGTATCCTGAACCCGAACATTGGCATCTCGATGGTACGGCCTTCGTGCGATGCTTCCAGATTCGGCAAACATGTTTACAAACCTCATAATGGTCCATCTACTCGGGGGATTACCGCCAAACTCAAGCCTAAATTCCCTTTGGACGGAAAAGACGGACTGCAAAGCATGGTACCGTTGCACTATCCAAATTCTTTTCTCCGTATCCCAAGCATCCATTTTTATAAATCTAAATAGTAACCTACAAAATAAAAAAAAATAAGCCGATTACTCACACAGAAAAAAAGTTATTACGTTTTATTTTTGTAGCACGATTCGTGCGCCACCCTGTATTTATGCCGAAAGAGAGGAAACAGATGAATCTTCGGAGTTGCAGATATCCAGAAAAATATATGTATGCCTTCAGGAAGCTCGGTTGAAAACAAAGGGTGATGAATTTCTTCATTGCATCCGCTTGGAGTGCCCGGATTGATTTGGTTCTCTTTTGATGGTTGTGGTAGATTTCTTCCTCCAATCCAAATGTTCTTGCATGCATGCTACTTTCACATGCCTTCAAGTCGAGAAGCGCAACTATATCTTCTTCGAGAGAAGAAAATACGTGCTGCTTATTTGGACCACCACCTGTTCCGCGAATACATTTAGTGTTGTGACGAAGCTTCTTCTTGATATTATATTTAAAATCTTTCCATACCTTTCAAATAAAAAGTTATGTGAGTAAGAAGACGCAAAATGAAACATGATTATACTTTTTTCCAGCCGTCAGCATTTCTTGTAGGATGCCCATGACTATTTAAAACGACAGTAATGCTATCCCACAGTTCACATGTTTTATATTTGTACTCGGAGGTATTAAGTGCTCCTCTTGCGATGCCCTCATTTTCTTTCAGGAAGTCAACTAGGACCACAAACTGTTCCTGATTTGTGTGCTTCTGTTTTTGGCTCCTTAAATTTGATTAAATTATTATTATTTATTTTTCATAACTTTTTTTTGCAAATATATGTAATTGACATAAAACTCAACTCACATTGTTTTATTTCATTAAATACACAACAAAATATCTCTCGGCTATCGAAACATTCACAATCCGCCAAATAAATGATGTCGAATATAAAACAAATTATGACATTTCAAATTCGCTTTCGTTTTAGATAATTGGTCGAATTCCAAACGATAGAGGCGAAAGCGAAAGCAGTAATACCAAATTTCATTTTCGCCACCTAAAACGATTCGCCGCGTATTCCATAATCAGGCCTCTGTACAATATTTTTTGACAGCTATTCCAGTTGCAACACTCTATTCTGGTCAGGCAGTTACTCGCTTTGGTGCTTCATGCTTTTTGACGGAGTTGATGTTGAAAATTCGTGGACGTTGTGCTTGTGTGACTGGTTGTAATGTATTAACCAAATCAACAGTTTCAACATTATCATAATCAATAGTTTCAATTTCAAAAAGAGGCGTTTCCTCTTCTTCTTCTTCCTCTTCAATAGAAATGTCAGCGATATTTGACGAGATTTTGGCAAATTGCTGAAATGGAGTGAACATATCTATCTGAGCTGCCCATTGCCATTTTTTCCCAGTTTTGGCAGCCTGGCCAGTTTTTGTTATTTGTGTTTCCACAAATTTTAATAAAAGTATCTCTCAGGTTCTTCCATTTTTTTTAACATATCCCCTAAAAATAATATTAATTCACCTGTTTTTCATTTTACAGATATTTTGCAACTGGCGATACCTTTATTACAATTGGGCATAGTTTCAGGGTTGGATTTAAAACTGTGAGCCAAATCGTAATAGAGGTTTGCAAAGCCATTCGGAAAAACATGGGAAACCTTTATATGCCGGAACCAACACAAGTAGGGGAAAAATCGAAAAAAGGATTCATTGGTGGAAAACATGTGACTGTCAAATTTCCCAATAAAATGGGTTCCAGCCATTTTTGCTAACCACGTAAATTTTCTAAAGTTCTTATGGCTATAGTTGGACTAAACTATAGATTTATCTGTTTGGACATCGGTGGGTATATCGACGGAGGAATATTTAAGGTTTCAAACATGGGACAAAGATTTGAAAAGAAAAATTTGATAGAAATTCCTGAAGACTAACCTTTGCCAGGACAAACTCAGCCTTATCAACATGTTCTGATTGGCGAGGAAACGTTTGCCCTCAAGCCTTATTTAATGCGACCATTTCCCTACCGCCAATAAGGAAGTATTTAACACCAGGCTCGGCAACGCAAGAATTGTGGAGAATGCTTTTGGGATTTTGGCACAAAAATGGAGGGTTTACTTTAGGCCAATAGCAACAAAAGTTGAGACCATAATTCTGGTTGTCGAAACGACATGTATCCTATAAAACTTTTTAATTGATAGGAAATGTGACATGAGCTTTGATGCCATGGAAGAAGATCCTATCTTAGGAAATCTATTCAACCAAGTTGCAACCGATTCGAGGAGAGCAACAAACTTGGTGTTTGAAACATTAAAAAAAATTATACATATTTTAAAATAAAACATATATTTTTTGCAGTTTTAGGCTTTATAAAAATAATTTCGTTTTAAGGATATAAAGACATTAAAGACCAACTTAACAAATACGTGTAGTGCAAGAGTTTCTCAAAAAAATTGCTAAATCGAATCAATAAATAATTGGAACAAGGTTCAAATATATCATTCGGAATATGATCAAAATAATATTCATAAGAATGATTACGATATGCTTGGAGAACCAAGACATTATGGAATTCTTAGGGTAAGTTTTCACAACTATTTCAGTTCAGATTCTTTTTTGATTTGCTAATAATTCTGTTCATATATTCAAACTTTGTGATCATGTTTTTGCCAAACAGCTTGAAAAGTATCCATAGCAACATCAAGAAAAGAAGAAACCAATCAAGAAGAAGAAAAAACAAAAAAGCTATAGTAAAAAATAAAGAAGCCTACTGCCTACCATAAATAAACAATGTAAAGATGGGAAACTTTCGTACGTTTCACCCTCCAAAACCCATTTGTTTACATTGTTGTTTTTGTAATCCGACTCCGTGTCGATGAATAAATGTGAATTGCAACAACAACTTAACGCGGTGAATTTGTTTTGTTTTGACAGACCAATTTTTTCCAAACTTGATATCATGTTTTTTTTATGTTAGTGCGTCTGCCATTCTGCATCGTTGTTTTATTTATCTTTTTATATTTGTTATTAATTTTTTCGTTTTTTGTTAAATAATAACAACAAATATTTAGTTGTGCCAGAAATTTTAAGTAGCTAATATTTTTAATTGTATCAAAAATTTCCGGCAACCAACTTTCCATTGAATTCAAGAATTCATAAGCTTCGTGACATTTCTGAATTCACCTCAGGGGATGTGTTCAAAAAAATTCTTGTTTTGAGGGTGCAAACACACTTTTTTAAATGGAATATTATTGAAAGGTACGACTGCACCATCAATATGTTTACCTAAATATAATTTTTTAAAACGAATTGCAGCCAAATGGTTTGCCGTTCCAATTAAATTGAGTTGTTAATTATAGAAATCGCTAATTGGCCAATATTGGTCAAATTTAACCAGATTCTGTGACTTACTTACTTCAAATTTAATCTAATGTGAACAAACTGGCCCTGATACTCCACTATCACTTGCTTGGCCTTAACCATCATTTAACCTAAGTTAATCCAATTTTAATTCACCGATTTGGTGAATTAAATTTAATGAACCATTGATTAAAATTTGAACATATTTTGATAAAATGTGCAATTTTTTTTGCCTAGTTACATAATTAAGGCTCTCCCAAACCAACGCGAATGCGGAGCAACGACGAATTTTTGTTGTTGTTTAGCGTTATGTATTTGTCATATTTTTTGTTGTTGTAAATGATTCGCTGCGAATCACTCCGCATTCGCGTTGGTTTGGGGGAACCTTTAACCAAAAAGAAAATTCAATACATATTATAGTATTAGTTGTGTTTTTTGTAACTCAAAATAATTCTGTCTAAAAAAACGACAGCAAAACAAAGCAATTTACTAGTCAAATACAACAACAACAATATTAATTCAGAATTAAGGTAGAACTAGAATAGCCAACGTAGTGGTCGTAGGAAACCGGGCGAAAACAAGTAATCCATATGACGCGCACATAATTTCGAAGTAGTACTCTTCGTTTAGTTTTCATTAACTTCTCCCGTCAGACGGGAGAGTGCTCACCATGGTGAAAGCGAACTAAAAGAATTTGGTGCTTGGTGCATAGTTTTCCAGTCTTTTTTTTTTTGTTCAATGAGTGAAACAAAATCTTAAATCACTGTGCTATAAACAAGTAAAAACAAATTACATTGAACAAATAATAATTAAATGTTAAATGTTTGCTGGTTATATAAAATGGTAGACCAAGGCAAATGTTAAAATGTCGCGATGTCGTCTTTTTCCCCAAAGTCCATATGGACATGCAAAAAACGTAGCTATTAATATCCAGACTAATTTTGATAGTTCGTTTCTGTGGAGATCATAAATCTGTGGAAGTATTCCAGTAAGAAATAAAAATTTAAGGAATAATAGGATTTTCACAACAAACCCCAAAACCAGTTTTCGGCAAAAACTTTTCAAAAACCATTCACACCAAACATTACACTATACGTTTTCGTTTGACATTAAAGTTTTTCTTTCACCAACCACTTACAATTATCTTTTGATTTTGCTGTTTTCTTCACTTTCATGAATGTAAAATGGTGATTATTTATATAAATATGATCCATATAAAAGCATCCAATCAGTTTCTTTTTTGACATTTTACTAGGTACTGAACTTTTTAAAAGGTACGTTTGTTTTGTTCATCTCTGAATTCCAACAAGTTTTCGACTTGTTTTATATTAAACTTGTGTTTTACGAAAACCTGAAGCTCAAAAAAATGTATGTAAAACCTTGTGTTTTCGATTAGGTTTTTCTTCAAAGCCAATATTTTCGCGAAAACCGCGTTTTGAGTTCGGTGTAAAAAGGCTAACATATTTACTAAGAAACTTCATATTTCACAAACAAATTTCCTCCTATGGTTCAATTAACATACATTTATTTATTCAATTATTTATTACTACCAATATGTCTTTTATTATCTTAGAACGCTTTGAATTTAGGTAGCCAATGCAATTTAAAAAAAAAATTATATAAAGGGAAGTGAGCACTTAAAAATTCACTTCACCTTACCATACTTTATGAACATGTCCATTGGGTTTTTAAAATAACTGACAAATTTAAAAAAAAAACCGACGATTTGTGGTGAAAATCATTAAGTTGCATTAGTGTTAGTGTGGTATAGGTTACTAGTACAACTTTATGACATTCACCACGGTCGGAGCTTGTAGGCAAATCAGTTTGACAGCCGAGGATTCCCATTTTTATATTATTTATTTATGCTGCCTACATCACATCTGAGTCGAAAGATGGTTTTTTTTTCATTTAATTAAGATTTTATGGTTAACCATGATTAGGGACACCCACTTTCAAAAAGGGCATATCGCTGATTTGATTGAATTTCAAATGTTCAGGAAAAGAAAATATCTTACTTTTAAATTTATAAAATTTATTTTTGAATTCCATAACAATAACTACACAGTAAAATATATACCAAAGATGTCCTTTTGATCATAACAGGTGCAGGCAAGCATTAAGTTTACATTGATATGAGAAAATGTATTTGTCAAAAAATAAAAGATGTGCCCTTTTCGAAATTTATTATTCAATGTTGTTTAAAAACAAAACTTTTTTCTACAAAAACACAAAACCTGTGCCCCTGGTTAAAAGAAAATTTTTTTTACAGTGAAGACAAAAACAGATTGTATACCGATGTCTTGCATTACTGCCTGACCAGCAGCGGCGTATACAAGAACTCAAAGAGCTACGCAAAAAATTTAAAAATAGCAAGCAATATTTGTAATTTTAAAATATTATTTTTTAAATTTTTTGTTTATGACTTTGGAACTGAAAATAATATTTATTTGATATCAATTCATTTTCATTCAACTAATTTTTACGAACTTTGAAAGCAGAATTTTGCAGAAAGAATTTTGACACTGCCAAAAAAGTATCGGTACATTCGTGCCCATATTTTTCAACTTGCAGTGGATCGAAAAAATAATAGCAGCGATGAAATTATACAAATAAAATGAAAAAAAAAAAATAAAATTCAAGTTTAAATCGTATTCCATCATATATATAAAAAAAATTATTATTAAAACTTGAATTTACCAAAGGATTTTGGGCTTGTCTTGGAAATTTTTATTTTAAGATTTCTAAAATTATCAATCAATGCTTCAATTTCATTCAAAATTATGTAAATAGGTACTTTGGAACAGGTTTTTCAGGATTATATTTACGTTAAAATTATCATAAGAAAAACTTTATTTTTCATAATTAATCAGAAAAAAAATTGATATTGATTTTATGAGTTTGTTAAAATGGATTCGAAAAAAAATGTTTTAAGAAATAAAGAGACCAATAAAGGCTCTCCCAAACGAACTTGAATGCGGAGCAATTCGCAGCGAATCATTCACAATAGTACAAAATATGACAAATACACAACGCTAAACAACAACAAAAATCGTCTTTGCTCCGCATTCGCCTTGGTTTGGGAGAGGCTTAGTTCTGGACTTTTAACAAAATATCAATGAATTTTAACTCATTTATTTTTGACAAAAAACCGTGCCGAAAATTATCTTATATTTACACATATTTAACACATATTTGAACTTTCCAAGACCGTTTTTTTAATTTAATGAATACGCTTATTAAAATTAAAAAAACGGGTTCATTAAAATAATAAATACTGTTTTCAATAAATTCAAAAAATAAAACTTCTTAATCTTATTCCTTTCTCAAGAGATTTTTAATTTCTTGGTAAGAAATTAAAAAAATCAGTTACCCAAAACAATATGATCAGGAAATTTAGCCTTCTAAACTTATTAGGCCTTGTCACTTGAACTATGTCAAAAAACAAAAGAAGACAAAATTAGTGTGAATTTTCTTTTTCATTTCATACAAACCTGTATTCGTTCTTACATCTTTTATCTTCTCTTTTCTGAAATTCTAAAGGTTAAATAAAAGAAGCGTTATCATTTATATCTGCTCTTTTATTGCTCAGATAAGCCAAACGAATGGCTGGAAAAATTTACATAGTTGAAGTGTTGAAGTTAGTTAATTTATAGTATGAAACGAATTAGGTTAGGTTAGGTTAGGTTAAGGTGGCTGTCAGGAAAACAGCTGACACACTTAGGCCAGAATAGGCCCATTGTGATGAAACGAATTACAAGAAGTGAAATTATAAAATCTCATTCAGCAAAACATGTGTTTTTTTACAAACTTTTTTTCTATTACTTTAAAAAAATTGCGTTTCTATGAAACCCCAAAATGACGAACATGCGTTTGGATACTCGAGATTAAATAAATGAAAATATTCACTGCTTGGATAAAACTGTTAAACTTAAAATTAACTCTATCAAAATAGAGAAAAATTTTAGTAAAGCTCAGGATTGAATCATGGTGAACAATGATGAATGGTTGGACATTCTCACCCATTTTGTTGAGGAAATCGATGTAGTCCTCTATGGTTTGAACTGTACTGCCTATCCAAACAAAAGCGTTCTGCGAGTCCTTGAGGTATATCTGGTAGCATGTTCCCGACCCTCTTTGTCCTTTTTGAAAACTTTTTGGAACGGTACAAAATATCCATGTAGAGCCCATAGCATCTTAACAATCTGAAAAAAAGCCAAACACAACAAAAAATTACCGAATTAGTAAAGCATTAAATGTGAAATTTTAACAATAACTTTATATGTATTTATATAATTATATATTTATAGTTACATAGGTATTATAAGATATGTGACATTGTACTTTTAATTATATGTTTAGGTTAACCAATTAATTGGAAAAGTAAAAATAATAATAATTAGATTAATGTATTTATTAATAACATCTAAGCAAGAAACAAACTTTCTGGTGGTTCTGTAGATTCGATTTCGTTTAAAATCTCATTTATACTTCTTTCTTCCACATGGAAATTTAAGAAGTTTTTAATCCATTTTGTCCCAGTTGTTCAAAAATGAAGCGGAATTTGGATACAAATGACTGTAGTCCATATAAATCTTAGGAATTAAAAGTTTTTATAATTTTTGAAGGTGGTGAAATGTATTAACCTAACAAGCGATGGACAATTGGGAGCTTATATTGAGGCCATTCAGTGAACATTTCAGAGGTGGAAGAAGAGTTTTTTTATGTCCAAGAGTCTAAAGTAGGTACGTACATGCTTTCCAGGAACTGTCAAATCCCTGATATGATAAATTATCATATTTTAATGCCCTATAGAGACTTTCTTCTTCTTTGGAACAAAAAATACTATTTTATTGTCAAAGTTTCAATTTTCATTTCATGAACTAATAAATTAAGTTAAAAAAGTTTTTGCAATTTAGAAGAAGTAAGTGGTCAGCAATAGCTATGTATCTTTAAAATCCATCATTAACATTTTTTTTCAATTTTTAACACATTCGTTGTTTTTTTTTTAATACAGTCACTCACAATTATTTGGACTAAAAAGTTTTATTTTAAGAACGAGTGTTTTTATTGTGACGATTCTCTTATGAAAGAAAACCTAAAATTAGACAAACTTAAAGTGTTTGTTTAAAGTGTTTGTCATTTTGTAACAAAACATAAAAAAACACTAATTCTAATTTTAAGTATTCTTTCGTAAAAGAATCGTTACAATAAAAAAACTCATACTTAAGAATACTTTTTATTCCGAATAATTTTTAGAGTGACCGTATTATGAAAACTTGTTTCGACTATTTTATTTCCAAAAAGCAGCACAACATTTTGAGTTTGAATTATTTTGTAACTACATTTTTTAAGTTATACTGATTCATTAAAATGAAAATAGTCGAAAAAAGTTTTCATCGTATTCAATAAATTTTTTTTTTTTTAAATCGAACTTTAATTGGAAAACAACAATTTTGATGATGTATTTGATGTATTTTAAGGATTGCTGATTGCTACAACTTGGCCTTTAAAGCTTACTGCAAGTAAATACAAAATTTAAGTTTGGTACCTGTGCAGAACGTGTAAGTAAGAATAACAGTCGTACTTATAAACTTTGTCCAACTTAAGACGGCCGTCCAATTCAAAAAATTTATTAGTTAACCTTTTTTAACTTTGTCTTAAAGTTGCCTAACTTAGACAATGGCTTTGGTTGTCTAAGATTTGTCTTGCTTGACATTTTATTAAATAATATAAGGCATATTTCCAATTATTAAGGACTTTTAAAAACTGTCTATAAAACTGTAATAAATAAGTCTTTAAAAGTTTTCACTTATTGAAGAAACGTTTTATTATGTAAAAATATGTACGTTTTCTGCTTTTTATTTCTTGAAAACGTTTGGGTGATATGTTAAAGCTTAAGGGAATTGAAGTCAGTGCGTAGTTCTTGTTTTAAAGCCTTTCTCCCATTTTGTTCTCCCCGGAAATGTCTATTTAGAATCATAAGTCTGAGCAGAAACTTTTATTGCTTTGTAGAAATTGCGTTTCCTAAGAACCCCAAAATGACGAACAAGTGGTTGGGTACTAAAGATTAAAATAGATACAAAAAATTTAAGCAGATATCCACTGCTCGGATGAAACTGACAAATTTCAGTTAAGTTCAGGATTGAATCACCGACCGTGAACAATTATGAATGGTTGGACATTCTCACCCATTTCGTTGAAGAAATCGATATGGTTCCCTATGGGCTGAATTGTATTTCATATCCAAAATCCTTGATGGTATATTTGGCAACATGTTTACGACCCTCTTTGAATGGAATAGTATGACATAAAGAAAACTTGACAGTTAAGTTTGAGTCAAAAGCACTTAACCAAGCAACCAATAAAATTAATCAAGACAAATTTTTACTATGATCATTTAAGAAAACTATTTCCTTTTTTTCCTTAATGAAAGGTTCTGCCAACCTATGAAAAACAGTGTTACTACTCCGTAGATTTATCTCCTAAGTAAATTGAATGTCTATAAAAAAGACAACGTATCTCTTTCAGAACTCGGAGTTTCGTCTTCGTTTTGATCTGCGTCTACGTTCCTCGAAGGGAACTGAGAATTACTTGCAATTGGTTTTAAATAGGATTTCATGTTGAAAAACTTGTTGTAAATTTTACTTCTTTTACTTGTTCGATAATATTCCTACAACAAAAGTTTAGAAATTTCAAATAATTATTTGTATACCATATGTACACATGTGTGCAAAATAATAATAAAGTGTTTAATAAAGCAAACAAACAGACTATTTCGGCAGGGAACGATGAAGAATTTTATGGTCCATGAACTAAAGGTTGTTCTTTTCGATTAAATTGATCGAAGACAGTTTATTAAAACACTGAATGCAACTCACGCTTTATTACAAGAACCGTTTAATGTGGATGAGCCAAAATTAAGGGTCGGGGGTTGTATTTCATACTACGGAACAGAGGCTTTATTTACACTGAAAGTAAAATTTAGGTAAATATGATACAAATGTAGGTTGAGCTGATAAAACTTCTATCAATATACGCCCAGCAAAAAGCTTCTATCATCATGATAAAACATAATTAAATTTTTGTATTGTCATTATGACAAAATCCTTTCGTTGATACAACAAAATTTTTTATCAATATACGTCCAACAAAATGTTCTATCAAATAGATAAATGTTACAAAAATTTGTATTCTTTTGTTGATAGGACAAAAAAAATTGTTAAATTGACAAACATTGTTTTGTCATATTAACAAAATATTTGTTATATTTACAAAAAAAAAACAATAGTTTTATTAATGGTATAATATTTATTTGTCATATTTACAATTTATTTTATCATATTGACAAAATTAAATGTCGATGGACAATCGATCTTGTCAATATGATAAAATTAATTGTAAATATGACAAATAAAGTTTGTACAGATGATAAATTAATTGAAAATATGACAAATAAATATTATACCATTAAAAAATGATTGGTTTTATTTGTAAATATATCAGATTTCTTGTCAATATGACAAAATATTTTTTGTCACTTCAACAATTTTTTATCATTGTCAATTTAACAATTTATTTTTGTTGATATAACAAAAATGTTTTATCAATATGACAATTTTTTTTTGTTGAATCTACAAAAATATTTTGTTGGATTAACAAAAAACTGTATTAATGTTACAATTTTTTTTGTTGAATTCACAAAAAAATTTGTCACATTAACAAAATTCTTTTGTTGGATGAACAAAAATATTTTGTTAATGTGACAAAAATTTTTGTTAAATCAAAGAAAATGATTTGTCAGATACAATTTTTTTTTGCTGAATCCATAAAAAAAAAATTGTCAGATATACAAAATTCTTTTGTTGGATCATCAAAAATATTTTGTTAATAAAACAAATTTTTTGTTTGAATCGGCAAAAGAAATTTGTTACTTTAAGAAAATATTATTAAAATATAACAATTTTTTTGTTAAATCCACAGAAATAATTTGTCAGATAAACAAAATTTATTGGTTTAATTAACAAAAATATTTAAGAATGATTTTAAATACTTTTATGCAAAAATTATCAAAAGTATTCTTGAAAGTATTTCACAGCGTTTAACTTCTCGTAAACCACTCTGAAGACTTAGCTGAAAATAAAAGCAACAATAGAAAGAACCACCAAATATTCCATAATGCAAAAATAGAAAAAACCAATCAACAATCGATTATGCTGATTTTAACCAAAAAGGATTAGAAACTAAAAAAAAACAGAAACAAAGTTTGTCACTTTCAACATTTTATTAACATTTTTTGTTAACATTAGTTACATTATATTTGGATCATTTTGTGTCTTTAATTTCTGTTTTATTTACAGATTTACATAGATATAAAATTGAATCAATTTGTTTCATGACATGGGCTATTAAATGATGGCTTTTATCATATTTAGTATTGATTTTGAAAAAAAATTGTTTAAAACGCCACACCAGAGAAGCTGCCAAGGGATATTCTAAATTGAAAATTTGAAAAATTTGAAAGCATATTGTTATGGCGTGCGTTACAGTACATTTTCATGAAGTCTATATTTTTGTCTACGGAATACTAAATTTATTGAAAATTAGAAAAGTGTATTCAAAAGTGATATTGAAAATTAGAAAAACCAATTTAAAATGAGATATTTGAAATATTTTTAAAATCCTTAGACGAGATTTATACCTTAAGGTTTTTAACGTACGACACATCTTAATATTAATATTAGTTAAGGTAAAACAAAGTACAAAGTACATGGTGGCGTCGAATGCGAGAAGAACAGTTGGTCAAACAATCAAGGTAGCGGAGCACGAATTTGAAGTGGTGCAATCCTTTAAATACCTTGGGTCAACGGTAGCAGCCAATAACAATATAGAAGAAGAAATACGCGGGCGGCTTCTCAAATCCAACAGAGCCTACTACAGTCTGTCAAAGCTATTCAAATCTAGAAATCTAACCATAACTTCAAAACTGCTGCTGTACAGGACCATGGTCCTGCCAGTACTCATGTATGGATCCAAGACTTGGGTGCTTAGCAAAAGGCACTGTGACCTCTTAGCCGCGTTCGAGAGAAAAGTCTTACGGAGAATTGTTGGCCCCATATGTGAGGAAGGACGATTCCGGAGACAGTACAACCATGAGTTGTACGCAATCTACCTTGAAGCAGACATAGCGACAAAAATTAAGCTCGGTAGACTCCGGTGGGCAGGGCACCTAGCTCGAATGAGCGAAGAGGAACCTGCTCGAAAAGTCTTTTGTGGTACATTCTATGGTAGACGGCAGCGTGGTAGACCATGCTTGCGCTGGAGAGATGGCGTAGACCAGGACGCCCGAAGCCTTGGGGTGCGCAACTGGATGGCGTCGGCTCGAGACCGGGATAGGTGGAGAGACTTGTTGAAAGAGGCCAGGACCGGACCCCGGTTGTCGAGCCGATGATGATGATGATGACATCTTAATACACGTTCCAAATCTATCTATTCCTCTTACGTTCAACCTCTTTTATATGCTCTAGCTCATTTTTTTTAGTCGTACGTTAAAAGGCTGAATGTCAAAATCCCGTCTTACCAACTTAAACCCAAACGGTCGCTTGTATTCCTTCTATGTCGTCATTATTTCTACCGTTTAATTTTTGCATCTCGTGGATCTCTAAATCCTTCCAAGAGCAATTTCCCGATGAAATTGCCTCAAGATGTTCTTCGAAATTGACTTCCGGAACTAATAGAACAAAATTTTAAATTTTATAATTTTTTTCTTTGTTATATTTTAGTGCCTAAGGGTTTGTTTCACAATGTCTAAGTAAAGTTCTGATTTGTTATCTGACAGTTAAATCCTGCCATTAACGAACTCCTCATTTCACAATAATCAGAGCAATAAATGTACCAAATATGTAGGTAGCTGCTTGTTTATTTCAGTTTCCAAAATTCAAAAAATTAATGAGAAGTCGATACTTCATCTGATTTTCAAAATGCTCAGAACTTTAATTACTAGATATTTTGAAACGTAAGTGACGTTGGAAGTTGACGAATAAGTTCAAAATAGCTTCATTAACACTTTAAATAGACATTGTGAAACAAGCCTAAAGAGCCGTTTTCTGAATCGAAACTTAAATATTTACACATACGAGTATATTCAACTTATAAGAGCCTATGTTCTACTTTTTCCTCTTTTTATTATATGCAAACCGTGTCAGCATTTGGGTTTAAGTGTTTTAAACTATGCTTAAAGTTGAATTGTGAAATGTATATAAATATTTATATAGACCATACAAAATTTAATCTATTTGTTTCCTTGCTTTTTGCAAGTTTAAGCTATTAAATAACGGCTTTTATCATTCGATACCTTCCGTAAAAATGTATTAAGCAACATTTTCAAAATATTGAAGGAATTGAAAAACCTCTTGTGCAGTTATTTATTTATGTATTTAAAGGAATTAAAGGACTTAGAAAATTTATTTCAACACAGAACCCTTTTCCTAATTTGTTTAATACTAAATAAATAAATACATAACTGAACAAGAATTTTTTTTATTTAAAGAGAATAAGAAAAAAACTTTTAAAAAGTTAACTTGTTCAAATATAATTCTTATTTGCTTTCGGTTGTGGTAGAGGTTAATGGAAAAAAAGCAAAAAGTTTTCAAAATGTTTCTCAAAATGATTTTAGACAGTGATCCTAGTTTCATTCTTCGGTATATGAAACTCTCAATAGTAAAAAAAAATACAAAAAATCTAGATCCTATTCAAATTTCGTTAACCCTCTACCGTAAATGTTGTAGTCAGAAGAGAAGAAGCAACTTCAAAGGGTTGTTTAAAGATAGATTATGGAAAAAAAGTGTTAAAAAGTTAATTTGTTCAAATGTAATTCTTATTTGCTTTCGGTTCGGTAGGGGGTTAATGAAAAAAAAGCAAAAAGTTTTAAAAATGATTCTAGACAGTGATCCTAGTTTCATTCTTCGGTATATGAAACTCTCAATAGTTAAAAAATATACCAAAATTATTCAAATTTTGCTAACCCTCTACCGTAAATGTTGTAGTCAGAAGAGAAAAAGAAACTAAAAAAAAACAGTTATTTTGGATTGCTTTAAGGTAGATCATGAAAAAAGTGAATTTATTCAACTGAAATCCTTTGGTTGCGGTAGAAGGTTAATGACAAAAAAGCAAAAAGTTTTCAATGAAAATAGTTCTAGAGAGTGATCCTAGTTTCATTTATTCGAAATTAATCAAAAAAGAAAAAAGTTTTCAAAATGTTTATGCAAATGATCCTAGACAGTGATCCTTATTCCATATTTTCATTTATGTATGTATGTTTTATTAACATCAAATACAATGGCCCTTACCAGCAATCAAATTTAGAAATTTCAGTGAAATGAACGATAATAATATGGATCCCAACCCAAATAATGAACCATACTTGGAATGTTTACTTATTTGTAGTTCATGGTTATTGGTAGGACCCCAATATATATAATAATAATAAAGATGCTAAGTACATACCATAAATAAATAATATAAAGATGGGAATCCTCGGCTGCCAAACTGATTTGCCTACAAGATCCGACCGTGGTGAATGTCATAAGTTGCACTAGTAACCTTTACCACACTAACACTAATGCAACTTAATGATTTTCACCACAAATCGTCGGTTTTTTTTAAATTTGTCAGTTATATTAAAAACCCAATGGACATGTTCATAAAGTATAAAAGCAGGTGAAGTGAATTTTTAAGTGCTCACTTCCCTTTATATAATTTTATTTTAAAATTGCATTGGCTACCTAAATTCAAAGCGTTCTAAGATAATAAAAGACATATTGGTAGTAATAAATAATTGAATAAATAAATGCATGTTAATTGAACCATAGTGGGAGGAAATTTGTTTGTGAAATATGAAATTTCATAGTATGTTAGCCTTTTTACACCGAACTCAAAACGCGGTTTTCGAGAAAATATCGGCATTGGAGAAAAACCTAATCGAAGACACAAGGTTTCACATACATTTTTTGAGCTTCAGGTTTTCGTAAAGCACAAGTTTTATATAAAACTAGTCGAAAACTTGTTGGAATTCAGAGATGAACAAAACAAAAGTACCTTTTAAAAAGTTCAGTGCCTAGTAAAATGCCAAAAAAGAAACTGATTGGATGCTTTTATATGGATCATATTTATATAAATAATCACCATTTTACTTACTTATTGTAAGGGGTTGGTGAAAGAAAAACTTTAATGTCAAACGAAAACGTATAGTGTAATGTTTGGTGTGAATGGTTTTTGAGTTTTTGAAAAGTTTTTGCCGAAAACTGGTTTTGGGGTTTGTTGTGAAAATCCTATTATTCCTTAAATTTGTATTTCTTACTGGAATACTTCCACAGATTTATGATCTTCACAGAAACGAACTATCAAAATTAGTCTGGATATTAATAGCTACGTTTTTTGCATGTCCATATGCACTTTGGGGAAAAAAACGACATCGGGACATTTCAACATTTGCCTTGGTTTGCCATTTTATATAACCAACAAACATTTAACATTTAATTATTATTTGTTCAATGTAATTTTTTTTACTTATTTACAGCACAGTGATTTAAGATTTTGTTTCACTCATACATTGAACAAAAAAAAAAAGACTGGAAAACTATGCACCAAGCACCAAATTCTTTTAGTTCGCTTCCACCATGGTGAGCACTCTCCCGTCTGACGGGAGAAGTTAACGAAAACTAAACGAAGAATACCACTTCGCAATTATGTGCGCGTCATATGGATTACTTTCGCCCGGTTTCCTACGTCCACTACGTTGGCTTCCACCTATTCTAGTTCTACCTCAATTCTGAATTATTATTGTTGTTGTTGTATTTGACTAGTAAATTGCTTTGTTTTGTTGTCTTGTTTTTTAGACAGAATTATTTTGAGTTACAAAAAACACAACTAATGCTATCATATGTATTGAATTTTCTTTTTGCTTAAAGGTTCTCCCAAACCAACGCGAATGCGGAGTGATTCGCACAACAGCAAAAAATATGACAAATTCATAACGCTAAACAACAACAAAAATTCGTCGTTGCTCCGCATTCGCGTTGGTTTGGGAGAGCCTTAATTATGTAACTAGGTAAACAAAAATTGCACATTTTATCAAAATATGTTCAAATTTTAATCAATGGTTCATTAATTTTAATTTACCAAATCGGTGAGTTAAAATTGGATGATTAAATGATGGTTAAGGCCAAGTAAGTGATAGTGGAGAATCAGGGCCAGTTTGTTCACATTAGATTAAATTTGAAGTAAGTAAGTCATAGAATCTGGTTAAATGCATCTAACTTACCAATATTGGCCAATTAACGATTTCTATAATTAACAACTCAATTTAATTGGAACGGCAAACCATTCGGCTACAATGCGTTTTAAAAAAATATATTTAGGTAATCATATTGATGGTGCAGTCGTACCTTTAAATAATATTCCATTAAAAAAAGTGTGTTTGCACCCTCAAAACAAGAATTTTTAGAACACATCCCCTGAGGTGAATTCAGAAATGTCACGAAGTTTATGAATTCTTGAATTCAATGGAAAGTTGGTTGCCGGAAATTTTTGATACAATTAAAAATATTAGCTACTTAAAATATCTGGCACAACTAAATATTTGTTGTTATTATTTAATAAAAAACGAAAAAATTAATAATAAATATAAAACGATAAATAAGACAACGATGCAGAATGGCAGACGCCATAGATAAACAATATAAAGATGGGAATCCTCGGCTGTCAAACTGATTTGCCTACAAGCTCCGACCGTGGTGAATGTCATAAAGTTGCACTAGTAACCTTTACCACACTAACACTAATGCAACTTAGTGATTTTCACCACAAAACGTCGGTTTTTTTTAAATTTGTCAGTTATTTTAAAAATCTCATGAGCCCCAATGGACATGTTCATAAAGTATAAAAACAGGTGAAGTGAATTTTTAAGTGCTCACTTCCCTTTACATAATTTTATTTTAAAATTGCATTGGCTACCTTAATTCAAAACGTTCTAAGATAATAAAAAAACATATTGATAGTAATAAATAATTGAATAAATAAATGTAAGTTCATTGAACCATAGTGGGAGAAAATTTGTTTGTGAAATATGAAATTTCATAGAAGATACATATGTTAGCATTTTTATATCGAACTCAAAACGCGGTTTTCGCGAAAATATCGGCTTTGGAGAAAAACCTAATCGAAAACACAAGTTTTCACATATTTTTTTTTGAGCTTCAGGTTTTCGAAAAACATAAGTTTTATATAAAACCAGACGAAAACTTGTTGGAATTCAGAGATGAACGAAACCAACGTACCTTTAAGAAAGTTCAGTGCCTAGTAAAATGTCAAAAAAGAAACTGATTGGATGTTTTTATATGGATCATATTTATATAAAAATCACCATTTTACTTCCATAAAAGTGAAGAAAACAACAAAATGAAAAAAAAATTGTAAGTGGTTGGTGGAAGAAAAATTTTAATGTCAAACAAAAACGTATAGTGTAATGTTTGGTGTGAATGGTTTTTGAGTTTTTGAAAAGTTTTCGTCGAAAATTGGTTTTGGATTTTGTTGTAAAAATCCTATTATTAATTATTATTATTATAAAATATTATAATTTGTATTTCTTGCTGGAATATTTCCACAGATTTATGATCTCCGCAGAAACGAACTATCAAAATTAGTCTGGATAGTAATAGCTACGTTTTTTGCATATCTATATGGACTTTGGGGGAAAAAACGACATCGGGACATTTCAACATTTGCCTTGGTCTGCCACTTTATATAACCATCAAACATGTGACATTTAATTGTTAATTGTTCAATGTTAATTTTTTTTACTTATTTATAGCACAAAGTGATATCCTTAAATTAATAACTTTGCGAAACTACGAAATTTCGATTTGGTTTGAATTTAATAAAATTAAATTTTAGATTTTTTTCACTCATACATTGAATAAAAAAAAAGACTGGAAAACTATGCTTCCACCATTTTGTTTTTGCATACACGTCCACTTACGAAAAAGGGGTCGGTGAGCACTCTCCCGTCTGACGGGAGAAGTTAACGAAAACTAAACGAAGAGTATAGTGTTAATAAAACATCGATAGTTTAATCGATTAATCGATTGTTTTGAACTATCGGGGCTATCGATAGTTTGGAAAAAATATCGATAGTCGTCCAGTAGATGTTTTTATGTTGTTGGGAAACAATTTTCTTAGAAATGAGTTTTCAACTACTGAGAATTATTCTTGGATGACAAAAATCTAAACAGACTTTAAGTTCAGTTGGTGTGCGACGCACCCTATACTCAATTAACGCTGTTCCGTTTTTGACAGTTCAGTTCGCCTTACGTTTACGTTTACGTTGACTTTGCTTTAATAGGGAAAATCCCTTATCGGCATTTCATTTTTCATTGCAAAACAAAAATTTCATGTTGTTCGTGCTTTTCAGTCTTTTTCCCTTCCCAGTTTATTTTTAATAATTAATATGAATAGAAAAAACAAATCGTCGGTTTGGAATTTTTTCAACAAAAAAGGGCAATTTTGCACTTGCAAATTTTGTGGCCAGGAATATAAACACTCTGGAAATACTTCCAATTTACGAGACCACCTGAAAAGAAAACATAACGATAGTATAAATACAGAATGTGAGGATTCAGATGCAGATCCAGATTATATATAATTTGAAAATGTTTTTTATAAACTTTGAAACACTATCGATTGCTTATCGATTAATCGATTTTTTTTTTTAAGCAATCGATACTATCGAAAACTCCAACAATCGATGTTTTATTAACACTAGAAGAGTACCACTTCGCGCGTCATATGGATTACTTGTTTTCGCCCGGTTCCCAACGACCACTACGTTGGCTTCCGCCTATTCTAGTTCTACCTAAATTCTGAATTAATATTGTTGTTGTTGTATTTGACTAGTAAATTTCTTTGTTTTGTTGTCGTTTTTTTTGCGCAGACAGAATTATTTTGAGTTACAAAAAACACAACTAATACAATCATAGTGAATTTTGTTTTTACTTAATTATGTAACTCTTTTAAAAAAATTGCACACTTTATCAAAATATGTTCAAATTTTACCAAATCAAATTTACCAATTCACCAAATCGGCGAATTAAAATTGGATTAACTTAGGTTAAGTGATGGTTAAGTTCAAGTAAGTGATAGTGGAGAATCAGGGCCAGTTTGTTCGGTTAAATTAAATTAAATGCATCTAACTTACCAATATTGGCCACTTAGCGATTTATATAATTAACAACTCAATTTAATTGGAACGGCAAACCATTCGGCTACAATGCGTTTTAAAAAATTATATTTTGGTAAATATATTGATGGTGCAGTCGTACCTTTCAATAGTATTCCATTAAAAAAAGTGTATTTGCACCCTCAAAACAAGAATTTTTAGAACACATCCCCTGAGGTGAATTCAGAAATGTCACGAGGTTTTTTTTGTTGAATTCAATGAAAAGTCGCTGTCGGAAATTTTTGATAAAATTGAAAATATGACTCAAATTTTCTATCAAAATTATTTGTTGTTACTATTTAATAAAAACAAAAACATTTAGAACAAATATAAAACAATTAATAAAACAACAATGCAGCGTGGCAGACGGATTAAAAAAAAAAAAAATAGGTATATCAAGAGTTTGGAAAAAAATTTGTCTGTAAAAACAAATCAAATTCACCGCGTTAAGTTGTTGATGCAATTCACATCTATTCATCGACACGGAGTCGGATTACAAAAACAACAATGTAAACAAATGGGTTTTGGAGGGTGAAACGTACGAAAGTTTCCCATCTTTACATTGTTTATTTATGGCAGACGCACTAAAATAAAAAAAAAACATGATATCAAGAGTTTGGAAAAAAATTGGTCTGTCAAAACAAATCAAATTCACCGCGTTAAGTTGTTGTTGCAATTCACATCTATTCATCGACACGGAGTCGGATTACAAAAAAAACAATGTAAACAAATGGGTTTTGGAGGGTGAAACGTACGAAAGATTCCCATCTTTACATTGTTTATTTATGTACATCATTTAACTATACAAAATCTTTCGTTCAACGAAGCAAATAAAGTGTTCCCACTTTGACAGTATTTTTAATGTAACTATGTACAAATCGAATTCAAAACAATACTTTTGGGAAAAATTAAAAACTTAAGTCTTTTTTGACTATTTTCAACTTTATTTTTATTTGTTTACACACTTAAACTAGCTTTCAATTTAATGAAAATTATTCAATAATTCTGGAAGACAACCGATAATTAAGGCAATTTTATCAAAACCGCGAACAAATGCAAAGTTCAAGTTTCAGAAAAGTCAAGTTTTCTTTGTATGCACTTTTATTGGAGGAAAGCACTTTTAAAAGCTATTTTTTTTAAAAGGAATATTTAACATAAAAAAGTTTGTTGCACTGGTTTATTGTTGGAAGGAAAACGACAATAGAGAATATATAATATGGACACCTCGTTGCAATTAAAAAAGTGAAGCTAAACAAGTTTAGGCAAAATTGCTTAGTTAATTTGAAAGCATTTTGTGTATGGTTTGTTTCTATAAGTGTGTTTCTCAAATTCTTCGCACTATTTCGGACTAAATGTCAAATTGTGACAGGTGGGAATGAAATCTTCTTAGAGAGAATATTTGACTATGGAGCTGGGTAGTGCAATCTTAAGTCAATACATTTTTTTTATAAAATCACTGAACAAGAAATTGAATGTTAAGAAAAAAGAAACGTACATGTATAAAAATGCTTAAAGAATGATTAGAAGTAAAAACAAAAATAATGTAATATACAGTGCTTTGGCGCTGTAAGTTTAATTAGTTGTCGGTATCCATCGATTGAAAATAATGTGTCTTAGAAGGGTACAACAGCATCTAACTGATGAGCCCAACTGTTGTACTTGGGCGAAACGCATTTGGACTTAAGGTCGCAAAATCTTTATTATGAATATAAAAGATTAAAATTAAACAAAAAATATTCTTTAAGTGCATTTAAAATCATGAAACATCGATTTGTTAAAAAAAAACTACAATAAACAAGAGTTACACAAATTTTCATTACTAAATTTTCTTCTTCGGAAAGAAATTTGCCTAATCGACACATGCATTTTAAGAAAATCACATGATTGATACAAAGATAAATAAATTAATAAATTATACACATCTACCAAAAACGAAACAAAAAAAGTAACGCATGGCTACCAACATTAAGTTGAAATTCAAAAATAAAATGAGCAGTCAAACGAAATTATCAAATTACAGATGGAAACATTTTTTCTTTGATTTGTGAAACTACCTCATTTCGGCTTAAATGAAAACGTTGTATGGTGCCCTATTACACGACGACTTATGAGTCGTCGTGTAATAGGGCGCATGGTAATACATTTTTATTACAGCCGAAATGAGGTAATTCCAAAAATCACAGAAATGTGTTTTCATTTGTAATTTGGCAATTCTGTTTTACAGCTGACTTCATTTTTGAATTTCAACTGGCTGTTAAACACTTTTTGTTGTTGTTTATTTTCCTCCTACTTTCATTGAGCTTTAATATTTTCATACAAAAACCTTTCAGAGCCCTTCAAACTGTGACAAATTGGGTGTATTCAACAGGTTTTGATTTAATTTCCAGCCTAATTTCGTGCAAATTTGGTCAAAATTATTTCATTTCGAAAAGCGAATTTGCATGTGAGAGAGACGAAATCGTATGGAATTTGGAAATTTTCAACGAAATTATCTCATTTGGCCTAGTGAAAAAATAAATTTTTATGTTTTGAAGTTATTTATTGTTAGAATTCAAAGTAAAATAATAATTAATTTATGTTTTAAGGTTAGGTGTTGTTGAAATTTAAAGTAAAACGATAAATAATTAATATCTTTTAAGTTATGTGTCGCGTGACTATTGTTATAACGTCATATCATAAAAAATATGGCGACCGATCATCTTATATACAAGATACCTTGTATTTTCAATCCAAGGTTAACACTCACAGCAACTGCTCACTATATTTTGATACTGCCTGGAAATCCTCGGTTTGTTAGCTGATTGATCGATGATGTATACACAATTTCATTCATGAACCGTCATTCAAGGGACAAAATGTGAATTATTAGAGCGAATTAGTGAAAAAGTGCAAACAAAATAAGAAAAGCTATTTAGGCCTATTCTGTTTTATTCTGTTATTCTGCTTTGAATTTCCATACAAAAGTTTAAGATGTCTAAAAATCTTTTATCAATTTTAATTTTGGTATTTTGCTGGCGTAAATCTGTTATTTAATCTGCTAAGAAATCTGTTATGAACTGCCAAACTTTCGAACTCATAGCAAAATCTTTTACAAATTGCATTTTTGGTATTCAGCATGCGAAAATCTGTTATTCAATCTGCTATAAATCATAAAAGAATAGAAGACAAACTTCTGTGACTTTTATCATAAAAGATTTTAATAAGTACACACGTATATCAAGTAACAATTGATATTTATCTTTTATTTCAACAACGAAATGTTCTTAAAAACGTAAACAAATATATTGTAGATATATGTATTTATAAACAAATTATCAAATAAAATAAAATTATTTTTGTAGACGGATGCTCAGGACCAGTAAAATCGGCTAAGTGGAGCCTGTTGAGTGTCCTGAGTAGTCCTAGTGTGTTTCTTTATCACGACCGCACCATAAACTAATTTATTAAACATTTAGAAATATTTTTATTATACTTGTTTTAATAAATAAATAAAAGATTAATTTAATATTATTACTTGTTTTAAGCTAATTATCACTGCTCAGAATTTTAACACAAACTAAATCTAAATAAATTTTATAGCAGAACAGCTGATTATGACAACAGATTTTAGGTCCGTTCGTTGACTGATTTCGTTTTCGAAGTTTCATAACAGATTTTTATAAAAGTTCGAACACCTGAATACAAAACATAAAAGATCTTTTATGTTGGAAATCTTTTATGATTTATAACAGAAAATTCATAGCAGAATAACAGATTTAGCAGAATAGGCCTTATTGTGTGATGTTAAAAAAAGAATCAACTGCTCTATTCTGGCAAACCACACTGATACCTCACAAGTCACAACAACCTCATAAGTTGAGGTCAATTTGATTTTGTAAGGTTTCTATATTCTGGCAGCAACCTCACAAGTAGTGATCTTCACAAAAACTATCGAAACTATGATCTCCTTCAGAGGAGGTCACAACGTAAAAAAAAACCTGTGATTTCACATATATAGCGACATTGACATGTTTGCTTGTACTTATTTTTAATACTTTGCCCTTTAATAATATAACTAAGTGCCCTATTACACGACGACTTTAGAGTCATGACTTTTTTCGAAATTCAATGAGTGCGAATGAGAAAAAAATCTGATCTCCTTTTCGCACTCGTTTGATTTCGAAAAAGGTCATGATACCTAAGTCGTCGTGTAATAGGGCAATAACTGAAAAATAAACATCCATACATGTATTGTTTGATTTTGGCTTACTTTGTCTTACTTTGTTTCCTCTGTCGTAGTAAATAGGCGCGTTCAACATAAATCGAGAAAACTATTAAGTTCACTCATATGTATTTCCTTTTAGAACAGTCAGCCAATCAAATAACCCAAGTAATCTAAAAATCACGAAAATCTGAAATGCTTGAACGTGCTCATTCACCGTGGTGAGTTTCTTGTGAGGTTTTTTCCAGAATACAGAACATGTTATCGAATCACAACAAACCTATATTTGGGCCTATTCGGCGTGATCTTTTATTCTGCTATGTATTTCCATACAAAAGTTTAAGCTGTCAAAAAATCTTTTATTAATTTTAATTTTGGTATTCTGCATGCATAATTCTGTTATTCAATCTGCTAAGAAATCTGTTATGATTTGTCAAACTTTCGAACTCATAGCAGAATCTTTTACAAATCACGTTTTTGGTATTCAGCAAGCCAAAATCTACTATTAAATCTGTTATGAATTATAAAGGAATAAAAGACAAACCTCTCTGGCTTTATCATAAAAGATTTCAATAAACAAGAAGGTATATGAAGTAAAAATGGGCATTTTCTTTTATTTCGTCAGCAAAATGTTTTAAAATTAGACAAGTGTTAAAATTTACTATCACATATTTTGTAAGAAAATGAAAAAATT
This sequence comes from Dasysyrphus albostriatus, assembly GCA_946251815.1. Lineage (NCBI taxonomy): Eukaryota > Metazoa > Arthropoda > Insecta > Diptera > Syrphidae > Dasysyrphus > Dasysyrphus albostriatus. The sequence continues at coordinate 78,059,838 of OX276336.1, forward strand.
AAAATAGGTATTTTTTTTGCAGGTGAAAGCACAAAACACTTTTAATGTTGAACGAAGATAAAAAAAAGTAATCCCTTCGGTCTTTCCGATGTGCATTTCATACAGCTTTTTGCATTGAATATATTTAATGCAGGAGTTCTATTGTACACATTCACTAACTACAAATAAGACAAACCCGTGTCAAATACCGATTAAATATTTAAAAACGAATGTAAATAAATGTTGGCCATCCATTTTCGTATTTCCATTTTATTTACAACAGCTGACTTTGGTAACAGATTCTAGGTCTGTTCGTTAACTAATTTCGTTTTCAAAGTTTCATAACAGAGTTTTATAAAAGTTCGAATATCTGAATGCCAACCATAAAAGATCTTTTATAATGAAAATCTTTTATGATTCATAATAGAAAATTCGTAGCAGAATAAAAGATTTGGCAGAGTAGGCCTAATTGGCGGCAACTCCGAGCAACTTAAGTTGCTGGCGATCGCCCACTAATAGCCTTTCCACACTATCCCATTGAGTATTAACACATGTCAAAAAAAAAGTGAAGAAAATCATGTATAATAGTGTGGAAGCAAAATATGAAATTTCATCACACACAACTCGACAGCACATTCGACACGATTTGACATGTGTTAATACAAGAAAATATTTAGGAACGATTCTAAAACCGTCACACTTTCTATTCCACTTGTGGGTTTGAGGTTATGGTGAGACTAATTTGTTTGGATACAAGTGTGGAAGCAAAACATGAAAATCATTTGGTCAGTTTATATTTCTTGAGCGCTCAGTATTTTTCCTCAATTTTTAGACAGAGCAGGAGAATAAAATATAAACACTATTTCTCACATAGAAGTCAAAACAACTCTCTTTTTCTTTTCTTCTTATGTAATTTACTGCGACAAAAAATAATTGAGCAAGCGAATCCAAAAAATTTCAGTCTCATTTTTTAAGGGGAAAAGTGAGGAATTTTTGAGAGGAATCCTGTTTATATTTCTGAGCGCTCTGAGTCCTCTGAGATCTCAGAAATATAAACTGGCTAATTTTCAGCACACAAATTTGGCAGTCGTATGAAATTCTTTTCCACTCAATTCTGACATGTGTTAATACTTTGTGAGATAGTAACCCTGTTCCCTAATTTTTTTCAAACAGTTTCAGACCGCCAGATTTAGGGCGGGCCAATACAAAATTTCACTTCTGGAACGGGTTTGCACTAAATCTGGCGGTTTCAAACTGTTTGAAACTCGTTGTGGAACACACCTAGTGTAGAGGCACTTTAAGCAACTTTTTGGAATTCAACGTTTGTCTTTTTTTGTTGACTTTAGCCACTATTTTGTTTTGTGTCTGATCGCCAATTTGATGTCAGTAAAATATAAATGCAAAGTAAATTAATTAATATGTATACTCGTAAATTTAAGATATACTGAAAATTTATTTATAATAAGGGTATGCAACGTCGGAAAACTGTAGAAAACATCGTGATCGTCGGAATGTTTACTCCATCATAAACGAACTGTCAACATTTGTATGAGAAATCTTTTTCAACAAATCGTAAACTATCCTACATGAATTTGTGTCGTAAATAAAAATGGTAAACGTGGTAAACATTAAAACTATTCTGAATGAAAAAGAATCCAAAAAATTAAATTAAAACATCTAAACGAGAAATATTTCAATGAAAATGGCTGAGAAAAGATACAAATAAAAGAAAAATAATAAAAATGGAAAACAAAATTAGACGAAAGTATCTTTTTATTTGACGCTAAACAAACAGTATGACGTCTACGCAAGCTGTTTTCAAAAGTTACTACGTCGAAAAGCTTACATCCTTGCATGAATACCCTTAATATTTTATTGTTGAACATGGCCATCTTTGATAGATACAATTGTTGGCAACTTAAGCTGCCCAGTGGGTGCGGCTGAGCAAGTTAAAGTTGCTGGAAAAAAATTCCGCGAGCAACTTAGTTGCCTAGTTGGCGGTCTCCCATAAATTATTATTAAATTGAAACAGGTGCAACAAAAAGTTGCTGGGGCGAGTGGTAGCCAGGCCTTAGATGTGAAGGAATTAAAAAATCTTCAAATTTTCGACCGGGGAGATTTTGTTTACCACTCTTTCTGTCTACTTTTCCACAAAGGAACTGAAAGTTGCTAGCAACTGAATTTCGAATTTTTATGAGTGCAAAAGAGCAAAAACATCTGATTTCACCTTCACACTCATTGAATTTTGAAAAGAGCGAGACGCAAAGAATCATCGTGTAATAGGGGTCTAAAAAATAGAGGTAATGACGAAGATCTTTAAAACATCTGCTGTATTGGACGAATTTTCGATAATTTGTTCTTGTTTTCTTCGTCAAATCCTTTATTGTCAAAATAATATTTGTTCACAGAAAAAAGTGAAACGTGCTATTTGCCTATTTCTATTCTAGTTTTATCTTTCCCTATTGTGTGTTCTTAGTTGTGAAATTAATAAAAAAAAATATTATTTGATTATGTCGTCGACCGCTCTTACTTGCATTAATTGCAATATTAAATTTACCAACGCAGATTTTCACCGTGAACATTACAAAACTGATTGGCATCGCTATAACCTGAAACGTAGGATAGCATCATTGCCTCCAGTTACAGCTGACGAATTTCAGAATCGAGTTCTTCAAATGCGTAATGCTGATACGGCTGCAATAGAGCAAAAACAAACCAGCTTATATTGCAATGCATGTAGAAAACAGTTCTCTAGCAAATCCTCACACGACAATCACTTAAATAGCAAAAAACACAAGGAAAACTTAACAACATTCAATCAAGTCAATGGAGAATCTAAAGAAGTAACCACCAAGAGCCTTGTGCAACCGAAACCACAACAAATGATCGTTGAAGAAGATGCTGCAATTGAGGAGGTTTGTAAAGCCTTATTTGCTTTTTGGTAAAATGAAAGGTCGAAGAAAAGTAGCCGTAGCCTCTATGAACCATTTCTGTCAGTTGGAAATGTCGGCCACGAGAAACCTTGCATGGTAACTCAGTAGGCCATGAAGTGCTCCGCGTCGTCTTGATTTCATAATTAATTCGTTTGATCATTGGGTGAAAATAAATTAGAGTTGATAGATTTTTGGACATTTCCCTTTAAATATAGTCTTTTACGCTTTAAATTTGAATTAAGTCTCGACTAAAGGTCACCGTCTGCTTATGAAACCAGGGACCTATTTCAACGCTACACATCAACTACATTTTACAACTTGATCCTACAACTACAAAAATTACATTTATAAATTATAAAAGTTTTTTATTTTTGTTTCAAAATTCCAGTTGTTTATTTAAATCTGGCAAATATAACTGCAGTTGTGTAAGTTACTGATATATTTGATGTAGCTCTGTTGTAGTAGCGCTGAAATAGGACCAAGGTTGTAGTATGATGAACGTTTGGACAATCCTTGTACTGAAGAAGAGCGAAAGTGATTTAGTAAACTATTAGTTTAAACATTGCCAAGTAGCTTTGCTTCCTCAAAGTTATCTCTAATTTAGTCCTCTTTAACGAAGTAAAGGATTGACTATAGGATGGATAGAGTTACAACCTTTTCAAACTAACATCCATCTAGCATGTTTCAAATATGGGTATCTAGAATGCGATCTAGAGTTTTAAGCACTATAAAGGCAAGGTTAATTGATTGGAAATCATTATTAAATTTATGCCCTGGTCTACCTAGCTTCAGAATAAAAACCTCTCTAAATGAACATGGTTGAGTGACGGCTAACGGGTATTTTTCAAAATTTGGCAGTATGCCGGCCGTCCAGGTGTGGGTACTTATACGGGAAGAAAGTCTATATTTTCTCTTTTTATTAATTGTCAAATCTCTCGCCGCTCTACTCGGTTCTGATAAGATATTAAATATACCAAAAAATGAGGGTTATAAAGGAACAATTGAGAATTTTAGAAACAAAACGTGACATTTTTACTTCTGCATTGTTTCCAGAAATTGAGAAAAATAAATTAGATGAAGGTATGTCTGCCCTTTTTTTTATTTTGGTTTTCCTTATGTACATCACTTAAGTAGACTGCATTTGTTGTATTTATTAGTTTTTAGTATAGAGATTATATTTAAAAAAAATTTAGTATATGTTCACCTTTTAATCCCAAACCAAAATGTTGCAAGTAAAAATGTCACTTTTTGAAACTCAATATGCTAAAAATGTCACCTTTTGATCCAAAACCAAGTAAATAACTTTATATTTTTTGTATGAAAAAATAAAAAAATAGCACCTTGTTCTGGAAATGCCTTTTCAAGTTCAATTTTCGTCGATACTAACTAAACTCAATACATGACTAAATCGATAGAATTCAATGTTCTGAACCCGATTAAAAAAAAAAAGAGTAGCATAAAGGACATTTAACGTAAAGTGGACAACGAAAAAAAAGTCGATTTGAAATTGAATCATTTTATGTACTTCTTATGATACTCAACATAATTGCTGAATGATTTTGAAGTTTGATGGCTGGTGCTGGAGTTATGTCAAGTCATGTTGTAAGGATTTAAAGAAAAATGTTTATAAATTAAATGAAGGGATAAGAAAATTATTTGAATATTGGAATCAGGGTTGCAAAAGCTTAAGATAACTTATAGCTTAAGCCCTCATTTAATTCACAAATCAGAAATGGACTTGTGATTTGAGAGAAATATTCAGAAAACCTTTGTGATTTGTCAATTGAAAAATATTCAATTCATAAACTCTTTGGGGTATTCTGAATTCAAATATTTTTAAGAATTGTGGATTAAGGTATTCAATTCATAAGTTCTTTTTGGCTTGTTCTTCCCAGTGGATTTGGTTTGTATAATAGTACGAGAGCTGGGAGCGTAAAAAAAAATAATTTTAGTATGACTAGTGAGGACAGTCTAGCTGATGAGGAATGTTGGGTTGCCCACCATTTAAAAAAAAAGGCTTTGAAAATCGCTAATGCAATTTTCTCGGCTCCTTTTGGACGTAGAGTGTTTGTTTGATTTTGTAGCTTCAAACATTTTTGCCATCACTTTCCAATGAAAAGTTACCGTCGGAAAACTGTTACTCAAAAAGGGATCAGGTATAGCTTTGAGGTTTGGATATTTAGAATTCTGAGATCATTTCCAACAAATCTGCATCATTACTTTTGGAATGCATATTAGTGAAACCTTCCGGGTCTTTAAGACCACCCGCCCGCTGGCATCGCGCCGTAGCGTGGAAAATATTCCCCTTCTAATGTAATAAAACACAACTGGTATTGTGTGTGTGTCCCTCTATTAAAATCTATTATTATTTTGCAGCACCGACGGGCACCGGCGCACGCCGGACGGACGGAAAAAAATAGTATCAAAATGGTATAAACAACCCAAAATTTAAAGTTGATTGCTTATTTCCGGTTTTCTTTACAAGAAATCGGTCTGTTGGCATGAGAGCTGTGCAATTAAAATTACGTATCTTCTAAACAAATTGAGATCCCACTATCAAACTTGAAATATAGTAGCGGTATTCATGCAACTTCGTAAAACCCTAGATAAGTTTACATATTACTTAAGTTTATCTTTTGCTTGGATTCAGCAAACGACACCATATTTCTTGCCGCTCTTTTGACATTTATCTTCAGTAAGGTTTGCCATTTCATGATGCAAAGATATACGAGCCAACAACGAGTCGAAATTATTAAAATTTACTTCCGAAATTCGGAGTCAGTGGCCTCCACGTTGAGAGCGCTACGTCCAATTTATGGTCGTCATAATCATCCTAGCAGATCAACAATTGAGCGTCTAGTAAAAAATTTGAATCCACAGGCACAGAATCGAGAATATTGCTGCCGCTGAGGCTTCAGTTGCAGAAAGCCCAAATGTGTCTCTCACACGTCGTTCTCAAGCGTTGGGCATCTCTGTGACGTCGTTATAGCGAATTTTGCGAAAGAACTTGGCCTACATCCTTACAAGATTAAATTGACGCAAGAACTAAAGCCGCTTGACCACCAGAAGCGTCGTATGTTCGTGAATTGGGTTGAGCAACAACTTGAAAATGATTCGGATTTTCATCGAAAAATCATCTTCAGCGATGAGGCTCATTTCTGGCTGAATTGCTTCGTCAATAAACAAAATATGCGGTATTGGTCAGGCAGCAATCCACACGTACTCCATGAGTCACCATTGCATCCCTGCATAAGGTTTGGTGTGGTACATGGGCCGGCGGCGTCATTGGGCCGTACTTCTTCCGTCATGATCAGGACCGGTACGTTACTGTGAATGGGGATCGCTACCGTTCAATGATAACAGAATATTTTTGACCCCAATTGGATGATATGGACTTGGAGGACATGTGTTTCCAACAGGACGGCGCCACAAGCCACACAGCGAATGTCACAATCAATTTATTGGAAACCAAGTTTGGAGAACGTGTTATCTCAGGAAATGGTCCAGTCGCTTGGCCGCCTCGGTCGTGCGATTTGACGCCGTTAGAATATTTCCTGTGGGGCTACGTCAAGTCTATGGTCTATGCCAACAAGCCAGCGACGATTGATGAACTTCGTACGAATATCGAACGTAAAATTGCAGCAGTATCGGCCGATTCATGCTTGAAAACCGTCGAAAATTGGGTTCAGCGTCTGGACTTCTGCAAGCGTGCCCGTGGTGGCATCAAATGTACTTTCACAGGAATTAAGAATTTTATTGATATCCAAAACCGTTTTTGTAGCGCTCTTATTAAAAACCCGATATAAACGTCATTTTGACTCTAACTTTGATTGAATTACCTAGAATTGAATCAAATGGATTAAAAAAAGCCGTTCATGTAAACTTTGCGTAAACTTAGCACTTAACAGAATTTGTAAACTTCAAAATCCTTGAGTATTTATGTTGAATATCAAAAGAAGTATAAATTACCTTTTTTTCGTTGTCCGCTTCACGTGAAATGCCAAATTGAAACCTTTTGTCTAAACTCCTAACTACGCTAAAGGGTATATTATGTTTTTTTTATGATATAAGCATGGTTAAAACTGAAAATGGTCACACTGGCCACCTTAGGTCTAAACAAAACTGTTATTAGACCAGGAATCAATTGTATTGAAAATTGTCAACATTTACGAAGATTGTACATATTATATAAAAGTATTGCAATTTTTAAGTCATCTTCTCAATGGCCTTCTAAATTGGTGAATACAAAACTTTCCTTTGTCAGCTGTTTATATTAAGAAAGTTTTGTAAAAAATTCCACCTCAATAAAATTCCCCTAAGTGTTCATACATTATTTGATTATCGTTTTATTTTTATTTATTTTCTCTCAGATTGACTCCGATGAATGGGAAGATGTTGGACCGAATCCAATTGCTGACAACAATTGCATATTTTGTGACGAACACAGCGAAGATCTTGTTGAAAACTTAAAACATATGTCTGTGGCACACTCTTTCTTTATACCTGATGCTGAATTTTGCACTGACTTAGAAGGTCTTCTCTTTTACTTGGGCGACAAAGTATGCAATCATTTCATCTGCTTGTGGTGCAATGACCGTGGTAAAACTTTCTATACCTTGGATGCAGTACGAAAGCACATGGTTGACAAAGGTCATTGCCAAATGTGGCACGAAGGCATCGCCTTGGCTGAGTATACCGAGTTTTATGATTACAGTTCTAGTTATCCAGATAATGTAAGATTTGCAAACAAATTAAATAATGTAACACGATTAATTTACATAAATTGGGCTATTTTTAGAAAGAAGACATGGATATCGATGAAGAATTTGTTCCTGATCTACTTGACGGTGATGAATATCAATTGGTGCTTCCATCTGGAGCTGTAATTGGTCATAGATCTTTGTTGCGTTATTATAAGCAAAGACTAAATCCTAATCGAGCTGTTACCATTCATAAATCCGATCGTAAGTTACATAAAGTTCTCTCGCAATATAGATCATTGGGATGGACAGCGACTGAACAAAAAGCTGCTGCTCGAAAAGCGCGTGATATTCATTTGATGAAACGTGTTCAAGCTAAGTGGCAGATGAAATTGGGTGTTAGGGCAAATAAACTACAACATCATTTCCGCCAACAAGTCTTGTTTTAGAATTTTCTTTTTAATTCAGTTTATGCGTATATAACTTAATAAAATGATAACTCCATGATTTATCTTCATTACTTGGACTTTTTTATTTAATAATAAAAACTAAAGGCATGCAAAAGGAAAGGAGATGTTGATAGCTTGATGTAAGCGATTTAGAAAATACATGTAGTATATTGTCATTAATAGAAAAAGAAATGAAATAAGCGCATATTTTGTTGATTCAAAGATACAAAGATTTTAATGGACATTTGTTAATACATATGTGAAGGACAAACGGTGTAAAATTGGATCTACAAGAATAAAACTCTGCCTCTGCAAAGTGGGGAAAAGCAATTTACTAACAAAACACAGCTCACAGGTTATTTGATACAGTTGAATCTATAAATGTGTATTTACAAACCTGCATTAACCGCCATATTATTCACTTGGATTAAAGTGATTTTTGAATCCAACTTTTTCAATCGTATTTATCAAATGCAAACACTCAAATTTAAGCCAATATTCATTACAAAAAAAAATTATTCGAATGGATCGAAAATATTGAATTTATTTGCAAATTTAACCAATGAATAATATGGAATCGGATATAATTTTCGGATTCAAATTACTTTAAATCTGGATTTAAGTTTTAAGTTTTACCCCTGACACAAGAATTAGAAAACTGCTATTTCAACCCCTAGTCTCCAACACGGGTGTCAATAAAATTCTGATAGACTTGTATTCGATATCAAGATGCATGCACCTACAATCTTTATACTCACAGACTCATGCAACGTAGTAAAAGTATCGTAAGCATTGTAAACGTCGGAAAATAAAACTTTCCCATCCAAATTTTAATCCTTCCCCACGTTTACGACTTTTACAATCAATTTACTATATTGCATGAAAACCCTATGTATCCACACAGTGTTTAGTTAGAAGTAGTCTAATAATAATAAACTACATATTGGCTCAACTTTCAGATTTTTTAGATACAGATATTATACATATTTCAGAACCAATTGTGAAATAAACTTTAATATATATATATAAATGTTACGCTTGGAAGAAAACAACAGAAAGGCTTGATTATGAAAATCGATACGAATCTATTTATTAGTAACATAGCTTTAACTGAAACCAACATAATTTTATTAAATTAATTGAAAGAAAAAACATTACTAACCTGATAACTTCCACGTTTATTCTGCTATAATAACCTATCCATTTTTAAATTTTCCAGACTTATGTAGCTATTTTTGTAAATGTTTGTATTCCGCTATCCGTCAGAGGTAAACGCTTGTTATTAAAACGCGTAGAAATAGTTTCGATCAAAATAAAATAAATGCTCTTAAGAATTTTAAAACAAAAATCAGGAGAACTTTTAATTCCAAAGAACTCGTATTAATCAAACTCTAATTTTATTCAAATCGAATTGCGGAATAAGATCTTTCGTATATGAACGCGAACTATTCGTAATAATATCAACTTTTATCAAAAAAAAAATTATAATTATATTATAGTTGCATCACAAAAAACTTAACTTTTTTTTAACTTTTTTTTTACTCATAAGATAATTTTGTTTTGCATAAGAGTGTTATTTTGTATAAAACTGTACTAAAGACTAGGTGTATCAGACCTCAGTACGAACAGATCTCAATTTTCGTTTCTATCACCGTCCTTATGCGAAAATGAACTTTATTCCCTATTGTGTGTTATAATTTGTGCTTTTTTTGATCAGTAAGCAATTATTTCCCTTTCATCAATTAAAACACTTTTATAAATACATTAAAACTCGGTTCTTTGACACATTGTAAGTTTAATTTTGCAGTGCAGTTTTAATTGTGTCTTTCCTATTTTCTAACTTCAAAGATTCAGTTTTTACTATTACTTGTTTGAATTTAAATAAATGGTTTCTACTCAGTGGAAAACTTAAATTAAATTAACGAAATTTCCTACTGGGTATATTATGAATATGTATTGAATGTGTACATACTATTAATAACAATAAGGAATACACAGCCTACATATTAAATAGCTGTTTGGTAACATGAAATTAATATGTTTGTTTTACTTTACTTTAACGTAAATATTTGATATTTTGATTTTGAATCCGACCTCAAAATTGCCCCATCAAAAGACCTATTCCCAAAACCTCGACGGATAGAAAGCGATTTATTAATTTGTACTTGCTTCGTTTTGGATTAATCCCGAAATCGAAAATAATGACGATAGTTTATCCATTTAAATGTAAAGTACTATCAAGGTATACAAATTATTACTTCTAGATTCGATGTTTAGAAAAGGACAATACTCGCTGTCTGTAATTTACAATGAAAATAGATTTATTCATCACTATGTGATGTGATGTGAAACTCAACATACATTATCTACCAAGTTTTATTCCTAGAACTAGCGCATGAAATAGGTACTTAAAGCAAACACAACATTTTTTATGTAGGTATTCAGTCAACTTGTTTATTGGTACTTCTAAAAAAAGATACAAAAAAATGATCAAAGAAAAAAAATGAAACATGACTTGATCGAGAATAACAAACGACCCAAAGTAAAAACTTATGAAAAATTCGTGCACCGAGTTTATTTTCACTTAGGTCTTTACTTTCTTAGTTTGGATCTATTTGAAGTTGGAGGATCAACAAGAATATCCTGTCGAACAACGTCCATGTTGCCCATACGAACCATTTTATCTTCCCATACAGCAATATCCTCTCTGAAACAAAAAGCATTAGTTTTAAAAACATGTTCTTACGTAACAACTTTGGCACTCACTTGTACTTGACCAATTTCTCTCGGAACATCTGAAGGAAGGGCTCCTTTTCTGCATCACTTAGCTTTGACCATTTCTGAGTCATGTTAGCATGCCATTCCCGATATGTTTGATTGGAAGGTTGAGGTGTTTCACGTCTCTCTTTGGAAATATACAATAAGAAGGCAGACGCTGGCTTTTTGGGACGTTCCAATTCAGCAATGCGCTTTTTTGTTATACGCCGTTCTTTGAGGGCATTGTTTTCGTCTTTCAATTGCTTCATTGCGAAGCGTTGTTCGTCTGTTATTTGGCTATCATACTTGGCACGAGTCTCAACATAGATTGCTTTTTCTCTTTGATATTCTTCTTGGAACTTTTTTTTAAGGGCAGGATCAACTGTTTCCCATTGCTTAGAAATCGTTTTGATAACATCGGTGACTTTAAAATTAGGATTCTCAGCTTGAATAGTCGGTCGCACGGTTTTGATATATCGAAAGAATGGTGTCAGTGGCTTTTTTGGTTTCGGTGGGAGTCCCACTTTTTCCTCGAGGTTTTTCAATCCAGCTGCAGGTTGATACTGAGCTGCACCTCCTGGTCTGAAGGAGTAACAGATTATTTAAAAATCAAAATATATAAGAGAATCTATGTACCTGATTGAATTTGTGAATATACGAGTAAAGTTATTTGTTGCCCTTAAGACACCAGTGAGTGAAATCATTTTTATATATAAATATAAACTAAACAATTTTGGATAGCAATTTTTTGGGGAGAAATAAACGTAACCAACAAAATTCTTGAATGGCTGTCAAAAAAACAAAACATGTTTTTTGACAATTCGCCAAATGCGACAATCGAGTTCAGGAGAAAAATTAAAGTGCCATGCAAACCGGAGCGATGCATGAATGGCCGCGTTCGGATGTTAATTCTCATTTATCCGGATAGCTTTGTGTTGTTGTAATGCCTTGTTAAAAAACAGCTGATGACAATAAATCATCTGTGACCAACAAACAAATCCTAAGTTATCCCAAAAATTCTAGGATACTCAGCAATCCAAAGAGAAATTTCAAAACAGCTGATATTTGTCAAAAAGTTTGAGTTGTTCATGTTGAGTTTTGCAGTGTCGGGTTTATTGAAAGGAAAATTAATTAGTTAGATATGCAGCTAGATAATGGTTATTTGCGACACCTTGGACTCTACGCAATATGTAAATATAAATGGAATAAAACTCCGTTAAAAAAGTTAAAATTTTTTTGCAAATTAAAAACAATTTTAATTCAATTTCTTTGTCAGCTTTTTTCAGCTAACCTATCTGGTTCTGGTCGTTCACAAAAGTATCGGCTACTCAGTTATCTTGGATAACCTATCTGATAGCCGGCCGAACCCGCCCAATGAAAACTGAAAATCGTGTGGCTGTGGGGCTGCGTCGTCGTTTTACCTCGCGGGACACACGGGCAAGTAGTGCCATGCAAGTAGAAATAGACGTTGTTTAGATTTTAGAGACTGAAACCGGTCTTAGGCTAGTTTCTGTGCCGAGATTTAGCTATTTTCAGGGAGTGACTTGAGATAACACTGAAATGATGAAATAACAAATACAACAATGTAAACGTGATTTTCTTCACACTTTTTTGATATGTGTTAATACTCAATGGGATAGTGTGGAAAAGCTATAAACATTATGGAATCTTTAATAATGGGGTATCTATGCTATCAGTAATTTTTTTGTCGTAACTAAAGTTACTTGAAGTAACTTTTTTAACTATGACGTTGCAATTCTTCTTTTTGACACATTAACCATAATTAACTAGAGTAACATAAAAGAACGAAGGACTGCTACAATAACCGAGTTATCTGACATTTCATTTCACTCACTTTTACTAGCTAAATCGATTTTCGACGAAGACTCATCTCACTCACTCCCTGCGGTTTCGAATTAGCTGAATCTCGGTACTAGACAAGAGAAGTGGGGGTCAGGGATGTCGTGAGGCATTAACAAAATATAAACATCCGACACTCATGAGACTCATTTGTTGTGGTTCGAGGATAAAGGAGGTAGAATTGTATTCCATTCCGCCAGTTAAATATTTATTTTGCGGTACAAAACATGAATGTTTGTTCGTTCTTTTTTTGTTTATGATCTAAAGAACATTGACACTATTATCTATTATGTCAATTAACCAGTTATTTCTTGAGCGCTCAGTATTTTTCCTCCGTTTTTTGACACAACACGAGAATAATATAACGGGTGATTTTTTAGCTGGTTTGGTTTTGGCAACACTGGTTTTGACAGCTGACGTGTGTTTAGTACCTTGTGTCACTGTCAAACAGCTTCAGTTTGGTTTGCAATTTAACCATGAATCGTCTTACAAATGAACAACGCTTGCAAATTATTGAATTTTACTATCAAAATTCGTGCTCGGTTCGAAATGTTCAAAATGTTGGAAATTGTGTTCAGCGATGAGGCTCATTTTTGGTTGAATGGGTACCTAAATAAGCATAATTGCCGCATTTGGAGTGAAGATCAGCCAGAAGCATTGCAACAGCTACCAATGCATCCCGAAAAAGCCACTGTTTGGTGCGGTTTATGGGCCGGCGGCATTATTGGGCCATATTTCTTCAAAGATGATGCGAATCGCAGCGTTACTGTCAATGGTGAACGCTACCGAGCGATGGTAACAAACTTTTTTTTGCCCGAAATGGAAGTTCTTGACTTGCATGATATGTGGTTTCAACAAGACGGTGCCACATGCCACACAGCACGCGAAACAATGGCGCAATTGCGAGGCAAGTTTGGTGAACAGTTAATTTCACGTTTCGGGCCGGTCAATTGGCCGCCTAGATCGTGCGATTTGACACCATTAGATTATTTTTTGTGGGGGTATGTCAAGGCTAATGTCTATAGGGACAAGCCCGCTTCAATTGACGCACTGGAAGCCAACATCCATGCATTCATTCGTGAGATACCGGCCGATATGTGTGAAAGAGTATGCCAAAATTGGACTCAGCGGATGGGCTACCTGAGACGCAGCCGCGGTCAACATTTGCATGAAATTATCTTTAAACATTAAATTGCAAGGTTCAAACTATCGATTTAAATAAATATTTCATTAATTTTTTCGAATTTTTTGTGTTTTTTTTTTTTTTAAAGTTCTAAACCTCTTAAAAAATCACCCTTTATAAACAGAATTCCTCATATAGAAGTCAAAACAACTCTCTTTTCTTTTTTATGAAATATTGACGACTGGAGGTAGTAGGTACTCTACAGAGAAAACCTTGCAACATGATAGCCACATAAGATGTCAAAATTAGTTATAAAACATAATAAGGGCATTCATTCAACGATGTTAGCTTTTCGACTCAATAATTTTTTTAGATAACGATGCCGATGCACGTTTCATGAACACCCTTTTGAAACGGCTTGCGTAAACATCGTAAACTAATCCGTTGTTTGCTTAACGTCAAATAAAAAGATACTTACGTCCAATTTTGTTTTCCATTTTTATTATTTTTCTTTTAATTGTATCTTTCCCCAGCCATTTCGATTAAAATGTTTCTCGTTTTGATGTTTTATTATTTTTTGTTTTTGATTCTTTTTCTTTGAGAATTAGTTTAAAAGTTTACCACGTTTACCACTTGTATTAACGATATAAATTCATGTAGGAAAGTTTATAATTTGTTGGAAAAGATTTCTCATACAAAAGTTGACAGTTCATTTACGATGTAGTAAACTTTCCGACGATTACTATGTTTACAATAGTTTTCCGACGTTGCATGAATACCCTTAATGTGATTGGAGTAATTTTCTATGAAAATTATTTATTAAAAAAAAAAAAAAAATATTCTAAAAAATAAAAAAAGTATTTTTTTTATCAAAATATAAAGTGAAACTTTCAATTGCACATAAATTCCTTCTTAAAGTGGAACCAAGTGTTTCGTAAAGTGTAATTAAAGCGGAAGTGATTCCATATGTTTTTTTTTATTAATTAAAAGAATATTATGAGAATTATTATTCCTTGGTCATTGTGTCAAGTGGTTTAAAGCCCTTCCATTTGTGGTTTAAGAACCCAGTAGAAGCTAGTAGAATTCACAGTGTTTGCCTTTCCAAACTTACTTGGCTTTTTTCATTTTGGAAGTTGAAGCGTATATTTCAAAATTCAAAAACTCCACTGATTCTTTCAAAAGCGCGGTAAATTTTAATTTGTATGTTTAGTCAAGAAAATGGATTTATAAAATAATATTTGTTTTTATCTTTATGACAGATCGCTAGGACAGAGCTGAAAGGAGCCACGCCGACGCCAGCTGGAAGACCTTCAGATAATGTTAAATTGGCCAGGGATTATCGAAACAATAGGTCTTTTTCTTTACTGTTGGGATAAAGTTTGGGAAAAAGTTCGGGAAAAAGTTTGAGGAGCTTTTTGTTGTTGTAATGTTTAACCAGAAATGAAAAGTAAAGAAACGCATTTGGGATGTTTCTGGTTTGTTGCGGTGTAAATTATCCGTTCCATTGTATCATTTTCATTTAATTAAATCATTTTATATACGCTACTTGACAAATTTAATTTAAAATTTTTTGATCAGCTGATTTCTTGTTTGACAAGCAAGAAAGTGCAGGAACTAAAATGTTGGGGTAGATTCTTGCTACAGGTAAATGAAAAAAAGTCAAAAGCTCTGGCTTTTTTGTGTCAGAAAATAGTAAAGAAACACGTTTTTGGTAGATTTGGGTTACTTTGGGAACCCGCGGGCGAGTAAAGAAACAGACCTAATATAAAAAGAAAGGCAACACCATACCAAAGTAGTATTTCCAGTGGGCTGAGCGCAGGGTAAAAGCAAAAGGCAGGTTAATAATGTAGGTGGAAGTCGGTCGAAGAATAAGCTTGTGTGCAGCAACTGCGGAATTATGTCCACATAAATAATAATTCTGTTTATAAAAAGAGCATTTACGTGAACGGTGTTGTGTAAAATCCCTGGATTTGGTTTTCCTTGTAGATATTTGCGAATGTATTGTAGATTTAACAAAAATCTGAAATCATGATATAAAAAACTGATTTGTACATTATTTTATTTAAAAAGAATTTGTTAACAAACATTTTCTGAATAAAATATTGTAGGTAGCTAGCTACTTACGGCTGGCAGCATAGAGTACCTATATTATAATATAGGTACTCTATGGTTGGCAGCTGCTAATAAAGATGGCTTTTCGTTGTCTGTTCTTGTTTTGTTCTTTTTTGTTCACCTGGGGGTGTATTTTTTTTATAGAACTGAAATTTAATAGAAAGAAATAAACATAATTAAAAAAAGTAATTTCGGTATATTTTCATTGAAATAAAATTTATTTTCATTTATAAATAATTATTTTACCTGAATGTGAATACACTTCTTTCTTATGGCGGCAAATTTGTCATGTAGTTTACCAGTTAATTTTATTTGGCACCAGGTATCGCATTTTGACTTTTCTAGTCGTCAATAAAGCTACAAAAAATAATTGAGTAAGCGAATCCAAAAAATTTCAGTCTAACTTCTTAAGGGGAAAAGTGAGGAATTTTTGGGGGTAATCCTGTTTATATTTCTGAGCACTCTGAGTCCTCTGGAGATCTCAGAAATGTAAACTGGCTTAATGTATGCATACTTTGAACATTGAAGAGACAAACATAGATGGACATTAAGAAATTATATAAATTTGTTGCAGTCGTACAGTAGTACCTCGGTATTGTAAATTTCTTATAATTTGGGCCACGACCAACCCCAAATTTTATAGTAAGCCCAAGCAGGGGGGTTGCAAGGGGGTTTATATGAAGTAGTGTTGGGTGCTAGCACTGTATCAACATTAATTTGTATGTAAGCAAAAAAAAAACAAAAAGTAGTTTTAGTAATTTTCAATTTCCTCAAAAACTAGTAGACATAGAACCATTAAGTTTTTTGTGTTCGATTTAGAATAGATATAGGCATTGACCACAAAAAGCCAAATTTGCAATTCATTTCACAATTTCGAAAAAAAATTGGTCTATTTTTTGTGTTTCATTTAAAAAAGGTATACCACTTTATTGTAAGTGTTGCCTTTGTTTTTGAATACTTTTTATTTCATTTGAAGTCGTTTTTTTAAACTGCCCTTACCTCCTAAACGGGGCGAGATAGACCCCCCTCCCATAATAAGAAATGCTTATCTACAAAAAACCGTTATCGTGCCCTGGTTTATTTTTCATAACAATTCGCGTCTGTCGGCGAGCACTCATGTGAAAGAAATGTTAAAACTCGCAACCATTCCAAATTTGCAGTTCGCTTTCGCTTTTATGTGTTTTATTTTCAATTTTCTCATTTTACTGTTTTTGAATTAATATAATTAAGGGTATTTTTAATCAAAAATAGGAAAAAAGCACATAAAATGAAAAGAAAAGAATATATTTAAAACAAAACCATTGTTTTTATAAAAATTTTGGGAATGAAAATTATTTTCAAAAACTATCAATTAAAATAACAATATCATAAAAGAATATTGAAGAATGAATTTTTCACCTAAACGAATCTAAGGGATTTTTAACCAATTATACATTTTTGTCTTCTTTTGTCCCAACCTACGCGCTCTAGAGCCAAAAAGTTATTAATAAACTTTGTTTACTATTGTCCTAGAGTTGTCTAACCTGGACAATGACATCGGTTGTCCAAGATTTGTCTAACTTGAAATTTTATTTAATTAAATAAGGCATATATCCAACTATTAAGGATTTTTAAAAAACTGTCTAACTAGTCAACTCTAAAAAATCTAACTGTCGTTTGGAAACTCTTGGGTCTAGAGAGACGATTCTATGCTCCAATTGAAAAAAATTAATTAATTTCACATCGTAGAGCAATGTTCTCATCAAAAAAATAATTATTCAGGTATAAAATCTACATTTTCTGAAAAAGGAGCGAAAGTTTTTTTTTCACTATGATTTGGCGCTCGAGGCCGAAAACTTGGATTATTTATTAGACCAACATCAAACAACTCAAAACCAGAACTACCGGATCCGACGCATGGTCGCCTTCCTATGAAACTACAAGGTTATTGGACTTATTTATATCATAAATGAAAAGCTTAAAATTAACTAAGGAATTCTCAGAGAAGAAAAGTGATATCGGAGATATTGTACTAGATTTTAAGAGAAGAATTTTAGTTCTTTTAGAAATCATTCAAAATTTTGCTGAAACATTTACCTCACAGCAATACAACTTTTAAAATAGCAAAAAGTGTTGTTTTTTATATTAAAACTGGAAAATCTCAAAAAAGTGGCCCTATAAAATTTTTCCGACTTCGGATTCGAATTCAGCACACCAAAAACCTATTAAAGAAAAGTATATTTTGGTTTCTGTAACAAAAAAAATTCAATTTTGTCGACCAGGGTAATTAATTTTTTTTTGTAGAACTCAATGGTGTAGTTATTTATAGAATTTCAAAAAATTTTAAACCCCAATTAAATAATTACTGGTTGCAAAATTATTGTTTTTCCCATTTTTAAACGTAACTTTGTAACTAAACGTTATAATTACTATGGCATGATGTAAAAACAAAAAAGCAAAAATGCTAGAATGCAATTACCATCCTTTTTCACCCTTCAACTCCGCCGATGGGAATAGATTTTTTTAGATTCCTTAACATTTTCAAATCGTTAAGCTGCTGTTAAAAAATTTTCCCTTTTTTTGTGTAAAATATGTTAAGAAACCTGTACTATAACACTATAAGTGAAATGAGCTATTTTGTAATATTTTTTTACAATTAATTTCGTTCAAACTTTCAAATTATAGCAATATGAGCAAGTACGTCCGAACCAATCGTGCATTTGATTTAAGGTAGCTGATAAAGCCGGCCTTCTTTTATTTATTGTATTTTATTTTATTTGAAATCAAATTTTAAAGAAATGTGCATATAACAATTTAGGTAGTTTATGTGATGAAGCATAAAGGCACGATAGCAATGCATTATTAAAATCAAGTTATACAAATCACTCTTCAAGAACATCATCAAGCCATTGTTGAATTCCTTCTCGGTTTTCTTCACCCTCTGATGTTTTAGTATTAGTTTTTCCATCAGGGGTCCTTGAACTTTTACTCTCACTTACCGGAACATTAATGTTAACCTTTGCTATTTCATTTGTGGTAAGATTTAAAAGATCATCTAACTCTTGATCATTGTCATTCACAGGTTTTTCAGTACTAACTCGGGAGTTAGTTCCATCAGCAGAATTACGAACAGATGGGGCTGAAATTTTTCTGCTAGTATTGTTACCTTTCCCTTTAGGATTGCTTTCATGATCCTTTAGAATACTTTGGTATTGTTTTTCAGCTTCTTCTGCTGCGCCGTTCATTGCCTTCAGTTGAGATTTTGCAAACCACGATGAAGGAAAATCCAATCGCTTATAAAACGGAATAGTTTGAAGGCCAGCGTTTAAGAGATTCAAGTCCAAAGTGAAGTACTCACTTGCTTCGGTTTTGTCTAAAAGCACGTCTTCAGAGTCCCAATTTTTTTCAGAGCTAAACTGAAAGTGACCTCCAACTGAGTTAGGCATCTGGGTCAGCAATTCAAAGTCTGCGGCTTGAAATTGTTCATTTTCTATGTCGTTTTCCAATTCACTATCTATGGCCTTTGCGGACCACGAAATCGGTCGACGACTAATGCGGTCATCACTTGAATCTGCCACATCGATAACACCTCGAATCATTTCGACTTGAGAGCTAGAGGATCCATTTCCAGTGCTTTTGCGAAGGAAAGGTTTCTTGTGATGTTTCATACTTGAACGTTTGCTGGAAGCAGGAGATCAAAATTGGAATGTATTAATACGATGTATGAATCTTGATGGATTTACTTACTCCTTGTGTCTATTATCCTTGCCTTCCATATCTTTGAATTTTGTGAATATATTTTTCAGGAAGTTAGCCACCTATTTGTTTATTTTTTGTGTTACCGTGGGATCCAAAAAAAAAAAACCGCAGAGGAAACTCGAACTTCAAATATCAGCTGATTTTAGCAGGCCAGGGTTCGGACTCTGGAAATAAAATTTCAAATGTCATTTTCCATTTCTGGTACCCTTTGAGCCTGAGTCTGATTACACGATTCGTTTTTTCGTTCGTTTTATTTTTCTGACCGGTTTAGATTTGTTGGTTTCACTACCAGCATGACGGTAGTTCGAAGCTGAAATCGATGAGGTGGAAAGAGCGTGTTTCGATTGGAAAAATCGAGTCAGGACTTGTGAGTCCCATCGTGTCTACATTCAAAAATTTGAGGCACCTCAAAACAAATAGAAACAACAACTTCAATGCTTTGGGCGCTGTTTAGATTGGGAGGATTGAGACCGGTCTCACGGTAGTTTCTGGACAAAGAGAAGTAAGGGGTCAGGGATGTTATGAGGAATGAACAAAATATAAACACCGACCTCATGAGACATATTCTTTGATGTTTCAATGTGCAAAGCATTGAAGTTGTTGTTGTTTCTATGTGTCTTAGCACTTTCTATATACACTGGATAGAGTATTCCTTATAATTTATAACAGTTTTTTCGCTTCCATTTGAAGATGACAATAAGGTGGTCGGCTTTATAATTTGACGCCGATTTTTTTCCTGAAGGAAAGCAACGCGGTAGGTTGGGCCCCGCTCCGGCACAACTTCACTTAGTTTTTTTTCTTTTATTAAAACATTAACAGTCAATTATTTTTAATCAATTAATCATTTCAAATCCTAGTTTGGAACCCCATTGGGGGTGATGGGTTTCCATCTGGATATTTCCGGAGATGCTTACGCTCTCCAGCAACAGATAATCTAGCTCCAACGCTGGAATTGGAATTCTTAAATCTTAACCCAGTTAACCGGGCCTATAGGCACTACCTTGCAACTGTTTCAGCCATCAGACTGGTTGAATTTAACTTCTGTAACGGGACCACTGAAAATCAGAAAAACCTCTCAGTATAAGCAGTTTAATGAGACCTAAAAGAATATATATTCATATCTGAATCTCCCTATGAATACTACCGAAATGGCGACAAAGGATTATCTCCAGCTTCAACATCTTCATGTGATGACATCAACAGTCGTTTTCTTACCGAACCAATTTACAAAAAGTTAATTTATTAATTTAAATTCTGTGCTTCTGTGTGCTTACGCATCATTATAATGGGTGCGTTCATCGGCAGAAATCTGAAAATTCAGTACTGAAACGTAACATTGAACGCACAAAAAATCTGAAATTTCAGCCAAATGTCATATATTTTTTTTCTGCCATAATCTTGAGTTAACCTGCTGATTTTACTGAAAATAATATAAGGAAGAACTTTTTTTGTCTCATAATAAGTGACTCTGACGAGGAAGTTACTATGTAAGTTGACTGGAAAAAGCTTGTTCGTTGTTTTTACTTGGATTATAATACCTAAGAAAATAGATGAAGCCACACTTTTCACTTGCAACCAAAACATCTTAACAGTTCTTACTCCAAAATGCACGTCTTATTCGCGATTTTCCACCAAATGTAATTATTATAAATAAAAATGGGGAAAACTTCACTTTTTGTTAAGGAAAAACTAAAGCCAAAATGCCATGGAAAAAACTACTTCTCAATCTTATTTTTTATTTTATTCACTTACAAGAAAACAAAACTTAAAAAAAAAACAACAAGCCGTAAGAAATCGACAACAGAACACAAAATAGCTGCATCTACTATTAAGTTGAGCTTCTATGTGCAGATTCTTATTTTTTGTCTTGTTTTTTAGCTGTCATCTGAATTTTCAGATGAAAATTTTTATCTGAAAAACGTAAGCAAACGTAACGAAAAGTCATCTGAATTTTCAGATTTTTTTTGACAGCTGACCAATCAGAAGCCCCAAAAATTCAGATTTCTGGATCCTTGAACGAAGGGAATGTGAATTTTTTCGTTTTTACATACATCTTGTTCATTTCTGATTCAAATTCACAAAAGATTATAATAATGTTACTGATAGAGTTGAACTCTTGTATGCAAAATGTAATTTAGTACAAAATAACATAGTTTATATTTGTGAAAACTCAGCTAAAATGTGATTTAATTAGAGCGTACTCGTTTTATAATAAGTGACTGTAAAATGTATATTTAAAGCAAGTTTTGTCTTCTGCAATTTTGCGATAATCGGTTATTATAATGCTTCATATACTGTGACTTTGCTCAGGAGCTGTATATATATATATATGTATATGTATATAAATGATATATTTACGATAACTGTGTGACTTTTTGTCACAAATTCAGGAGTTAGGTTAGTTTTTAAGGTATTTTTAGGAGTCTGTATATATGTTTATTTTACATATATAAGCAGGGAATACATTATAGCCGCAGTTTTTCATTGTACTCTAGTATATAAGCTTGAATTGTTAACTCTGTAATCGTTTTACGTCCACATTTACACAAAAAAACGTGTTTCCAAGATGTCCATCTAAAGAAAGAGAAACAGACCAATGATATGAAAGGGAAAAACTTTGTGTGAGTTTGTTTTATTATTTATTATCATTAAGTTATTCACTACATGCATTTTTTTGTGCTATTATTTTTCAATGGCACTAGAATTATATCACTAGAAAGGTGTTTGAATAGGCTAAAGTAAATATGTATAGATGGGAATCATCGATTAAGTTCATCATTTCAGTTTGCAAATAAGTGAACAAAACAGCTGATAAGTGTGATGAGGAGAATGCGATTACATAGTCTGTGTTTATTTTATGATTTTACCTCCTTGTCACCTCTTTACGTTTGTAATTCCGTTTCATTTAACCATTTGTGAATGAAATAAAATTACAAACACAACAATAGCTGTGTTTTTTTGCAACTCCAGTAAATTCTGTCTGAAAAAAAACGACAACAAAACAAATCAATTTACATGTCAAATACAACAACAAATATGTCCATATAGAGTTAGCTATGTCCAGATAATTATGTGGATTTAACACCCCGACTCCACAGGAGATAGTTTCTCTCCAACTAAATATCAGATATTTATATCTAGCATTGTCTTCTGTCTGCGCTGGGCAAATCATGTTATGCTATTTCAAATCACGAAACCGAAAATTACACCAAATAACAAACAAAAACTTAATTGCCACACATAAATGCAGAGCTTAACATCAACACTGGTATACCCTGAGGCCACACGAGCCAGTACTGGCTTGCCAGTCGCAATACACTCACACTTTTTTACCGACACATACAAACATGAGCAACTGGCTCGTCAACTGGCTTGCTTTTTTTGTAGCCAGTTGGGAAGCCAGTAGAGCAGCCAGTTACGGGGTTCGGCAGTACTTTTTCGGAGCAGATTTGGAAAAAAGGTCTTAAAACTAAAATTGACTCGCATTTTATTTCACAAAATATTAATAAAATAAGAATCGGGGAGTCAAAGTTTTATTGATTTGCTAATGCCCATTTTATTCACTCATTTAATGCAATTGGATTTAAACTGCTTTTCGGAGGTCAGTTTAAGTTATTAAATCCAGATAAATACTGAATTTTAAATTATTCACTTTTCTTGACATTTTTATTTCAAGAAGTGATATCAAACCTAAGATTTTTCAACAGAGTTTAACCAAAAATTTGTTATAATTTTCACGCATTCTTTTGGAAAACGAATTGGCTTACTCAAGATTCACATGTCTCGCCGTGGTCTTCGAAACCTACTTACCAGTATCATGGTCATTAAGCTCGTCTCGCTATGTTCTCGCCATGCCCATTTACACGAGACTCTATGTCATGGTTTTCTCGCTATGGTCTCGCCATCATATTTCCACGCTGTCCTTTGCATTGAGCATGTTTTGCCATCATCTCGCTTGGGTCTCACCATAGTCTCCCCAAAGTTTTTTAAATTGAATTTTTCAAAGTGGTTGAAATAAGCTATAGGTCTCATGTGGTGTGTTTTTGGGTCCTCTTACCATTCGAGAAGAGAACCAAAAAATTGGTGAATAAATTGATTAAGCGGTGAGCAGGCTTTCCCAAACCAAAGTGAATCAATTTTCCCATCGCGTCAGTGTAGTTGCTCTCATTTAACGCCATGTAAGGAAATTCTGAGAAGTAAAATTTTAGTTTTCTTTCTGATGGTTTCGCGTTGGTTTGAGAGAGCTTTTACAGAAACAAGTTAAGGCTCTCCAGAGTCAAAGCAAAACATTCGTAACGTTCTGTTCTTTTGCTAGTTTTGTCGCATAGCATTATTTAGGCTTATTCTGCTATTCTGTTATTCTGCTATGAATTTCCATACAAAAGTTTAAGATGTCAAAAAATCTTTTATCAATTTTAATTTTGGTATTCTGCTGACGTAAATCTGTTATTTAATCTGCTAAGAAATCTGTTATGAACTGCCAAACTTTCGAACTCATAGCAGAATCTTTTACAAATCACATTTTTGGTATTCAGCATGCCAAAATCTGTTATTCAATCTGTTATAAATCATAAGAGAATAGAAGACAAACTTCTGTGACTTTTATCATAAAAGATTTTAATAAGTACACACGTATATCAATTAAAAATTGATATTTATCTTTTATTTCATCAACGAAATGTTCTTAAAAACGTAAACAAATATATTGTAGATATGTATTTATAAACAAATTATCAAATAAAATAAAATTATTTCTGTAGACGGATGCACAGGACCAGTAAAATCGGCTAAGTGGAGCCTGTTGAGTGTCCTGAGTAGTCCTAGTGTGTTTCTTTATCACGACCGCACCAAAAACAAATTTATTAAACATTTAGAAATTTTTATTATACTTGTTTTAGTAAATAAATAGAAGATTAATTTAATATTATTACTTGTTTTAAGCTAATTATCACTCAGAATTATGCTCAGAGTTTCATCACAAACTAAATCTAAATAAATTTTATAACAGAACAGCTGATTATGACAACAGATTTTAGGTCCGTTCGTTGACTGATTTCGTTTTCGAAGTTTCATAACAGATTTTTATAAAAGTTCGAACACCTGAATACAAATCATAAAAGATCTTTTATGTTGGAAATCTTTTATGATTTATAACAGAAAATTCATAGCAGAATAACAGATTTGGCAGAATAGGCCTAATTGTGTTTTTAGTTCATTTAATTTTGAAAGAATGGAATATCATAGTACTTCTATTTTTTTCACTGAAATCGGAGTAGATTTATTCCATTTGGATTAACATCCGAGCCCTGGCAGGAAAGAAGCCAGTACAGCATGCCGCCTACGTCACAGCCAATACACGAATAGGAACTTGACAGTCAATGTATGTAACCAATTGGCTAGCCAGTACTGGCTCGTGTGTCCTCAGGGATAGGGAAACAAGATAATGAGGCAAAAAAAGAAATTTCTAGTCACAAAGCAAAAATATCTCCATCTGTCAAAATTCATGTCGGAGATCTCTGTCAAGATATAATCGCGGAGAGATATCTTTGACATCCCAACAAGAGATGAAACGGAGTGACTCCATTGGATATTTCATGTCAAGATAAGCATTCTGATAGAAATTATCTCCTGTGGAGTCGGGGTGTAACTTTTGTCCTGATAAAAACGGTATTGCCAGACTACTATTGTCGTTGTGTTATCGATAATTTGTATAGAAATGTCAAATGTTTGTTGGTAAAATTATTCAATAGTAGTAAGTAGTAGTAGTAATATGTGATTTTATTATTTCTTTTAAAATATATGTTACATTGTTCACAATTAAGCATTGGCTTTTGCCGTCAGCCGAAAAAGAGAGTGTTTTCTTCATTTTAAAGTTTGGATGATCACTAATCACATTAAAATTAACATATAAATTTCATTAATTATTATTATTAAGAAGGCTTCATTCAATATTTGTTGGCGATAATTTAAGGCGGTTTGTATGTATGAGTAAAGGCAGTTCCAGCTTTCTCCATTCAGTATTCGAACCATTTCAACAACTGATAATGTGGTTTTACCATTGTAAATATATTTCTATAGTACTATCACGATGAGGAACGATCGTCGCGACATCTGTATAAGCCAACCAGAACTTCAGTGGTGGGGAAGTTGTAGGTTTCTTTATACTTGAGAATGACATGATAATTAAAGAATTAGGAATAATAATGAAGTCATAAAGAATAATAGATAATAGAGAAGAACATATACGAAATTAGTCAGAGTCAAAGAGAGATAACAAAAAATCACTTTTCTGCTATTTTGCTTTTGATTTTTCTATACAAATGGATTTTTTGCTTTGTAAATTGAGAAACTGAAAATAAATATTGTTGCAAAGGAAAATTGTTTTTTGTTTTGAAATTTGTATTTTTTTTTCCTGAATACAGAAAATGTGAATGTAGGTATAGAAATATAAACGTATAGATGTATAGTTTAACATGATTGCCACTCAAAAAATGAAATAATTTTAAATGCATTTCCTAAGAGGAAATATTTTCAATATTTGTAGGGTAGGTACTTTTGTTGAAAGGTGAGTCTCAAAAACGGCTTGAAAAATTATTTTATGAAATTTTGAATTTCGAATTGCACTTTTGGAAAAGAAGCGAAAATTGTTTAATTTTGAAGTTACTTAAGCTTACAAAGAAATTTAAGAATTTCTCACACACCTTAGTTAGCGAAATCTTGATTTTTTTTTATAAAAAAAAATTGATGTTAAACTGTTTAAAATTTCACGTGAACTTTACTGTGAATTTTTAAAATTTGATTTTTAATATAATTTCTTGACTATTTTACAAATCATTTAAAATGTTCACGTAGATTATGCAAAGTGAAATTTTGAAAAAAGCATTAAATTTGGTTTTCAATATTACTGTTCAACACTACGAAGCAATTGAAATTTCACGAAATTTTGAACTGTTTAAATATGGAATTTTTTTTATTCTAAAATTTAAAATTTTAATCGAACTATCCCAAGTGAAATTTGTTTTTTTTCTAGATTACTTTTGAGCACTTCACGGGGAAATCGAAACTTTCACGTGAATTACGCCAAGTGAAATATTGAATTGTGTAAAAATGAAATTTGTGTTTTCTAAATTACTTTTGAACACTTCAATAGGAAATTGAAAATTTCACGTGAATTATTCAAAGTGAAATTTTGAAATGTTCAAATATGTAATTTGTGTTTTCTAAATTACTTTTGAACTGAAATAGGAAATTGAAAATTTCACGCGAATTATTCAAAGTGAAATTTTGAAATGTTCAAATATGTAATTTGTGTTTTCTAAATTAATTTTGAACTGAAATAGGAATTTGAAAATTTCACGCGAATTATTCAAAGTGAAATTTTGAAATGTTCAAATATGTAATTTATGATTTCTAAATTACTTTTGAATACATTTTTTTGGGTTAACCCATAAAAACTCGATTTTGCATATCAAAATGCGTTTTTTTCTCAATTTTTCAAAATTTTGCTGAGTAAAAAATTAATTTTCCGTCGAAAAATGGTTTTTGTTTTTTTTTTTACAATTTTTAAAAACTTTGTTGACCAAAAAACTCATTTTTTGTCGAAAAATAATTTTATGATTTTGTTGACAAATTAAATTTTTTGGATTTACCAATGAAAATTTAATTTTTCATGTCAAAATTGTTTTTTTTTTCAATTTTGAAACACTAAAAACTCATTCCTTTTGAAAATATTTCGGTTTTTTTTTTTGGTTGCAATATGATAAGTTTATATTTTTAAATTTAAATCTTTAATTTGCATACCTAGGTACTTACCCATAACAATTTTTCCAATCTAACAGTGTTCAGTTTACCTACCTAAATTCCTAATCTTTTTTTTATTTTAAGAAAAATTGTATCTACCTACCTAAAAGCAAAAAAAACTATAAGTGCCTACCTACCTATCACCATTTATTTTTTTAGTCAAAATAATGGTTTTAAATAACAAAATATATACCTAACTAGGCATACCTACTCCAATATTATTATTTTCAACGAGAAAAAAAAAACAAACAGAAATATAGCTACACTTCTATACGATTTCCGTTTCAAAATAATGAAAACTGCAACGTTGCTTTCTAAATCGTATTTCCCAGCAAAATTGAAAATCAAATAGTTTTGCCTTCAAATAAAACGAATCTATAGCTATATATAAACATATGCCTATGTATATATTATAGCCATATTCATTCATCACCATGACTCCCATAGAGAAAACAAAAATTCAAAAAAAAAAAACAACAACCCGTTGTATACGTCCATAGGACAACACATTTTGACATTTTCTTCTATTCCTTCTTCTGGTTGCCATGACACAAACAGCTGACGCAACTATCTCATTTACTCCCTTACTTAATGCCAAAATAAAAATAATACAATCCTCTCTGTTTTTCTTCCAGTTGTTATTTCTTCTCTACCCCTTATTTTAAAATCCCCCCTCTCAATTTGCGATGATTACTAGCGCCAGTTGTGCGGAACCAGAAGCTCAAAAGCATGTTTCATGGTAGTACTATAATAATAACGGGTGATTTTTTAAGAGGTTTAGAACTTTAAAAAAAAAAACACAAAAAATTCAAAAAAATGAATGAAATATTTATTTGAATCGATAGTTTGAACCTTGCAATTTAATGTTTAAAGATAATTTCATGCAAATGTTGACCGCGGCTGCGTCTCAGGTAGCCCATCCGCTGAGTCCAATTTTGGCGTACTCTTTCACACATATCGGCCGGTATCTCACGAATGAATGCATGGATGTTGGCTTCCAGTGCGTCAATCGAAGCGGGCTTGTCCCTATAGACATTAGCCTTGACATACCCCCACAAAAAATAATCTAATGGTGTCAAATTGCACGATCTAGGCGGCCAATTGACCGACCCGAAACGTGAAATTAACTGTTCACCAAACTCGCCTCGCAATTGCGCCATTGTTTCGCGTGCTGTGTGGTATGTGGCACCGTTTTGTTGAAACCACATATCATGCAAGTCAAGAACTTCCATTTCGGGCAAAAAAAAGTTTGTTATCATCGCTCGGTAGCGTTCACCATTGACAGTAACGCTGCGATTCGCATCATCTTTGAAGAAATATGGCCCAATAATGCCGCCGGCCCATAAACCGCACCAAAAAGTGGCTTTTTCGGGATGCATTGGTAGCTGTTGCAATGCTTCTGGCTGATCTTCACTCCAAATGCGGCAATTATGCTTATTTACGTACCCATTCAACCAAAAATGAGCCTCATCGCTGAACACAATTTTTTTTTTTTTTTTTGAACATTTCGAACCGAGCACGAATTTTGATAGTAAAATTCAATAATTTGCAAGCGTTGTTCATTTGTAAGACGATCCATGGTTAAATTGCAAACCAAACTGAAGCTGTTTGACAGTGACACAAGGTACTAAACACACGCCAGCTGTCAAAACCAGTGTTGCCAAAACCAAACCAGCTAAAAAATCACCCGTTATATATACAATGGTTTTACTCCAGATTGATACTCGTATCGGTTTGAGAATAGGGCACACTCCAATAAAGTGCTGAATATATCCATTTATTCTTAGGTTGCACAAAGTGCATATTGAGCTTACATATTAGTTCTATGTGGCAAGTAGTTGAGTGGTAAAAGCTCACCTCTGGCTTTGAAGATAACGGATATCATGTCAAGACGGTAATCATCGTTGAAATAATTTTCAGACCCGAGTTCATGTCTGAGTATTTTATAAGTATTCCTTGTTTGGCTCATTTGGCTTTGCATACGAAAATTGTCTCGATAGGAGTCTCCAATTTTCTCAAGAAGTTCCAAATGTGTTCTTCTCAAAGCTGTATCATTTTTATACGTTAATGTTACATTATGCTCCCTCCCTAGTCTTGACTATTCACTGAAGATCTGCGCATTTCTGCTTTGAAGGTGTTTGGCGATTATGTATGTAGGAAACTAGTATTTGGCAACTCCTACATTCTATACTTTCATGGAAGTTAACGAAGAAACCACTGAACTAATTGAATTCCGAAGAATTGTGAGGCGATAAGAAGGTTGCATCATAACTTTCCGGATGTATGAAAAGTGTAGTCTCATTGTGTATAAGTGTAATGGCGGCAAGCCAGTCTCAAGGTGTAGCATGTAATTTGGGCTGTTATACGGCAGCCTAAATAAACGTTTGACAAAGTACCTAAGCAGCTTCTCCAATTCTTCAAATTGGTATATACCCCAAACTTGTGCCGCATAACACATGATTGATCGCATCACTGCTTCAAATACCTTGTACTTAGCGCTCGGATCTACACTGTTTTTGCTGAGGACTCCCTTCCAGCTGCAATTGATTGCGCGTTTGGCTTCTGCTAATTTGTCTTGCAGGTGTTTCTTAAATGAGAGCTGTGGCGTAATGAGGACACCTAGGTATTTATATTCTCTGACTTTCTCCAGTTCTTCGTTATATCAGGTCCATTTCTCATTTCTTGCATATCTGCCCGACCCATTCCGAAAAACCATGATTTTTGATTTAACGGTGTTGAGTTGAAGACTCCACAAAGCACAATATTTGGACAGCTTGTTTGTCATCAATTGCATTCCGTTTGGATTACTATATCGTCTGCGTAGAGCAGAAGTTTTATTTTCACTCCAGCAAATGTTATACCCCCTGGCAGAAATTCTCCAAGGTCATCCAAAAATAGCGAAAATAGTAGCGGGCTGAGAAGACAACCCTGTTTTACTCCTGTTTCCGTTTGCATCCCAAACCGCAGTCAAATTTCCATCGTAGAAATTGTGTATTAGCATTTTTGTTGACATAGCTTTGTTGACAAGCTTCCCTATTAATAGAATCAAACGCAGCCTTGAAGTCCACAAAGAAACCGTATAGCTTTTTTCCACTATCCATGTATGCTTGTGTGATGCTCGTGAGGGAGAAGATATTATTAACAGTTGAGTATTCTTTGCGGAACCCAGCTGGGTATTCGCTCAATAAATTATTTTGTTGCACCCATTCAGTGAGCCTTTCCAGAATAACACCTGTAAATATTTTAGTGACAGCGTTGAGAAAAGAGATTCCTCTATAATTACTTGGTTCCTTTGGGTCACCTTTCTTAAGGATTGGAAATATAATATTTTTCTTAAAGCTTGATGGTATTTCGCCAGTGTTGAAGATAAAATTAAAGGCTTTTGTGAGCTCAATGATGAATGAAGTGGTTGCATTTTTGAAAAATTCATAAGGAATGCGGTCTTCGCCTGGGGCTTTGTTTGCACTACATCGATTTACTACTCTGATTATATCCAAATGAGTGATGGATCGATCGAGAGCTTCCACTTCCCGTAAGGGCATTGCGTTATATTCAGTAGCTTTTCAAAGTATTCAGCTAAAACGGGAGCTTCAAGTTTTATGCCACGCCCCATGATCGGGCCATTCAAACTTCTAGCAATCTTCCAAAAAGTCCTACTAACCCTTTCACTACTAAGTATCGAAGCTAGTTCTTGGACATGAGCTTTCTGTTTCTTTATGCAGGTAAATTTGTATAATTTGTTTGTCTGAAGGTACATTTGTTTTGCATAGATGGAGTCTTCTTTCCTTAGTATGCGCAGGCAAGCGAAAGATTTTTTTCTGGCTACTTCACATTCCCAGTCATACCAAGGTTGCTTTCCATTGACTTTTCTCCTTGATTGCAGAGGTTTAGCCGCTTCAAAGATGCAGGTTGTTAGAATGTCAATTTCTGTAACTGTTTCGATGCTGCTGTGTTCAATCTGGTTGAGCTGGTGATTTAGATTTGATGAATTATGAATACCTTTCCCAGTTCTCTTCTCTCCACTGCAGTTTTGGAAGCAAGAACCTTTTTGTGTCAGTAGGGGTTGCCCTTTGGGTGCCTAACATTAACGTTACGGTTATTGGTTGGTGATCTGAGTGGATTAACTCCTTCACTTCAAAGTTTTGAACAGATTGGAGACACATTCCTTTAGTGAGACAATAATCAATCGTTGAGCAAGCAGTACCCCTCAAAAAAGTCAGGTGACCTTCCTTATCACTTTTAGACCGGCCGTTCAGTAAGACAAGTCCAAGGGTTTCAAACATTTCCAAAAGTTTTTTCCCGTTCCCGTCGATTTTTGTGTCTGTTGCAGCTCTCAATTCTGCAATTGACTCAGCTAAGATCTCTGGGTCTACGTTCAGCATATGTGTATCTCCAACTCTCCAAATTATTCAATACAAAATGGCAGACCAAGGCAAATGCTGAAATGTCCCGATTTCGTTTTTTTCGCCAATGTCCATATAGACATGCAAGAAAACGCAGCTAATGTTAGCAAATAGATTTGGAGAGAGCAAGTGCCCTATTACACGGCGACTTTAGAGTTATGACTTTTTTCGAAATTCAATGAGTGCGAACGAGAAAAACATCTGGTCTCCCCTTAGCACTCATTTAATTTCGAACAAAGTCATGACTCTTAATAGCCCTTCCACACTAGCCCACTGAGTATTAATACATGTCAAAAAAAAGGGGGGGAAAATGTGTATAGTGTGGATTAATACATGATGTGACATCCCATCTTACACAGCTTGACAGCTCTCCATACATGATTTGACATGTATTAATCCTTTACAATTTTTAGGGTTGGTTCTAATTTTTAATACATTTTATCTGTATGTCAACACAAGTTTGGCATGTATTAATACAAGCCAGTGTGGAAGGAAAATTTGAAAGTCATATTTCCCACAAATTTGACAGTCGCAAGAAATTCTTTCCCACTTTCAATTTGACATGTATTATACTCAGTGGGCTAGTGTGGAAGGGCTTTAAGTCGTCGTGAAATAGGGCACCAACGGACGAAGATTTGACGTCTTCATAGTGGATTATTTTGTATAACTTTTTATACAGGGCCCTTATTATGAATTACGAAACGAACGGAAGAAAAAACGAAACTCGGAGAAATGAAAGTCATGGCGAAGAGCGATTATAAGATACGAAAATAGAAAGCAAAAAAAATTGCCAGACAAAAGCGAAAAATGGTAATTTTTTAAAAGCGCAACTTGCTTCACTCCTATTAACAAATGTCAATTTTTATGTTTTCACAATTGTATATATTTTTACTTACTTTTTTTCTCACTTAACAAACCAAAAAACCAACCAAACCAAAATAAAAAATAAATGACATTTGACAACTTCCCAAAACGAAAGCTGAACGAGAGCTGAAGGCACTCGTAAATAAAAATACGAGTATCGTCAGTTTTACGATTCTCGTTTCCATTAATCGCAATTTGACGATTCAGTGCTACTACAATCGTTTTTCCTAATCGCAATTTAACGAATACGCCTTATTTTGAACGAGTATCGTTTTTCATAATAACCCCCCAGTTATATTGTTATACAAAATAGTGGTCAACTTCATAAGGCTATGTCCTAATTGGAACTCATCGTACGACTGAGAAACAAGCGATGGTTGCTGCATCGGACGATCAAAATATCAAGTATCAATAAATCCATCAATTTGTTCTTATTAGAATATAAACCCGGTAGCACGATGAGGTATAACAGTCGCACATGTTTGGTTAGAGATCGCTGAAGCTAAATTTGTGCGACCGATGCTACAAGAAGTTGTTTCATCGCCTTAAAACAAATGAGTTTGTCTTTTATCGCACTAAAATGCAACGGATTTCAGAGAAAATTTGATAAACGAAAGCTTATTACTACTAATTTTATGGGATACATTTTGGGAGTGCTACAAAAATAGATGCAATGCATTTAAGGTGGGAGTTAAAAATTTAAATTGCTTTGGATTTAGTTCTACAGTCATTTACCCCGAGGCCACACGGGCAAGTACTTGAAGCAAGTTGCAATACAAACACATTGGTCGCGTTCGGCCGGTAAAGTGATAGGGTATCCATAATCCAAAAAAATTTCAGATACGTTGAGTTGTTTTTGCATCAGCTGTTTTTTAACATGGGATTACAACTACACAAACAAATCCGGATCGCTAAAGATACGTTGCCGAATGCGCCCATTTGTTAACACATACAAACCCAAGCAACTTGCTCATCAACCGGCATGGAATTTTTTAAGCCAGTAGTGAAGCAAGTTGGGAGACAAGCAAGTGGAATGGAAGTGGGAAGCAAGTGGAAGGCAAGTGGAATGCAAACTACTAATTTACAGGCAGTGTATAGGCGCTTTCCTTTGGAGGTGGCGAAGTACTTTGCCAGTTTTTTTTCAATGGAACGCATTAAACTGCTTTTCCATGTAAAATGTATCCTACTCGCCATGAGATCATGTGCAGTTGATAGTACTTGATTAGGGTTTTCATCTACTCACAAGTACTTTTCCACCTCCAAAGGAAAACGGCTTATGTAGCCAACTTGCTTGCCAGTACTTGCCTGTGTGGCCTCGGGGTTATTGAACTTCGCAATCGTCATATTTCACGATTGGAGAATTTAAAATAAAATTTCTTTTCTAAATTTAAGATTAATTGTAAACATTTTGTTTACTCAACCTATTTTCTGATCAACGTTGAGGTTTTGTGCAAACTTCGAATAGGAAACCACATTTAAAATTAACTTTCGTGGTCGCGTAGGAGCGATCAGTAATAGGACACACATTTTGGTAGCACTATCAACAAGCGATGCGACCGACCGTAGCCCATCGCTTGGTTGCGCGATCGTTATCCAATTAGGACATAGCCTAATAGCCGTTTTCCTTTGGAGGTGGAAAAGTACTTGTGAGTAGATGGAAACCTTAATCTAGTACTATCAAGTGCACATGCTCTCATGGGCGAGTTGATACATTTTACATGGAAAAGCAGTTTCATGTGTTCCATTGAAAAAAGCTGGCAAAGTACTTCGCCACCTCCAAAGGAAAACGCCTTATATAACAATTCTTCAAATGGAAGCAACTTTTTTATTTCGATACGCTATCCAGTGTATTATAGGGATTAGTGGTCTTTAGGTGCCTCATATGGTCAAATGTAGACACGATGAGACGCACGAGTCCGGACTCAAATTTCCTAATTCAAACAGGATCTGAGGCATGAACAAAATATAAACACCGACCTCATACTCCCACAGAGGGGTGGTATGATTTTGCAATAGGGCTTTTTAACAAACAGCAATACATCTCTGTTTTGTTCATTTCTAAACTTCAAACTCAAGAATTTGGCTCTGATGACATTCATGAACACCCATTTTGTTTTTTATGTTGGAAGAAAATACACTCCACTTCAACTGAATGAGCACATAGACTTTTAAACGTGATGGTTTGTCCATTTTTTTTTAAAACATTGTACAATGTACATTGTCCTAAAATTATTATAAACAATAAAAACCATTTCAAAAAAAATTATTTTATTTCCCCTTCCATTAACTCTTATTTTTGTGCTTATTCAGTTCACTTCATTTTTCCGAATGGAATGATTTCAAGAGAACCGGAGAAAAAAAGCAGAGCTTTGTGAATTAATTCTTTCTGTTTTCTTTTCCCAACACCGTTAACAAACAATAAGGATAACAAAATGATACATTATTACAATGATACATTATTACAATGTTTAGAAAAAATGGTCAAAATAAGTTTGAAAAATGTAGTCCTTATTCAGTTGAAGCGAAGTGTAAATATTTGGAATTTTTGTTTGCCTTGCAATTGCAACTGTCAAAGATCCAAATTGTAGGCTGTCACTTTGACTCTGACAATTTGCTAGAGATCCCTATTGGACGGTGTTCACATTGGACTGAAAAACTGGATTTTTTTTTGACGTTTCAGTATTCACATCTCGCTCCCACTTCTTCGGTAAAGGAAGATGTAAATACTGAAACGTCAAAAAAAATCCAGTTTTTCAGTCCAATGTGAACACCGTCTTGGGGGCAATTTTCCATTCTGACGTATTGCAACCGTTTTAGATTCCAAAACTAAATGAGTGCAAATAAGAAAAAAAATCTCGCTTTCGCACCTATTTTCATTCGAAAAGAGTCCAGTCTCCATCTTGGCTTGTTCAAACTTTAGATTGTTCTTTAATTTTGAGGAATTTAGATATCAAAATTATCTATTACTTTGATGAAAAAATAAAGCTCAAGACTTAATTGAGCGAAAAAAATTTCAAATATGCCTCCAACATTCCACATATAAAGACTTTTGAATACTACAATTCTACAATGATCATTGGTAAGGTAGTTAATTCATGAAATAATAAAACCCATTTAAAGTAAAAGGCTGGCCCAAAATTATTTGTTTTTTGGTCAGAAGTGACAACTAGGAAAAGAGATTTGTTTTATTATCAAAATAACCAATGATTTCACTTTCTAAATGTCTTAAAATTAATCATTAAAATTTTTAGATTTGAGTTTCAGTTATAGCTATAACTGCCGCCTTATATATTCGATATTTATTATCGAAGCAAAAAACGAAGAAATTTAGTTTCGCTAAACTTATTGATATGCCAGACATGACAACAACACAAATTTTAACAGGTTTCATTGGCTCCAAAAATGTTAAGTGACTTATACCGTATGCAATTGTTGATCGCATTGATAATTTAAAGGAGCCGGATTTCAAATAAAAATCTGATTGTGGTGATATCTTAGTAATTTTAATTATTCAAGATTTTTAGTGAACATTTTAATTTTGTAGTGTACAAAATTGTTGGAATATTTTGTTGGGGGACATAAGAATTTTGGAAAAGCTTTGGTGGGGCATAGCATTAAAAAGGTTGGGAAACACTGAGCTGAAGGATTTTTTCCAGATATAACTATCACTGTTCTTGGATATTAGTTTTTGTGTTTTAAGTCACCTTTTTTTAGATAATAATCCCTCCCGTCTGAACGGTATATGCACCCCCTTTCCATAATATTTGTGTCTCTTTTTAACCCAACCTACACTCTCTATACCAAGAGTTATGAAGCGTCTTATGCCAAGCACACTGTATTTTCATTATACTCTTGATGAAACTACTTTTTGTTATAAATTTATTATTGATTCATTCGAAAGGGTGTCTCTTGAAAACTCTTAGATTTACAGAAAGTATTTTAGGCTGAAATTGGTGCAAGCTTAATTAATTTTAAATTTTAGAACAATGTTTTCATCAAAAGCAAGTCCTTCAGGTGATAAATGGACGATTACTGGAAAAAGCGTGAAAATTTTGCGGTTTTTTGAATTTTTTACCATGATCCATTCGCTCTCGAGGTCGAAAACTTGGATTATTTACTAAGCCAACATCACAAACAACTCCGGCAAAAAATCAGAACTATCGGATCTGACTCAAGGTCTGATGTTTATAGTTACTGGACTACAAGCTTCTGAGTCTTTTATATCTCAGAAATTCTATAGCTATTGGGAACAACCAGCTCAGAGAGCGATAAAATTTAGGATTACCTTTGTGATAAGGAATTTGTGTCTCATCAGGAAGCCATAAGAATGTGGACAATATGAATTGGACGAGTATTCTGAATGTGGAGCCGTTTGAAAAGCTAATTGGTGTAGTTGTTATATCAATCCAGAGAAGGCCCAAGTGTTAAAGTTGTTGATTATTGATAAACACTTTCTTCCTTTATCATTAACATAATCATTCTTCCATATTTAATAAGTCAATGCACGTCCGCTTTTTATCAAAACCTCGTAAGTGCTAAAATGACATTTTGATGTATTTCAGATCAAATTAAATCACTGAATTCAAATTGACGCCCACGACTACTGATTGTAATAATCATTATAACATACGATACAACTAAACAGATAACGCCATCCGACCCTCGACGCACAAATTTCCCTGATATTTTTGTTTGTATGATCCTTAATCCTAAAAACAAGTGCATCGTTTTTAGGAAATGATATTTAATATATGTAATAAATTTTAGTCCAGAAATCATTAAGGGTATTCATTCATCAGCGTAAAGTCGTCGTAAACGTTCTAAGGTTGTTAACTGCGTAAATCTGTCAAATTTTCCATATACAAATGACAACAAGTACAATATTATGTTGCTATAGGTTTTTTGTAAGGCCTTGCATTCCTTAATTTTCTTTTTAAATCAAGTTCTTTAAGAGAATAGTTTTTGAAAAATAAACCTTCAAACAGAAAATACTGAAAACCTGATTAAGAACAAAATTATTCAAACTGATTTTTTTTCCAAAATTTTATTTTATTAAGTACTATTTTTGTGGTTAATATTCAATGCTTTAATCAGTTTTTAGTCAAACATACTAATCCAAGTGGTTTTAGGATTTTTATTTTTAAGATACAAACAAATACCTAAACCAACTTGTAGTGATACAAAAATGTACTTAAATAAAAAAAACAAACATATTAAAACCCAGTACGCACAACAATATACTTCTGGCTTTACAAAAAGCTATAACATGTTTTTTGTAAAGCCAGAAATATATTCTTTAATGATTTTCTAAAATGAAGTTTTTAAGTGAATTGTTTTCGAAGAATTAACCTTAAAGCTCAAAATTTTGAAAACGTTATAAAAAACTAATCGTTCAAACTCATTGCTGTACTGCGTTTTTTTATTAAAATTTTGGAAAACTATTGACACAAATAACATAATTTAACTGTAGTATTAAGGAACAATCTTCTGGCTTTTAAAACCATTATTGCTTTGCATTTTAAGGATTGCCGTTGTTTTTTAATACTTTTTTTCCATTTAAGTAGTTTTTTTTCGATAATTGCCCCTTCCTCCTAAACGGGGAGAGATAGACTCCCCTTCCGATTTTAAAAAAATCCTTGTTTTTGACCCTTCTACAAAAATCCGTTATCAATTTTCGGCGCCCAAGTTATCGTACTCTCCTCCATGGGCTAATTTTGAATATGTCTTATAAGTACCAGTAGTCTGAGTCTATTGGCACAAAATTTCCTTTTGACACAA
Organism: Dasysyrphus albostriatus; assembly: GCA_946251815.1. Taxonomy (NCBI): domain Eukaryota; kingdom Metazoa; phylum Arthropoda; class Insecta; order Diptera; family Syrphidae; genus Dasysyrphus; species Dasysyrphus albostriatus. The sequence goes on from OX276336.1 coordinate 78,098,334, forward strand.
TTTGTCCGGGGTCAAACCATAGATTTCCTTGACTATTACCCAAAATTTCGTTTTGTTCAAATAAAGAGAAAAATATCCAACATTAAATTAGTTGAAATTTGAAAAAGATTCTGGCGGTGAAGTGGCAGCATTCCAGCAACTACACTTCTTTCTTTGAACGAACATTTACTTCGACCCTAATTTACGGTTCGTGTTAAAAATTATCGTATCTATTTAAATTAACTGCCCTAGCGATAGGTATTCGTCGGAGAGGAATTTTCTCCGATTTCATACGAATCGGAGAACTTTTGCTTCGAGGTATTCCTTCGAACAGCTGTTCGTAAGATTTCTCCGAAATTATCTAATGCACATCAGCAATTTGCGTTGCAGTGCGATCAAGTGCATTTTTGTGTTCTATTTTTGACAGGTTCACACAAATTTTTCTCCGATATCTTTTTTTTTTTTTTTTTTTTTTTTTTTAAGAAATCATCTCATCTGAGACTTCATTGAACGGAAATAGATATTTACAATTTGTTCTTAATTCTATTTTATATAATTATTATATTGATACTTTAATTTGTTTTGGCACATTAGGGGCCTAATTTTATACATTGTTTTTATTTTTATACAAAATTATTTAAAAGATTGTGATTGATGGTTATATTTTATACTATGTAGATGATTCATCTCTGGTTGTTCAAATCCGGTTGTCTTTTTGGGAGGATGTGGGGTGGCTTCTAGCCACGGTGGTAGTTCGACGCTGCATCTTCGTAAAACTGAATTGCCTCGTCTTCATTGATAGGAATGATACCTTCGTCCAGTAGTGCTGTTACATCAAGGTATCGTGGATGGGTGTGTCTCTCTTCACTTGTGATGGTTCTCACTAGAGGGTTTGGGTGATTGCTAAGGTTGCCCGTCAGTATTTTGGCAGCACTGATCATGTATTTGTCAAGGGGTGTTATTCCGGATGCCTCATAGAGTCGCGTGTTGCTGAAATGTTTTCGTCGCCGTTGGTCAAAGTGGAGTTCCGTCCAGATCCGCAAGATCTTCCTCTCGAACAATCCCAGTTTTTTCATGCTAGTTTTGGAAATAGTAAACCAGACAGGAAAGCAGTATGTGATGATCGGTCTGAGAAGTTGCTTATAAAGAAGCATCTTCTTCCTTTAGCTGAGTCCATTCCTTTTCCGCATTAGGGGGTGGATGCGGTGGAAAGCGTAGTTTGCTTTCTTCAGAGTAGCTGTTACATGCGGATTGAAGCGTAACCTCTCATCAAAGTTGACACCCAGATATTTCACCGATGGTTTGGTTTTCAGTTGTGATCCGTCAGGCAGATTGATAATAATGCTGCGGCAGCTTTTAGCTGAGGGTGTACTTCGCTGTCCGGCTGGTCTTCTGAAACAAGCCAATTCAGATTTGGCTGAGTTGACTTTGATGCCCCATGTTGTGTAGAACTCCCACAGCCGTCTCACGTGTTCTTCAACTCTTTGGGCTGCAATGACTGAAATAGATTTGGCGTATGTTAGTGAATCGTCTGCATAGAGCAAATTTATAGTTGTTGGGTTGAGGTTGGTCTGATGTGAAGATGTTGTAGAGGAACGGTCCCAGCTTTGATCCTTGAGCAACTCCTGCTCTGATGTTTTTGGTTGTTGACTGGCTGTTTTCAATCTGGACGAAAAACGATCTGGAATTGAGAAAATTGAAAATTATTTTTATTAATGTACCTGGAAAATTAAAGGTGGTTAGCTTATAAATTAGCCCCTGTATCCAGATGCTGTCGAATGCTTTCTCTATATCCAGAAAGCATCCAACAACAACCTGACAGTTATTGAGGGTGCTAACAACGTCGTTATGGAATCGCAAGAGCGAATGTAAAGTAGAGTGTTTCTCTCGAAATCCAAACTGCATGTCCGGAACGATGTGGTTAGTAGTGCAAAACGCCTTCAATCTACGAAGAGTAAGTCCTTCAAGAATTTTGCTGGTGTTGTTAAGAAGAGATATGGGACGATATCCGGAAACGGAACCTCTGTCGGCTTTCTTCGGTATAGGTACTATTTTAGCTGTCTTCCATCTATTCGGAAAGTAGCAATTGTTGACGCAGTTGTTGAACAGGATCGTGAGAAACAGCACCATGACTTTGGGAAACTTCTTTATGATGTAGCTGGAAATCATATCTGGTCCAGATGATTTCTTAGGTCGCCCACTTTGGATTAGTGGGTTGGTGAAGCCTCCAGTCAGCTCGGGATCACTAGCAGGATTTTCATTGTTAAAAATGATAATTTCAGCGTCCGTTTGCTGCAGCTGCTCAATTGTTGACTCAACTTCCTCTAAGAGTGAAGGATCGCTGGATGGGTTTGGCACGAAATTTCCTTCAAAATATTCGGCAAATGCTTCCGCTTTATCCTGAACCGTCGTAACTTCCCCTTGCCTGGAGCTGATTTTGTCTGGCATTTGTTGTCTTTTGCCGATGATCTTGTTTATTTCCTTGAATGCATCGGGTCCTGGTTTGATGGATTGTTGCCTTTTTTGGAACTGGTTGTTGTTGAAATGTTGAAGAGCATTCCTCAACATAATTTGCGTACATTGAAGTTCACTCTTCACCAATTGATAGTTTCCGTTGGCCGTGTTCCAATCCCTTTGTTGGATCCTTTGCAGTCGCTTCCACAATCGCTGTCGATGATCATATAGTCGAACAATTCCTTGTGGTAGATGCTGGTATCTGTCCCTTGAGGTCTTCCATCTCTTCTGTGAGCTCCATGGCTTCGATGGCTTCTTCGATTTCATTGTTGGAAAGGTTTCTGTTGGCATCCGGCATCACTATGGTTTCCTCGATTTTTCTTTGGAATCGTTCGATATCCAGTTGGTTGTATTTGATGTATTCCTCATTTTCTGCATCTGCTGTAAGGATTGGTTGGCCCAGTTTGATGTGAAGTTCCACTGGCTCGTGGTCCGCATCTCCCATAAGGGTCCGGCATGTGTAATTCCGCAGCTCGGGAACGATGTTGATGAAGTTTGAGGAAACCAGGTAGAAGTCCAGCCAGGATGGTGTTCTTGGGAACGTTGGCTTTGGTTGAGATACCACCAGGAATGAATGATGCTCGAAATTTGCATCCAACCAGTTCACCAAGAAGTTTCCAGCGTCAGATGAAGTTATGTCGTACCATCGTGGGTGACGTGCATTGAAATCTCCTCCAATCAGTCCATAGGTGTGTTGGGCGGCTATGTTGCTGAAAATAAAAAGATCGTGATTAATATCAGATTGTCGGGCACTGCATTTGTTGTATATGCTGAATATAATTAGTGTTGCTCCAACTTCGACTTCTATGACAACGGCCGTGGCTTCAAACGATCTAAGACTGGGGATCAATACTTGAGAGGCTTTTATGTTCTTCTTAACGAAGAGCGCTGTGCCCCTTTTACCTTGATCCTTGTCTGTTCGGAAGGTGTTGTATCCCTTGAAATCTATGTTGTTTCGCTTGGTTTTCTCCGATATCCTCCGACAGTTTTTCTTCGCGGAATTTGATTTAAAATTGTTGTAGTGATACAAACATTTTAGCGATACAGATAATAAAACTATTTATCAATTTAATTTTATGTACCTATCGACTGGATCTGTGTTTTCAGGGCAAATGCAAACGAAAAAAAAAAAACAAAGCGCCATTGCATATGTATATTATTCTTTTCCGATGAAAGATACCTCGAATGTATCTTGAACCTCCGACAAAGAATGCGAAGCGGAAAACTGTCCGCTCCGACGGATACCTCGCTAGGGTAGTAAAATACATCATCGAGTTGTCTATTGAATTATTTTTAGTTACATGGATCATACCTTACCTATAGCTAAATCGTTAACGGTTCCAACAGAAAACTGTGAAAACTCGGCAGAAATTGTACGTTACTAAAACACAACTATAATATCGATTAATTAGGCTAGTCGCGCACATGCAACTGCTACCGCAACAAAATAGTTTAGTCCCAAGTTGACTACTGAGCGCGCATATGAGCAACTCCACCAGCAATCGCAACGAACCTAACCAACACAACGACAATGTTTATTCAGTTTTTCTATCTCTTACATTCAAAGAAAATATTATCGCCTTCGTCCTATTCTTTTGCTCAGCAAATTAAAGAAAGATATTTACATTTCTTCTCTTTCGCACAGAGAACATAACGCGCTTTGGAAAGAACAAAATTCAATGATGTGGTTAAATATCCGCAACTATTTGGTTGAATGTCTGCGCAGTTACATATTATTCCATATGACACAAGCTGAAAAACTGATTTCGGGCAATCGGTCAGTTTGTGCCAAAACACAATCTGAAAGGTTGCTCGAATCGACGACCGAATAGTTTCTGCATGTGCGCAGAGTCTCATATGAATCCATAGGATTCATTTTTGCAACCAAACAGTTTCGAAACTGAAAATTGCATGTGCGCGACTAGCCTAAGGCTAAAGTGTTACTTTTAAAACCTGTCAAAAATAACTAAAGATGAAATCTTCCACTTCTTTCTCGTGTTTCACTAAAATAATTTGAATTTCATTTTGCGACTATGTTATTAGGCATCTAGCTATGTATTTTCTTTTACAGGAAAATCTGCTGCGCAATACAACAGTATACATATGTATGATAAATGTATATGCACATTGTATATTTGGTCAGATTTGTTTAATATCAATTCCTTGTTTGGCAAGCTCTAAAATCATGCACATCGTCAATTCGTGGGACTTATCACACCTAAAACAATAAAAAGGTTTAATTCAACTACTGGTAGGTATTACTTTACTTGTTTTCCATGCTAACATGTCTTCTGTAGAGGCCTTTGACATACACTGCTCTGTTGATTCTCCTACGATCTTAAGTTTGTTTTCATCCATGATCTCTCCATAGACATGTTTAAAAAGATCTTGAACTTGATTAATGTTAAGGGTGTTGTCCTCATTGTACTAAATAAAAGACTTGATGTACCTATAATGCATCGTTATATAGCTTGAAAATTAATTTACCAGATTGTGAGACTTCATTACACAATAACGCATGCACTTTGTTGCCCGTGGTGGATTAGGATCACTCGTGATTAAAGATTCAAAAGCAGCTGAATTCCAAAAATTTAAAATCATTAATATATTTGTATAAGAAAAATTATCGTGTCTAAGATCAAAATTAAAAACATTACCAGTAGTTGCTTTAACTTTAATGTTTTTTGCATCATCTTCGTAGCAGTCATCTATTGCAGCATGAACGAATTTTAAAAGTGCTTCCCGATCTGGGACTGTTGTGGCCTGAAAATACAAAAATGCATATTCAAATTTTGTTCATCTTTCTTACGATATAAGTAACTAAAGTATGGAAAGTTATGCATTTCTAAAACAATCGTTCTCGATTTAATGGTAAGTCTTCTACTTGGCTGATTTATTTCAGTAGTATATAGAATTTGTATTATAAAAAAAATTCTAATCGTTCTCGATATTTTGATCAAACTTGTTATTACGATGATAGAGATGAAAAAAGTTGGTCCAAAATTTTTTCTGTCTTTCTGCCCGTTGAGCTACAGCCTTAACCATTTTTTAATTTTACAAAATCGTATTTTTTTTCAAAAACCGCTAAGCAGCTTTAAAAAAATCATTAAATGTTTCAATTTTGTTTATTAAATATTTCGAAAATAACATAATCGTTTTTTTAATTCGATACTTAAAGGTTTTTTAACTCTTTCTAAAATATTTTAAGATAAAATTTACTTTTATGAAAAATAACGGTACCTTTCATATAAAGGAAAAAAATGTTAAGGAAAATATTTTTTTTTAAAAACGGCTCATACAATTTTGATAAAACTTTTTCCGGGTGCTAAAATTAGTGCAATCTACTACGAAAACATTTTTTTATAATTTTACCCTAGATAACTATTAATAGTATAACCTGTCATAAAATGTTTTTTTTTATTTCGATTAATTTTTTATAAAAATTTCAAATAAGTTTAAATAATATTGTGTATCAAAATTTTCGAAAAAAAAACAAATTTTTGAATTTTTAATAAAATGTTTCAAATATTTTTAAAAACTGGTTTAAATTTTTTTTTGGAAATTCGCATAATGCTCATAAATAAATATACTTAAATTTGCATACACTGAAACGCATATCGTTTTGATATTTCACATATTTATATCATATTAATTTATCAAAACTTGACTCGAACTCGCCTATTTATGGTACTTAAAACATCATACCAACATTTTTAAGGTTAGTTTCATAACATAATATTAAAATATTGAAAAAAATTTCTCTCACTTCTCCATATTATCAGTTTATTATACCAAAATGAAATTTGCATTTCAGATCATTTACATTATTCATTTATCAGACTGAAGTTATTGTAATATCAACTTGATACTAAATATAAACAAAATAGGGATATTCATGCAACAGCGTAAAGTCTTCGTAAACGTAGTAAAATCGGAAATAGCATAAATGAGTCAAATGTTCCATACAAATTGTGATAGAACTGTGAAGTTTAGGACTTTACAACGCCTACGACGGCTTTATGCTGTTGCAAGAATACCCTCAATATCAAGTTGATATACAAAATATTAAATATCTGTGTATTTTTCAATGTTTGGTATTTTAAAATATCAATTTCTGTTGGTTAAGCGAAATTGAATATTGTAACGACTCTCACATTTGTACCACAACATAATGACTCTCGAATGAAGTATAATGACTTTTGAATGAAGAAGCGCCATCTTCCGGATTATACATGATACCATCCAATCTCGAAGAGCTTTGGTGACCTTTAGAACTTTTAGTATTTAACGTTTAAAATGAAAGCTCGAAAAAAATCCATCAACTAAATCACAATAATTAGTGATTCTGCTTTCTAAATGCCTCAAAATCAATCATTAAAATTTTTAAGAAGTTTCAATTATACATATGTAGCTATATTTGGTGCCTAATAAAAGTAAAAAGAAAATTAAGTCTGGTGGTTTTATGAACGAAGCCGAGAAAATATTACCATATATAGACGATAGACCAGTGCCGTAGAAAATGAATTTTACTTATTTGTAAATGAAAATTTTTGGGCGACTGAAATTTTTTGTATTTAGGTGCCAGTTATAGCTATCATTGAAACTCATCATTGAAAATTTTAATGATGGATTTTGAGACATTTAGAAAGCAAAATCATTTATCATTTTAATAGATAAATAAGTCTCAAGACTTAATTAATATTTTAAGTCAAACAAAATTTTCAAATAGGCCCTATTTTCCACACAAAAAGACTTTTCTTTTTTTAATGATTGACCTACTTTACCAATGATCATTGGATTCTTTTAAGTTATTTTATGTGGAAAGCTGGGCCTATTTGAAATGTTTGCTTAACTAGAAATATTAATTAAGTCTTAAGCTTTATTTTTTCATCAAAATAATAAATGATTTTACTTTCTAAAGTCTCAAAATCAATCATTAAAGTTTTCAATGATGAGTTTCAATGATAGCTTTAACTGGCACCTTATTTATTTATCAACTCGTACCGTTCCACAACGTAAATTTTTACTCATATTTATTTATTTTGTATATTTTTTTTTTTTTTTTTTTTACATACATACATTTTTTTCGAATTGCTGATTTTTTCTTAATTCGAATAATTGTATTTCAGAGTGGAATAATTTTTGTTAACAATAAATAACCATGTAAAATAAAAACAAACAAAAATAAACAGATAGTTAAATTAAAAATAAAAAGTTATGAAAATAAAAATTGTGAAAAATTTTTTTTTTATAAATATAATATGTATTATAGGTAGGCATTAGCTTACGTTGTAGGACTGAACGAATTAATAAATACAAATAAATTTTCTTGCCCAGAAATTGTCATTTTAAGTAATTTCTTATTCTACAAAGAATTCCATCCTAAATTTTTCCTTAACTTTTTTGATTGAAAATTGGGTCATATTTTCAAATTAAATTCACAATAAATCCAAAAATATATATTTTGCTTCAAAAAAATTACAGAATCCTTGTAGCCACAAAAACGTACGTTTTCACTAAATTTCATCAAAAACGAATTATGTTTGTCGAAGATAAAATAAAAACAAAAAAATAGTTGTTGGTAATTTTCTCAATATTTTTGAGGATATGTGAAAAAATTATCCAAGTAAAAGATGTAGGTCTCTTGATTAGCTACAACTTTTTATATAACTTTTTTCGATAGGTCTTCTTTTTCTATTTGTTTTCATACTCCACCGTTGTTATTTTATACACTGGCTTATAATAAATAATTAATAAAATTTGTACAAATATTCAATGAACAGTTCTAATTTTTTTTGTTAATTTATGGATATGCACTCACAACTCGCATCTATTACAGGTTGGTTTTGACCAACTACTCGTATGGGACAAATTTGACTACATATTTGGTAGTACATTTCAACTTCTACAAGCTTAGCATACATTTTTTTGACAACTTCGGGATTTAAGAGTAAAATCAAAAAACCGTTATTTTTGACTTTAATTCAAATTCTTAAAATATTTATATCTTTTGAATGGTCACCTTTAGAACTAAAGAATCTTTTTTTGTTTTAGAGTTGGACACAATCTACAAGCTTTGCATAAAGTACTTTACGAAAACATCAATAACTTAAGAGTTGTAGGTGAAAGTCGATATTTTCGACATTTGGCCATTTTGAAATCGCAATATCTTGTAACAGACCACTCGTAAGGGAAAAACCTATCAGCACCTTTTAAGTAGAACATTTTGCCATCTACAAAATGAGCATACATTTATTTAGAACACCTTTGTCATTCACGAGTAAGAAACAGAAAACGCTTGTTTTTGTGCTTTGAACAAATTCTTAAAATAATTACATCTCTTTAACTGTAAATGTTAGGAACAATTTTTTAGCATTTTCACCATTTCGAAATAGCCACATTTCCTTAACGAATAGTCTTACGAAAAAAGTGTTTTAATCTTTTCTGTAGAAAATTGCAGGATCTACAAAGCTTACTCATATAATTTTTCGATATCCTTCACCGTTTAAAAGCTATAGGCCAAAAACTTTAAGGTTATTGTAACATTTTAATAGACTCTTTCCGAAAATGTTAAAAGCTACTTTAATAGATTAATGACATATTTTCTGGGTTATTTTTTTATACCTAAGCTTTTGTTATACCATTTTGGAAAGTGCATTAAATACACATTTTTTATAAGAAATTGGCCATTCATGTCCTCATACAATTTTTATTTTTAAGAGACGGTCAATCTTTTTTGAAAATAAATAATTGAAATGAAAAAATTAATTTAAAAAATTGTAATAATTGAAATGCAATAACTACTTTTAAACTTTACTACCTATCTATCAGAACTCGTATTCTAGAAAATCAAAAAAAAAAAAAAAAAAACAATAAAAATTGTTCATCTATGGTCGTAGTGTTCACGTTATTGAGGAAAGAAGTACTTGTTAACAATTTTTGAAAAAAACATCATAGCATAGTAACCACTGGTTAAAAATTTTTTTCTGGAAAGGTCATAAGGCTTGCTATAACCAATCGAAAGGTTATACATTATTTACAGGACACCCTGTATATAAAAAGTGTATAGCTTTTTGTTTGTTATGCGTTTACGGGCAGAAAAGGACGAGGTTATTATGCCTTAAAATTAAATTTATTTGGTTTAAAAAAAATGCACTTCCTTGATAATGATATTCAAAAATATTTATTGTTAAAATACCACACTATGTTAGTGAAAACCAAAGAAACAAGATTGTTTAATAATAAATACAGATAAACATCTTTCATAAATACAGAACTTCAGTATAGAGTAGAAATGAAAATTTCCGTATTGTAGATACATATGTAAATAAAAAATTTTAGCTTGAAGATTTATTTTGGTAAAAACTGACATCAGAGTTCATATCAACGTGAAAAATCACTATAACGAGGTGTACACAATTTCTTTTTTTAAATTATATAATTTAAAAAAATTTTGAACTAAATCTTTTGAAATCGTTTTATTTTTTATTGTATCGAATAACTAAAATGTATCAGAAGTCTACTTTACAGCGGAATACATTTTGTCATCTGTGATAGGTGGTCGTATTGGAAACGGTTAAATAACAATGTTTCCATGGGATAATTTTGGTTATGTCGCCTAAGTAGGTGCCTCTGTTATGAATCTATTTGCACAAAATTGTCTTTTGTTAAATTTTGTTGGTCAAACCATAGCTTTAGGCTACGGTTACAGTGGATCCGTATTCTGACGAAAAATCCTTCTGACGAATAATTGTTCTGACATTTTCGTCAGAACCACCGTTTGTCCGAACTTTTCGTCAAAACTGTGCATAGGAGTGGATCGTCAAAACTGTTTGTCAGAACTGTTCGTCAGAACGCTGAAGGAAAAAATCGAACTGATTTGAACAATCGATTGTTCTGAGTTCTGACGAGCTCTTGCAGCTTCGGACAAACAAAACGCCTTTACTGTAACCGGTCTTATAAGACCATATAGTTTTGTTTGTTCTGACGAATACGTAAGGACAATAATTGTTCGTCAGAAGGATTGTTCATCACAATACGCATTCACTGTAACCGTAGCCTAAATCTATGGTTTGATCCTTGACGAAATTTCACAAAAGACAATTTTGTGCGAATAGATTCATAACAGAGGTACCTAGTTAAGCGATATACCTATCCAAAATTTGCTAAACACACATCAACTGTTTCCACAAACTTCTGACGAACAGTTCTGGCGAACGATGGCTAAGCATCCACTGTAATTACTTATCTCACGAACATCTCTGACAAATATGTCAGAACAATTGTTCGTCAGAATACACATCCACTGTAACCGTAGCCTTACTTAGCTAGATAGTTTTTGAGAAATTAAACTTCAAACTCGAAAGTTTTTTAATTTTGGGTAATTAAGTGCTATTTTTGTTTTCGATATTAAATTTCTGTATCGTTAAATAACGATTGTCTGATTTTTTTTAGATTTTAATAAGAAAATATGTTTACCTTATTCAAAGCAATTATACCAACTACTACGAATAATACAGCAACTGAGTATTTCTTCATCTCGATAGAATTCCACTCGATAGATACTTTCAACAAAACTAAAAGCATGCAATTGCTTCTAGCTGATTTTATACTTACTTGATTTGGTTGCATATATTAATTTTTTACAGATTTTCTTATAAGATAGTTTTTAATTGATGGGAAACTTAAATACAATCAACTTGAACAACGTTGAAACTTGAAATAATTTTTTTGAAATAATAGACAGTAAAATCCAACTTCATCTTATTGGTTTTGTGCAATTCATAATAATATATCGTTGCTTTTCAATGGAAGTTCTCTTAGTTCAAGAATTTAGAAAATAATTTAAAAATGTTTGAGTAAAGACACCTCTTACAGAATAACAGAGATAATTTCAATTGTGCATTTATTTTAATGCTTGATTAAAAATAGCAAAAGGGAGTTGTCGAAAATTACATCATTTTTCATTATGTACAAGTGATTTGAAATCATTTCCATAGAAAACAACTTTTCAAATTAGCGGATTGAAAACATTGATACACTCGTATGAACATAGGGGATGAATATGAACCGTGAGATACTTATTTATGAATTGCTATAGCTTTGCACCCTCTTTAGTAATCCTGAATAAAAAACGCATTACAACAGCATATTACAGATATAAAGCTACAACGATGCAAAAAATTCCTTTCTTATATCGATGTCTTCTAACATACAAAATAGTTTATAAGAAAGAAATCTTCTTTATAACATAAACGCATTATATGAAAGAAAATTTCCTTTAACCCCGAGGCCACACGGGCACTGGCTAGCAAGTTGGCTACATTAACTGCCTTTCAAATTCGTAGTTTGCATTCCACTTGCCTTCAACTTGCTTCCCACTTGCAAAACTAATTTGAAAAAATGTCGACCCCAGCGCTTTAAAAATTTAAAAAATTGGTTAGTGGGACGAATTCCAACAAAATATTTTTTGATAGTTTTTGGCTCTAATGAGTGTTGTATTTATGAGAGAAAAATTTTACCAAAATCGGAAGTCACTTTTCTCAAAATGGCGGCACGTTATACCTACCTACCATGGAAAACAGAAAACAATCTGTAACTTTGGTAATTTTTGTTATAGAACAATGATTTTTGTATCGTACCTAAGGTTTTAAGGGTCGAAGAATTTATTTCAAAATATATGCCTATTGGGCGAAACGCAATGGAGTTGAGCTCATTTGAACTTTTAACTTGAATTATAAATTTGGTCACTCCACTCAAACAGAAGAATTTTTTTTCTAAATTTCCTTCATATTCAATTATTATATCCTTTTTTATTTGGTTTGTGTCTTAAAAAAGTTAGGTATTTAAAACAGTAGAAACTGAAAACGAAAGCAGTAAACCAATTTATCAAGCATAAATTGTATAACAAAATATGAAGCATCTACAGGAAAACCTGTTTAATTTCCCACCACTTAATTGATTTTCTTGGTTGCTTGGTATTGAAAAATGGAAAAATACTATAAATACATTTAATTTTTATTTTGGTAGATCAATTTCTGCGTTTTTTTGGTTATAATATACAGGCCTTATATCTTAGATGATGATAGTTCTTGTTAAACAGAAGATTTATATATCAAAAAAAAGTACAAGCAACTAATCGGGCATGACTGTGCATACAGTGACTGAACTTTTTGATCAAATGGTTAGCAGAACGTTAAAATTTTTACTCTAACTTTTTATCTGATAAGATATTTCAACGAAATTTTAGACTTACATACCTCAATCTAGTAAGGAAGGTTAGAAGAACCGCTTTCTATGGGTGGTTGGTGATTGGTGAGTAGCACACAAATTATTTGAGTTATGAGCAACATAAACTTAAGTGCCGTTTATGAGTGCTTGATGAATATCACCCTTAGACTACTAAGGAGGCAGTAAGTATGCTTTAATCTTCAGGTAGAAAAAAATGTATTCCTATTTATTCTTTCTCAATATTTTATATTAAATATTCTTGTTTGGTTTCAGCAATGCGTTCAGAAATATCTATAATAGGTACTTATCAAACTAAATGTAACAGGCCCGGAGAAATTTTTGCTTTACCCGGAGCCCGTAGATCAGAGTGCATTCCCGGATTCTCCGGGCCAAAATATCGCTGTTGGTGACCCTGGGCCTTGGTCAAGAAGATGTTACACATCAAAAATATCGAAAATCACTTACTTACAGGAAGGAATAGGTGGCGGTGACACATACCGCACACGGTCCCCGCAAGGCCATGAAAGGTGTTTGTATTTCAAAACAATTTTTTTTTTATTTCGGCATTTCTTTTTATTCAACTTCGGAGTAATAGATATAATGTAGATGCCTAGATATTGCATACCTTGTAAATATTAATTTCTTAAAAAGAAAAATGCTTTAACAATTCTTAAAATTTAATTTGCAAATATTATTTTGTTTAAGATGCCATTGTGCTTCAAACGTGTTTTAAATTTTGATTCGTGGTTCAGCAGTTTTTACTCACTGATTTTGGTCAGTGAACTGATGCCCAATGGTGGTTTAAGTATGTAATTAGCTTGTTTTACATACATACTTGAATCATGGTTGAACCTCAATTAATCGATCAAAATACTTTAAGAACGTGTTTTATGTTTTTAAACATGCTATCAAGAAAATATGAAATTAAACAATTTTAACTGAGTCGATAAAAGAGAAAAAATCTGAACGGCTGAAACGGTTTATACACATAGATTTGTTTAAGCTTGAAAATTAAATTAAATATAAACCTTTTAACTGTCTGTATTGTAGTTAAAGTGAAATATTGCAAAAAATTATAATAATCTTATTCTCCCCGTTTCACTTGGGGCCCCACAATTTTGATTTTGCACACGCCTCCTTTTGGCTTATCGCTACCTCTGTAGGTAGGTACCTAAACCTACCAGAGAACTGCACCAAGTAGCTTGTTTTACGAGCCATTAATCAAATTCTTTGCCTTACACAGTATTCAGACCAAATATTAGAATGCTGATCCCAGAAAGTGAAGTGAATTGCTTAAAAAAATGAATCGAAAAGTGTACCAGATACAGTTGACAACGGATATAAGAAAGTAAAAAAATTAAAAGAATTCCTTTCTTATAACCGTGTTTTCTAATATGAAATATTGTATATAAAAAAGAAAACTTCTTTTATTAGATAAATGTATTATAAGAAAGAAAATTTCCTTTACATATAGCTAAATCATTTCAAATTAGTTTCCAAAGCATTGACTAAAAGATTTTATGAATCTTGTATTTGCCTTCATTCATAAATATCGCTCATAACTTGGTACGTTATATTATAGAAACATTAAACTATGAATTTCTTTCAAATAATATTATAACGAGGTGATTTCTTTAAGATGTTTAATTTTCTATGGAGTGAGAGAAATTTTGTACCAGAATAAGTTTCTTATATAAGTTTTTTTCTTATAAACGGTTTTCTTATATAAGATTAATTTTACACGTAACTAAATGGAATATGCATGGTGATTTAGAATGTCTGTCTTATAAGCAAGTTTGTCTTATATGAGATTTTTAAGGAACATTTTTGATATGCAAATCGTAAGTATTTATTTATGTGCATATGAAATAAAATTTCAAAAAAACTGTCAACCCAATTTTGAAATATTGAATTAAAAAAAATTGAAACTTCATTAAAATTTTTTTTTTTTAATTTTGGAGAGCAATATTTTTAAATCTTATTTGAAATTTGTATGTAAAAAAATATATCAAAGTTTGCTTACCCAATAATAAGAAAATTAAAATAAACGTTCTTTAAGAAGTACTATTAATAGTTGCCATTTGTAGTTTTTTTTTATAATTTTTGGTAGTATATCGCACTAATTTAAGCATGCATAAATAGTTTTATAAAAATCATAGAAGCCATTTTTAAGCAAAACAAATATATCCCTTAACGGTTTTTTAATATTTTTTTGGAAGGTACCGTTATTTTTTTATAAAAGTACCATTTTTTCTTAAAATACTTTACAGAGTGTAAAAAACTTTAAATTCCAAGTTTTATAAAAATCAACCATTTATTTTATAATACCTACATATTTGATTTTCAACAATTTTTAAAAATCCAAAACATATTTTTTTTGAAAATTTTGTTAAGAAAAACTATTTATATTGCTTAGAAGTTACTGTATAAGAAATCATTGAAATCAAAATAACAATTTTAAAGAAAATCGAAAGTAAAAAAAGGGTGTGTTGGAGAGGTACATTAATAACGGTTTTTTGGAAAATGGTTTCATATCCATAGGTAGTTGTGGGACCGTGTTGTATGGCAGGTATCGTTATTTTTAGTTCTAAAAAAATGAGAAAACCGATTCACCCGTTTAGGCTGTAGTCATTTTGTAGTAATTTTGCCACCCACTTTTTTGGTATTCTCATGTTTGATTGTCATCTCCAATTTTTTCACGAATCCAAAACTTGGCTTATAATATCTATATCGCAAGGAAAAAAAACTAGTTATTCGCCTAAAAACAACTGCTTCAGTTTATTTGTTATATATTTTTTAAAATAAAGAGAAATTTTTTGTTTCAAATTCAATAAGATTTTGCTATAAATGAAAATTGTGATTTGTGATCAATATTTTAATCATTTTTTTAAGGTCAGCTTCATTAGTTAAACAAAGTAGATATATGTAAATTGCAACGTAGCAGTTGCATACAAATAAATTAACAAAGTACGTACATCTACTAGATATGAAGTAAATACCCATCTCTGATTCAAACACATCGGTCGCGTTCAGCTGGTAAAGCGATAGGTTATCCATAATCCAAAAAAATTTCAGACACGTTGAGTTGTTTTTGCATCAGCTGTTTTTTAACAAGGGATTTTAACAAGGATTACGAGGGTGCATTTTGGAGGAGGGGGTGCAAAAGCATCCTTTATGTGTTTTTGCATATAACTCGAAAAAGAAGCAACATTTCGAGGTAATGTTAAAACCTTTTTTTGTAGCCAATAAGATCTGCCATCTAAATGGATCATTTAAATTTTTTAAAATTATTTTAATAACCTAAATTTTAACAGAATTATTGAAAAAAATGTGATAAATCACATTTTTGTTATGTTTTTATTTATTTGCCTAGAACTTGCTTACCTGTTAGCCATTGCTCTACATAAGAGAAAGATGATTTAAATTTTTTTAAATGATATATTCAGAAAAAATGTTGGCTGTTTCGAAAAACTTGTAAGATGATACGCTCAAACTCTGTGTATGATTCATTCTTAACCATTTAAGTACAAAATAATAGGGACAATTATTTTTTTTTGCAATTTAAGGGTTGCAATCTAATTTTTGTCAGTTTAAAATAATTGCCTAAAACAACAAACTTGCTCCTAAAAACATGGTTTTTGAACTTATGTTAGCTAATTATACCTTCTTGGACCTGAAAAAAGTGCCAGATGAGTTTGGTTGTAGAAACTAAATTTCTTATAATACTTGCTTTAAAAGCTTCGAGCTCGAATAGCAAGCACTTTCGACAGAAAAAATCGTTTCGGACTATTCTTTTCATGTCGAAGAAAGTATAATTAGCTAACAAATGTTCAAAAACTGGGTTTTTTGAGCAAGTTTGGTGTTATTGACAATTATTTTAAGCTTTGAAAAAAATTAGATGGCATTCCTTAAACTGTGAAAAAATTGTATTTCCTTATTATTTTTTACTTTAATGATTAAGAATTGATCATACACCAAGTTTGAGCGTATCATCTAATAAGTTTCTCAAAATAGCCATAAATACCATTTATATTTATATATTATAACAAATACGTATAAAAAAAATAAAAAATTGATTTTTACATTTTTTTTTGCAATAAATTTTGATAACTAAAAAATAAAAAAAAAGAATGATCCATTCCAATGATAAATTGTACCTATTGCCTACAAAAAAGTTTTTCAACATTATCTCGAAATTTTGCTTCGTTTTCGAATTATAGGTATGCACAAACCCGAAAAAGGTGCTTTTGCATCCCACTGAAAAAATGCACCGTCTAATTTAATAGCACTCCGCGGTTTTTCAATCTTTAATGAACCATCTATTGATTTTTACAATAAAAACGCATGAACGTCTAATTAAATAAAAGAAATTATTTAAAATAACTTTAAAACACTTATTTTAATTATTTATTTACTTAATTGCATTTCGGAAGCTATTATGCTTCCATCGTCAGATATCGTCAGAAATGCATTTAAGTTTTAAGTAAATAAATATTTTAAATAAGTGTTTTTAGGTTATTTAAAATTATTTAAATCTGTTCAACAAATTATGAAAACCCTATCCAGTCTCATCCATTTCCCTTTTTAATCGGGCACAAAGATATGTACCTACTCTCACAGTACACATATTGAAAGTAATGAAAGGGAATGCCGTGACTCCCACTTCATCCCACTTCATATATGTTCTATGTTGTGTGTTCATTTGTAACTTGTTTATTAGCAAACATAATTTTTTCAAGCTTTTCAGTGATTATTAATATTATTCTAATATCCAAACAACATTTCTACCTGTTTTTTTAAGTGTTTTTAAACAATCATTTCGTGTTTGTTTTCTTTGTTGTTGTTGTAATACAGCGGACGGGGTCACACCACACAAAAACGGCCATCTTGAATTTCATCTGACAGTTCTCATTTCGCACAACATGTGCAAGATATTCTGTGATGTACTCTACTATGTAAAGTATAGACTATACAGAGAACCTAGGTAGTTTAGGTAGCTATCTTTGCTTAAGAACCACCTACTTTTTTTACTAAAATTCTGGCCAGAAAAAATGTAAATGTAAATTGTAAATTATTCTTTATCTCAACAAGTAAATAGGTATAAATACCTAACTGACAAAATGTCAAAAAAATTAAAACATAATCGGATCACACGTGAACACATTTAGTCATATTTTTATTTTGTAGATTTAAGTCTCTTAAAATCATATCGTTTTGTCTCTAAATTAATGTCAAAAGTATATTTAAAAAGTGCAGTTTGACCAATTCAAAGTCGGCAATTTTCTCAATAATTTTGTAAACCGCTAAAAATAAGCTAAACTAAGAATTTAATAAAAAAAAAAGAATCTCAATAAAAAACTTACTTACTTACTTACAATCGGATCACACTATGCAGACAAATAAAAATAGAAATCAAAATATGTATTTCATTTCTCATCCTTCTAACTTACATATATAAACAAATATCTACCCCATAAAAATTCTAATCTAGCATGTAAACAAAATAATACCCTCTTTCTTTTACCGACCACCTCTGCTTCAATCAAACCTATTGGGTTTGGTTCATAATACATAATATAATACTAGATAGGTAGGTACCTAAATGAAAATAAAAAAAAAACAACACCATGATACAACGATACCACCCACCCACAACCAAACTCGGCACGACAAGTCGACAACCGGCATCGCATATATAAATTTTTCATGCCGGCATACAAATATAACCTTAAATTTGGCTTTGTTCAACACCTTTTATATATGTGTTTCCAGTTTCCAGTTAGACCACACATTCCGGTGTTTATAAACAAAAAACAGCTGTTATAAAATTGTACTGAATTCTCTACTCTAGTCTGTAATAGATTTTGCAAAAGTCATTCCAGTCACTTGCTGTCACTAATGTCATCACCAAAGAATGTAGTAGGTTGAGTGGTCGACTCATTTTCCATGTTTTTAATGAATTTTCCTTAGAAAATCAACAGTATTCTAATTGAAAACCCATAAAAATAAAATTTCTCACCTGACTACGAACAAGTTTTAGCTATTTTGATTGAAATTCATAACAAACTGATAAATTAATTTTTGACAGAAAAATCGACCATCTCTAGTTGTCATTCGAATGGAATGGCCACCATCTTGACAGTTCTACATTTGTTATTTTATCGGATTTCGTTTTTCTATCTCTTTATCCGTGAAATTGTTATTATTCGCTTTTAATGCGTAAATTTTGTAATAAAAAGATCATATAAATAAAATTAACAAAACTAAAAACTATTTGCTACTAAAATTTACAATTAAATGAGTGAAAAATTAATAGAAAAACACAATTGAAAAATTTCTTTTTCGCAAAGAAGAAAAAATTGAATTTTCTCATAAAAAATCCCGACACGACCCTTCGTTCGTCGTTGTCCGTCATTGAGAAAGAACAATCAAGTCAATTTTGAGTTTTTTTCTCTAGTTTTCCTTCTAAAAAAGGGGTGGTGGGGTGGAATATACTTAATTTTAATTAACAAATCAATTGAGGCTTTATGTAAAAGTTTGAAATAAAACTAAAATGTGGAACTACGGAGAACTTCAGTAAAATAAAAATAACACGATATTTAACAACTACAACAAGAAAAATTAACACAATTGGAAGACTACGCACAAAGACTGTGTGGTTAGAGCTCGAGAACGGTTGGTGGTTAGTTCTACCGTCGTCGTTCGTCCAAGGCAGACAACAATGGCAGCTAATAGCAGAACCGAACTTTACTTACGGCCGCTGCCATTTTTAGATTCAAAGTGGCTGCGTGCTGACCTAATATCTAATCTTCGAAATGTAGAAGACACCGCGGTTTTATGGAACAATTTGATACAAGATTGTGAATTAGTTTCCTCCCAGGCAGCGCCCGTTGTCAATATAGCCGGGAATCTTTCATATTTAGGTGACGATGGAAAACATTATTGTGGCGTTGAGAAGCTGATGTGCTTATGTTGTTCTTGTTACTGTGGGCCATTGTCCGGTTGCAATTGTGGATCCTGCCGTTTGTTAGACTCGGACTTGGCAATTAAAAAAATAACCACAAATCTAAGCGTTCCGACGACTATTTCATCAGATTCTCTATTTGAGTCTTGGTTGTGGGGACAAACGCCAAATGAAGAACAAAAGGCAAATTGCCTGAAGACCCTGTTAGGGGAGTTGCATGAAATTTCCCTACAAGCTGCAGGCAATTGCTTGTCGTCAGTCCATCTACGACAACAATTATATATCTACGAGCGATATTATGTTGCTTTGGCACGCTGCAAGCAACAATCAGGAGCAAATCCATGCAAACGTTTTAGTCAAGATGCAAGTGTTGCAACTACAGTAACCATAACTACAGCTGCACCAACTGGTAATCAATCTACAATGGAGAAATCATTTATGGCGGGAAAATTCAAATCGATCGACCTTGCAATCGGTGGCACTACTTGTTCGGCAAAGGATAATAACGAACGAGCGACAATGGGCTTGGCTCGTGTTGGCACCAGAGCGGCTTTGAACTTTTCATTTGCTTTCTTACGTCGCGCATGGCGTTCCGGCGAAGATACAGAAATGTGCAGTGAACTTTTAAGTGAAGCATTGGAATCGTTGCAAGATCTCCCAGAAGCATCTCTTTTTGATGCATCGCAGGTAAGTTTTATATATTTTTTAAGTATAAAAAACCATTAAGGTATTTGATCATAAAAATCTCATTACAGAATTGCTTCATCAAGTTAGGTTTTCTAGACATTTTGGTAAAAGCACTGTTTCTTTAGAGGTAACAAAATATTCATATAAACATGTAGTAGGTAGCTTAATGCTCGCAGTCACTTCGCCATAATTCCTAGTCAAATTATTTTTCTCTAAATAAATGACCAGTTAATTTCTCTCTAAACCATTATTTTGCGCTTAGTATAAATGTTAATGTTACCGACTGTTACGTAAACTTTTGAGACTGACTGCAGATGCTTTTATCACATAGAAAGAATTCAAGTTTGAATTCAATTTTTTATAATCTACTTAAACTCTTGTGTGCTACTTTTTCCTCAGCGTAAACGGTCACATAAGCGTTTTCGTTGCACTTAAATATTTTAGTTTCGTATCAGCAAATGAGCCTTAAACATTTTAATTATGGCCCTCATTATGAATAGCAAATCGTACGTTCGCTTAAAAGCAAACGATTTAGCGAATTCCTATAATATTCATAAATAAATAAATAATTAAAATATGAAAAAAAATTAACAATACAAGTTACCAAGTAGAATTCAAAAACAATGAAATATGAATTAGGATAGAACAGATCATGTAGCTTCGGCAACGCGATGGTACCACTTACTACGTGGTTGGCTCATCTCACCTCAACATCCTTGAAATAGCGAGCAATTCCACGTGCAGATTTTGCGACTTAATTTACATCATTGTTAACTGTTACGTAAACTTTTGAGACTGACTGCAGATGCTTTTATCACATAGAAAGAATTCAAGTTTGAATTCAATTTTTTATAATCTACTTAAACTCTTGTGTGCTACTTTTTCCTCAGCGTAAACGGTCACATAAGCGTTTACGTTGCACTTAAATATTTTAGTTTCGTATCAGCAAATGAGCCTTAAACATTTTAATTATGGCCCTCATTATGAATAGCAAATCGTACGTTCGCTTAAAAGCAAACGATTTAGCGAATTCCCCTAATCACGATATTATATAGGTAGCAAGCTTCCACATTCGCTTCAAAAATCAATGCTGCTAAAAATATTTCGAAAATAACTCAAGCACATGTTAAACGTCAAACAATGGCTAATGGGAATTCGCAAAATCATTTGCTTTTAAGCGAACGTTCCATTCGCTATTCATAATAAAGGCCTATACCACTTTTCTTGTAAGCTATGAAGTGAATAAACTTTTACAGTCGTATTATACTTTTTGTCTAAATTAAGACAGCCGTCCAACTCCAAAAAGATATTAATTAACTTTGTTTACTGTTGTCCTAAAGTTGTCTAACTTGGAAAGCGACATCGGCTGTTTTGTATAAATTGACGTTTTATTTAATTAAAAAAGGCATATTTCCCACTGTTAAGCACTTTTAAAAATATGTCTAACTAGACAACCGCCTAAAAATCTAATAAATAAGGCGTTTAAAAATTAAACTTAGTGGTTGTTTTGATGCCAAAATGAAGAACTTGCTTTATTTTGCAAGATATAATAATTAATACTAAAGCATTTTTTTATCAAAATAATCTCTGATTTCGCTTGCTAAGACTAGATCCACACTTGGATAAACTCTTGCTGCAATATTATATTTACATTTGGAACAATGAAAGGATCGATTTCGATTAGATATCGATATGTGAATATACACATCGTTTCTTTATCAATATCAACTACACTAATCAAAAAAAAATAAAAGGAACAAGATTTTAAAACCTTTTTTTAAGTGTTTTTTGAAGAGTATTGTGTTGAAACAAAAAATATTTGTAAACATTTTTTATTGTGTTTTTATGTTAATTTGGTAAGGAAAAACAGGTCGGTGAATCAATTCGAAATATTAATGCTATAAAAGTTTAGAATATCATGCAGTTAATATCTGCAAAGAAAAATAAGATCTAGCGAAATAACGCAAAAAAATCGTTTTTTAGTACTTTTTTTGAACTAACCGTGAAGGGTAACAAAAATAACCTTATAATGTGAATCTGGCCTAGCGTCTCAAAAATAATAAATAAAATTTGTAATACAAGCTATAACCGGCAATTTATAGTATGTTAATATAGTCACAAGTCAACAAATGTGTTTAAGTTAGTTGGAAATGCAATTTTTAGAAGAAACAAAATTTGGAAAACACAGGCACCCTTAAGTGTTCATCTAATTTACCTCTTTTAATATTATTTCGATCGCTATTATTTGGAGAGAAAAAGTTAATTTTTATATTGAAGTCAAAACATCAAACAAGAAAATGGTTCTTGAAATATTTTCAGCTTTCTTTCCTTCTTAATATACCCACCCATACGATCTCTTTCTTTAATCACCGTAATCTACAAGCTCGGGCTGCACTCCATGCAAATGAGGGTCTATTAGTTCAAATTTTGTAATGAATTTTTGTTTCTTATTATTAAAATCGTTCCTTTTGTATCATAGTCTCATAACATTCATCAATTGAATTTAGAATCATTCAAATGAAATATGAGTAAGAATATTATGACAGAAATAATTTAAAAATTGTGTTAAGTATTGTGATATCCCAAGTCACACTAACAGACTTTCATTACTTGTAATGCGTTAGTAATAAATTTATTTGCCTACCTATTTGAGAATCAAATACGTCTCATTATCTTAAAAAAAAACCGAAAGCATTTAAAATATTTATTCATGCAACTGAAACAAAACAATGAATCTTTTGTTAATGGAACACGTGTTATTTTGTATGGAATTTCAATGTATTTTGAGTGATCTGATTTAAAACAAGATCAATTAATTCAAATAAATTTAAATTAGGAAACATCTTCCATCGATTAATTCAATTTGTTCCATTTATATCTGTATCTTTTACATAAATGACATTACGGAAGCCCGGTGTTGACGTTGCATTTAAGCCATTTAATCTACTTCATAACCTAGCTTAACGCTTCTGTATAAAATGGTTATTTACTACTATTATTCTAAGCAGTTTTTTATTAAATCAATTTAAGTATTGAATTCCATAGGTACCGACCGTCTGCCGATTGATTGACAATACAAAGAAAATTAAATATTCATAAATAAATAAATAATTAAAATATGAAAAAAAATTAACAATACAAGTTACCAAGTAGAATTCAAAAACAATGAAATATGAATTAGGATAGAACAGATCATGTAGCTTCGGCAACGCGATGGTACCACTTACTACGTGGTTGGCTCATCTCACCTCAACATCCTTGAAATAGCGAGCAATTCCACGTGCAGATTTTGCGACTTAATTTACATCATTGTTAACCTAACCTAATGTTACTGCATACAAAAAGTCTTACAAAAATGCTACTTTTTTGCTCTTCAATCTGTTTGAATAAATGAGATTTTTATTTGCGATATACATACATAAGTACTATAACTATAAGGCAAGTTTTGGATTCGTGTAGAAAAAAAATCGAGGTAACAATCAAACTTAACATTACCATAATACGTGACACGAATAGACACGTGTCTATCCGGTTGTACCTCTTACTACAGCCTAAAGCTAGAAATATAATGCTCGGAAGGGCACTTCAGTGACCGGAAGAAAACAAGC
This sequence comes from Dasysyrphus albostriatus, assembly GCA_946251815.1. NCBI lineage: Eukaryota > Metazoa > Arthropoda > Insecta > Diptera > Syrphidae > Dasysyrphus > Dasysyrphus albostriatus. Next base: position 78,122,316 of record OX276336.1, read on the forward strand.
GAATACACAGAAGGCATATGGCATGGCTATAATTGCGGAGTGGAACGTTTCATCTAGTTTCGTTCAACTGACATTTGGTGAAATAGGAATGCTAAAAAGAGATAGATAAAAAGTACAATATGGGTGTGTACCCCTTTTGACGATACGGAAAGCTACTTTTTGTTGGTTTTTGACATTAGCTTCCTACAATTATAGTTCTACCTTAAACCTTGCTTTAAATTGCGAACCTAAGTTTTTTTTTTTATTCTCTAGTGTGGAAATTGATTTTTTTAAATCTTCAAAAATAACGTTACTTGCTATACAACCGTTTAGGAAAAGTTTATTTATTTAAAAAAAATTCAGTGTATTATAGTCTGTAGGTATGGTGTACTTTCTGGTAAAAAATTACCAAAATCTGTTATTACAAGTACCTGCAATATACGGTTTTTTTATTTTCAGTAAATCTGTAAATATATATAAATAAATAAGTACTCAAAATTGGTATACCAAACATTTTTATTTAAATGCTTTTTTTCATTTTTTTTTTATAATTACTTGCATATTTTAAAAGTTTTTAAGTTCCAAGCAATTTGGACATAAGAGCAAGTACGTGCGCTCCAGTCATTCATTTTACTTAGGAATAACCTCTGAGCCCCGATGTAAGCCCAAATTTGAAAAATAAATTCAATTTTTTTTGCAGCACCCTGTAAATTGTTGACCATACCGTTTATTTAAATTTGTGCTAAGCTTTTTGCTTATAACATTTTAGCCAGTTAAAGTAGACTTCATTTTGTTGCTTCCTAGGAAGATACCTCCGAGGAATGATGTTTTTGATGACATCTTTAATACATCATACCTATTTCTTTGTCTTTCACTTCATTACATTCCGAGCAATTCTCACGTAAATTCACGTAAAGCCATCGGCTAACAACAACTGTGTAACTAGAAATTTAATAAATTAAAACAAATATGTACATAGTTTCTTTTATAATAATGCTTTTATTTAATTTTTTCAGGTTTCTCCTTTATGGATAGAAGTTTTAGAACGCTCGATCAAGTTTCTGCGACAAGTTGCACTTGGTGACATAATGGGTGGACGTTGCATCGCACCACGGGAAGATCGGCACACTGCCCTGTGTTTATTACTAGAATTAGGTGCACAAAAAGGTACTTTAAGTGCATCTCTGGAGGCAATAGTTCTTCTTTTAATGCTTTGGGAAAAAGAAAAGGAAACCGATGACAACCGAGATACACCACAAAATACTGGGGCACCACTTGTGCCTATACTCAGGCGTTATGAAAGCATCGGAAACTATGGTATTCCATCATCATCTACAGATATTTTACCAGCAAGTGCAACTGAATCATTTTTGCGATTCCTCACACTACCCGATCAAGAAACTTCAAATGTAGATCTTAAGCAATCAGCTGTCGTATTGGTGTCACATCTAGACCGTTTAGCAAAACCTCATATGCCAACTGGTACGGCAATACCAGCTGTTTCCAAAATGAATCCAACTGCAGCTGTAGAGTGCCAATCGCCACAACAATCAAACCTGTCATCTCATGATCAACAGCAGGTATTCGCATTAGGTTGGCTTCAACTCTGCAACGACCACTATGGATTCACAGCCGAACCATCTGTGGGTATACCAATGCCTGGAGTTCACAGCAACTACCCCTTGTACTCAGCTCCCACAGTAAATTTCAACTTTCAGGTAAAGCAGGTTGTTTTTTCGGAAGAAAATGTGCTTTTTCTAACACAATGTGGCAAGATTTATACTTGGAAAATTTCCAAACCAGAACTTGACCCTGTGTTGGTAAATGAGTTATCAGAAACTAGCGTGCAAAGTATCTCAGCACACTGTGAGGGTCGACACTATTTGGCCCTGGACACGAATGGTTACGCATATTCTTGGGGAAGTGGGGAAGGTGGTCGCTTAGGACATGGTGACGCACTTCCCCTTGAAGAACCCCACAAAATAAGTAATTTAGAAAACAATGTCCGAAGTGTTCACTGTGGATGTACATACAGTGCAGCTATAACTATGAATGGTAATCTTTACACCTGGGGACGAGGAACATATGGTCGACTGGGACATGGAAACTCCGATGATAAATTTACACCAACTCTTGTTAAAGCGCTACTTGAATATGAAGTCATGGATGTGGCACTTGGTAGTGGAGATTCTCACACACTTTGTGTTACTGCGGAAGGCCTAGTTTTTGCATGGGGTGATGGAGACTATGGAAAACTAGGAAATGGTTCGTGCAATGGGTCGCAATTACCTATTCTTATTGAACCTTTGCCAAGAGTTCAAAGGGTCTTCACGGGATCTCAATTTAGTTTAGCTCTGACTTATGATGGAAAGATATATACATGGGGAAAAGGACTTGGTGGACGACTTGGTCTTGGCTGTATGGACAAAAGCATTCAAGGGGTAGTTGAAATTGTTAATACACCGAGGCTTATAAATGCACTGGATGGAAAGCTTATCGTTGATGTTGCAGTTGGTGCTGCTCATTGCTTAGCTCTAAGCAACACAGGAGAAGTTTTCGGTTGGGGTCGCAATGACTACCAGCAAGTATGTCCACAAAGTATATCAAAAGACCCAATATTATCGTCGCCAATTTTGGCCACTCATCCGTCGGTGCGTGTATCTGGAATATCATGTGGAGCTACACAGAGCATCATATGGAGCCAGACTTCAATACAAGGAATTTCAACGAAAATTCCATTTGTCATCGATCTATCTGATCACACATTTCGACTTTTGGACCAACTTTTAGGCATGGTATGTGGCCAAGAAGTTCGACAGACGCCAAATCAAGAGTCAGAATGCATTGCAGTCGCTTGCTTAAACCTACTGCGCCTCCAACTACATGCTCTTATCGCTAATGGAATATCTCCAAAGTCAGTTGGCTTGAATGAAGGCTCTAGGTTATTGATTAATTTAAAGACACGCATACTTTGCCTGGCTGGTGGATCGTGTATCCTGAAAACCATGCAAGAAGCTGCTCAATGGACTCTGCAGATAGGATGGAGTGTACTCTTGCCAACAGCTTCAGAAAGAGCTCAAACATTGACTTCATTATTGCCATCCGAACCGGGTATTTCATCGTCTGGCCATCGTTTTATGACTGATCTTCTAGTTGGCTCACTTATGGCCGAAGGAGGGTTAGAAATAGCTCTTAATCAAGCCATTCGATCAGAAACTTCTGAATGCCCAGAAAGTGGTCATAATTTGCCTCTGCTTCATTTAATAAAACAACTCCTCCGGAATAATTCAGCCCTGACGCAAGCTCGACTGTCACAACTTTTAATAAGTGCTGGAATGATCAAGACCGATGATGATGGTGGGATGACATTACCGGAACATACAAGCCCAAGCTTAGACCTTTTGCATAGGTTTCAACGTCTTTTGTTCTCGAACATTCATCAATCCAAGGCTGAGGACTCATCAGGAGCGGAAGCACTACTTGGAAAATATGTTCAAGGAGCTGTAGCATTGTGCGTGATGTCGCTTCAAAAAGCCCATGAGATTGCATTGCAGGGCAAGGACGGTGTGGTTGACATCCTCAAGTCAGATATTTCAGATACATTGCTGTACGAGATGCTTATAGGACTGGTTATATTGAACCGCGACAAACCGAACATTTTACAAGGCTTTGAATGGACAAAGACATTTATACCACTTTTGCATGCCTTGGATAATTTAAACAGAGTAATCTGTGACAGCGAAATTCAGGTAAAATGGCGTTTTTTTTTTCTATTGATAAAAAACAAAAACCTTTTTCGTTTAAGGATTCCGACGATATGGGCTGGCCAGGCATAATTTGTCGTGGAACACAAAAAACATCTCCCGTCCAAGAAGAGCCACTACTTATAAGAAAGAATGACTTTGAAAACCAGATTGCAGATGGTGGCAAATGGGTTATAATACACGGTTATGTTTGCGATATCAATGACTACCAGTAAGTTAAAAAAATAATATGGTTTAAGTGTATACATAAATGTTTTTTATTCATTGTAGAAGTGATATTGCTGCCATCAATGAACTTATTGAAGCTGGAGTTGGAAAAGATCTTACGTCTGAGTTTAATGCACCCAACTATAGACATGCACTGGAATATATAATGAACAACTACAAAGTAGGAAAGTACGCACCTAACATTTCGGATGAAAAGGTTTGTCTTTTATTAAACATATTCCATCCGGATATTTAAATTGCATCTTCCAATGTTTCTGTTGCTATGCTTTTATAAAGCATGAAGTAATAGATAAAAATAGCAATTTTTTGGGAAAATATGTCTGAACAATATTCTTATCTGTTGAAGAAATTGAACCGTGTGTAAACTTTTCTCCGAAAACTTCAATAAACCTTTGATACCTTTCTCATGAGGAAACAAATCTGTTTGGCTTGTTTGACCTTTTTTAAATATTTTTTTTTGTGTTATGAATAAAGAAATTATAAGAGATTTTTTAAAGTGTAATTTCAAAGTCTCTTGGTTTAACATACTCAAACAAATCTCCTCAAATTGTTGACCAGACTGTTTTTGTTTTCATTCTCCTCTTGGCCCTCTTCTTATTTAAACTGAAAAATGTTGAGACAATCGTGCGAACGCTCTCTTTTATCCGCTTGATAGAAGGTCCATAAACCATACAACAGGTCCCTGATGTTCAGTGTTTTCCTAGCAACTTCTTGATATTTTTCTTGATATTTCTCCATTGTGATACCACATGAATTTGGGAAGCCTTTTTCCCTTTACAGACTCCCTAATTCTACGTTTATTAAATCACTAGGTTCATTGAAGCAGACACTTCTAAGATGGAGTCTTCGTCTATGAGATAGAGCAATACAAGTGCATAGAAGATGAGGAATTGATTATTACTCTTCCTCGTCTATACAGCTTCAGCAAAAATTGATAAAGAATACGCCAAGACGGGTTGCGTGCTTGCCTATAAGACAGTGTCCGTTTAAGACACCTACTACAATGACACCGCTACAATGATTAGGAAAACGGAAGGAGAGACTTAATTTCAGTCTTTTTGGGTACACACCACCACCCACCCCGTCATCAGTTTTCGATCCGCCGTCGGTGTAAAAATGTATTAATTCATCTTCAAAGAGAGCCGAATCCTCCCAGAGGTTTCTATGCGGACTTCAAAGTTTTTGCCAAACTGTAGTTATGGGATGGTGTAAACAGCGCGGCTTTGATTTGATCCGAATATTATTGTTAATACACTGTGATGAAGCTTTTAGACAAATGGCTGTAACTGAAGCTTTTTACGCTTTTTTGTTTATTAGGCTTCCAGCTTTACTTTTCATCCAAAATAAGACCCAAATATTTTTCTTGGTCAGTGAATTTTAGTGGAGAACCTTTGATAGAAGGAGAATCTATAAAATAACTGCAAAACATTTTATGGATTTTTAAAATTTAATGTTCAATGTTTTTGCTTTTTGTTTTTATTTTGTTCTTTTATTTGCATCTCGAGGCGATATTGTTTTTAAACCTCGGCTGAAAATCTGGTTTATAATTTGAGCTCAAAACAACAACAAATCTGTAAAAATGCTATGTATTTGTAATTTACGCTATACTTGCGGTATAAAACTTTCGATTCTCATTACAGTTAGTTAGTAAAATAAAACAGACATTTTTTAAGCAGTTTAGGACAAATCATTCTTAGAACAAATTAAAATAATATAATTTTTATAAAAGACAAGTCTACACAAAGTATACATTTTTAATTCCAGCCACAGTTGCATCAAAGCAAAGTGTTAACACATTTTAACTCTGAACGGGCATTGTCTTTTTTACTTGGACTTGTAACAAGCATTCTTCAAGCAGGTCCTCCACTACAGCCAGCTGAAATACAATGCAAAAGTATTCTTCGCTCAAAAATTCTTAGTGGAGGCCTTCAAGTTCTTCAACCAACAAATCCATTTGACGAAGAAAAGGGCGAAGCTAGAAGCAGTGCTAGTACAGCTGGCAGCACTCCAACAGAACCTAGCAATCACCAAATGCCTAGCTGTTTAGATCAACTGACATTTAACTCCGTACACCAAAGAATTGAAGCTCTTCTTAGTGGTCTTGGAGAAGCAAGGCTTTCTGATCCGTTAGTATCAGGATGGATGGCAGTATCAGAACGGTTTTGTAAAGAACATAATCTCATCTGGCATCAAGAATTTCCTCCGGAGCATTCAGTGCAAGAACTCGAACGATTATTAACTGCGGTACTTATTCGACATCAAAGTCTGGGTCCACTTATTTTAGCTGTGATTGATCGAGAACTTGGTGGCTTAACAGAAAAACCACCAAAACAAGTAACTGAAATCATACGACTAGTTCATCAAACAAAATGGGCTGTTGTGAGGACACGCCAGCAGTTAAATAGGAGCTATAAAGAAGTTTGTGCGCCTATGTTGGAACGTCTGAGATTTCTTTTGTATGAAGTGCGTCCAGCAATAAGCCTTGAACAATCAGGCTTACGAAAGCTTTGCATCCTGCACAAATTTCCAAGATTCAAAGGAGTTGTTAAAAACATAATCTCCGAGATGCGTACTGAAAAGAAACAGCTGGCTTGTAATAAGCCTGAAGACATACTTAATGTTACAATTCAAAGCCAACACGCTGCTCTAAAAAATCAATCGCAGGAAAATCTTCTAAGGGTTTCATCTGCAGAACATCTAGATAAGGAAACTGAAACTAATACTGGAGGAGGCAATACCCCACTTCGCAACAATTTATCAAACGAGAATCTTATCGAATCAGGGAATGACAACAACATCTTTAGTGAAAGCGACAAAAAACCCCTTCAAAGCGATGACATGGACTTTGGGGACAAAAAAGCTGATTCCGAGCAGGCTTTTGTTAACGATGTCATTCTCAAACTGAGCGAAAAATTCCTTAATGGATTTGATGGAGGTGAGCTTAGCATGAAGACGATGTATGAAATCGTTGACTTTGTAATGCAAGAACTATGTGATGTGGAAACTGTTCGCCGTGCAATGTACTGCCAGGTTCAGCGTTATCACATTCGACGGCAAGGACTTGATATTTTCCATGAAATACTACAAGTGAGTGGACTGCTTGATGCGGTGCAATACAACATGCTCAGTGGATACCTAGGACTTCACCTCAAACGGAACAAACAAACTACCATAAACATCTTGGAGGACCTCAATCTAATAACTGCCTTCCAGAAGGCAAATCTCATATTGGCTCACTCAAAAGTATTGGACTGGGCCATAAGTGAACTTCAAAGACTTGTCAACCAAGAGCAAATTTCGATGAAACCCAAATTTCATGGTGGAAAAGATAACTCTAACTTGGGAACATATGTATTTTTAAAGAAGTTACCTAGAGCAAGATTTCTTCTAAGTGTCTTTGGTATTCTGGCAAAAGATGTTGGGCCTAATGAACTTAGTTTGCTAATAAATTCAGGAACACTTGGAACTATTTTGGGACTGTTGCGCCAAACTGGTGGTGATATTCCTGCTATCAAAAACACATATGAACTGTCAGTTGTTTATGAAGATACTATATTAAAAGTAAGTTGAAAAACTATCAGGTGTCTGTTTTTAAAATACATAAATATTTGTTTAGCAAAAATCGAACAAAGCCAATTTGACGGGACCTGAGTTGGCAAAACTAATGAAAATCGGTACTCGAATCTGCCGAGGTGCGGATTGGAAATGGAGCGACCAAGACGGTAACCCAGCTGGCGAAGGAAGAATTATCAGTGAAGTTGGCGAAGATGGGTAAGAGTTTAATAAAATTACGTTTTTTCTTAATTATTTATCATAACATTTACAACGAAACGAAAGAATTCAAATGTAAATAAATCTTATAAGGTATTCATTAATATTCTTATAGGTATTCAAAAATCTTAAAATTTTTATAAGTCAAATTTTATAGACCATGATATTTTCATATTCCATCAACGATTAGATTTAGCTAGATCCTTGCATTTGCCTAAAGTTATATTTTTGACAACAAAAGTATGACCCATTCGAGATTTCTTCAAAATTGAAATCTTTTTGGATAGACTTCATTAGGTCTGAAATTATTTCCAAGCTTTGGAATACTTAAACCAAAAAAGGCTGAAGGTCTCGAAACTACATAACAGCAATCCCTTATTTGGCAGTGGCCTAAAAGCCAAAATGTTTGAGTACTAATACATACATATATTTAAAAAAAAACCGATGGAAGGTAATCAACGATTAAAATACCATTTTCATTCAAAACTGGCTTTCGTGTTAGATTTAGGACTATTGACCACATGTTTTGAATCAATTATGAACAAAAACTTCAAGAAATCCAAACAAAAAGATATCCGTATTATACTTTTTTTTGTTGGTTAAAGTACTCGTAATTTGTCTAGTATTAAAATTTAAGTTTATTTTTTCAATTATAGATGGGTACGTGTAGAATGGTACACTGGAGCAACTAATTCGTACCGAATGGGTAAAGAAGGTCAATACGATCTTCGGTTGGCTGACAATGCATCGAACATTGTTTCTCCAGACACAGAAAACACCGAAAAGGATGAATTAATTGGCGAAACTCAGCTCTCAGGTGAATCCCATCCCACAAAACTTTTACGCTACGCATGTACAAAAATGCTGCAAATAATATCCGTTGGAGTTGGCCAACACAGTGAAAAAATAGACAAGGCAGCTGTAAAGGGAGTCACATCTATGTTCCGTGCTATTTTAAATTCAAAATCTGGTCTAGGGAGCATTTGTGGCCTTGACAGTTGGACAACACTCGGATTTTTGCGTGCGATTGTTGGCGAATCCAAAGTCATGTCGAAATTCTTGACTACACCGATTTGGCTTAGTTTTTACATTGATCTCTTGGAGCAGGCCACATCAAGTGAGCAAGATGTTTTTAGAAAAATACACTGTCTTCGGCTACTGCAAACTGTTTTGGTTAACTGGACCGAAGAAAACATTGCTCAAACCTCAAAACTGGTCCAACAATTGTTTTCGCTTCTTGGAAAAATTACTCTTTATTGTCCAAATGATATTTCATTGCTTCAAAATCCGGCTGATACAAAATCAAGAGTTCTTCTCACAGCTTCACATTCAGGTACAGTTGCTGAAGAAATTATTACATTGCTCCGAAAGTTGCATACTTTGCCTGTTTGGAATCCTGTCATCAACTCATTTTTATCACAAAAGCTTTGTGTTGCGGCCGAACTATTTGGTGACGATGGCCTAGAAATTAATAACCTAGAATCTGAGTATGTCCATGTTATGGGAGTACTAAGTACCATTGGTGGATGTGACTCCAGGCCGCGTGTGGGACTTCAAGTCTCGTATGAAGGAAGTACTGCCACAATTTGTGGTTTTACAAACAAAGGAAAGTGTCTTCTAAGCACGGATGGGAATTCTCTTAATGGAGAGTTTAGAAAAATTTCACTTAATACTGCGTCCGAAGGAGCAGACTACTCTGTTTTTAGTTTGTCTCGCCTTCCAATGAATGAAATGTTATTAAATTCTTGGTCAGTATTGATGTATGGCCCAGGTGAGCGCAAGGAATCGATTCCAGGAGCTGTTGATATTTCATTATTGCGATCACAACAGATTCAAATATGTGTTCTCAATTCAAATTGCGTTCTTTACCGGCATCAAGCTTCGTTAAGAAAGATTTTAAGACAGCGTTCGCCAGGCATGAGCTCATATTCATCTGAAGAAAGTATTTCCGAAGAAGAGCAGCAACAACAGGCCGCCAAACTTAATGTAAACGATTTAAATGTTGTTACGGATCAGACACCAGCTGGAGATGAATCACCATCATCTTTGTCAGAAAACGAACTCCTTATTCAAAGTATTCTCATTCGAGCCACGCAACCTTCTCCGCTCAAAGCTACATATACATATGCAGAACTTTCAACTGCTGCATTGAATGTCTCACAAATGTTAGCAAGTCAAGCACATTCAGAATTGATTGGACCAGGATCATTGCAATCGCGATCATTACCTCCACCAGTTCAACCTACTCTCGTTCATGGAGTGCCAATCTATAACGATGGATCTAATGATGATGTTGCCAATAGTACACCTGTTGGAGATGCGCAAGGAGCTTCTTCTATAGCTGCAGCGAATAGAAACAAAACAGCTCCATGTCCTCTGGTATCACAGATCATGGAAATGGGCTTCTCTAGAAAGTCTGTTGAGCTTGCCGTTAAAACATTAAGTAAAATTATTTCTTATCTGTTCTTGCAGAAAATAAACAAATTTTATTTCCAGCCGCTCACACTGAAGTTCCACCAACTCCTGAACAAATTGTTCAATGGATTCTAGAGCATCCAGATCTTTGTCCACCAATGCCATCAACATCCAAGGGTAGTGTGTATGATACCGACGGCAGCGGTATGATGAAAATTGGGCGCCACGATCCTGAAGCTGACTCCGATAATGACAGCACAGATAGTAGTGATACCGTAGAAGGATCCTCAATACAAGATCCACATCATACAGGTGGAAATAAATTTGCCACTCGTAGAGACTTCCAATTTGCAGATCAATACGCGATGTATGTAAGAGGATTGGTGTGTCCAGGAATGACTGTGCGTTGTTGTCGAGATTTTGAAGAGATCAAGAAGGGTGACATCGGAACAGTACTCAAAGTGGATACAGAAGGACTACACGATTTGAATGTGCAGGTAACATTAATAACATTTTAGGTATCAGTTATATAAATATTATTTGATACTATTGGTAATATTAAAAGATATAATATCGAAGAAAAACCACACAACTAAACAAATCTCATTTTTCACTAATGGCATAATAAAATTAGATAAAACTTTTAATTGATACATTTAATAACAAATTATTCTAACAAACAAACACCTGATGATGTTCATTGTCATGGAAAATAATAATTGTTCATTTTACCTGAAGCCCACTCAACTATTTATTACTTTTCAACAAAAAGGTCAACATAAATACTTTATTTATTTTCCCGTGTGACGTATGAGGTAAAAACGCGTGGTCATAGGTTTGTGAGACTCTTACTGCACTAAAACCCCTCCACTTCCCGATTGCTTCTATTTCCAGGCTTATTTTGTGCTCAATGCACTCTTTGATATAAACTCATGATCAACCTCTTGCTTTATTTGGCGGATGAATAGCGTGGTAGTCATGAAACCCGTGGATCTTAAGACTTGAATCATTTTTGGCATGCGTTTCTGATATCAAACATTTATGTCAACATCATTTTACTTTGGCATTCCACTTAAGAATTTTAAGCTTTTCCATCATATATTTTTTTTTGAAAGAGGTTTGGATCGAAAACAATTTTCGATCTTACTTCACCTGTCAAAGATAAGTTTATCTTTGTCACATTGGTCCTCAAGTTTCGACAGAATTATTGAAAAGACTGTTTCAGTGTTGTTATTTAGGAGCTTATTTAAAAAATACAAAATTAAAAAAAAACTTTTATATTTCTCCAGTGCAGAGTTTTTATATGCACGAAAATTTTATTTGTTGAGTTTTGTGGTTTTTCTTCTTATTTGTCTTCAATATTTTTTCTCAATATTTTTGTGTTGAAGAAAGCAAGGGAGTAAATAAATACATACAAATATTGTCTTTTAATCGTTTGCATAGGTTGATTGGCAAATACATGGAGACACTTACTGGGTGTGCTTTGTTCACATCGAGCTTCTGGAAATGCCAAAAGAAAAATCAACTTTATTCGACAGAGGAGTAATTGTTGTTGGCTCTCAAGTACGCATCCGTTCAACACCGCGATATAAATGGGGCTACATTACACGAGGTGCAATAGGAATAGTCTCTTCGATTAGTGGCAAAGATGTAACAGTTGACTTTCCTCAACAATCAAATTGGACTGGCAATTTAAATGAAATCGAATTGGTAAATGCCGTAAGAGATGGGCACATGAATAGTGGCTCTTCTGGTGTTTTACATGGACCACCAACTGATCTCATAGAAGACTGGTCACGTTGCATTCGGTCCTTGACTGTATCTTCAAATGAATCGATTGCAAAGCATTTGCTTGACAGAAGTCCCAACTGCTGGCAAAGTTCCTCGAGTAGTCAAGGAAAGCATTGGATTCGTATTGAAATGCATGAGAACGTTCTCATACATAGCTTATCGATTGTTGTCAATCCGAGTGACTGTTCACACATGCCATCGCTAATCGTTACACGTGTTGGTGATAGTATCCCCAATCTTAAGGAGTATAGCTGGGTGTCAGTAAAAAACAGCGACGTAAATGTATCTCTTATGAACGATGTACGACAGTACTATCAATACGTTGAAATTGTAATAAAACACTGTCGAAACAATGGAATACAATGTAAAGTACATGGAATCAATATTATTGGACGTCGTCGGCAAACAGACCTAGATCTTATGCTAATGGATGCTGCTTTTTTAGCCTGCGAATATGATAGCATGTCTAGTGAATCAAGCTCCCTTGCAAATTATTCAGATACTAAATCATCACAAAATGAACCACCATGTACCGTGATGGTTTGGGGTTTGAATGACAAAGAACAACTAGGTGGACTTAAAGGATCTAAAGTGAAAGTACCTACATTCTCCCAAACACTTAGCAGATTGCGCCCAATTCATATTGCTGGTGGATCTAAATCCTTGTTCATAGTATCGCAAGATGGCAAAGTCTTCGCATGTGGTGAAGGCACAAATGGCAGGTTAGGTTTGGGCCATAATTGCAATGTTTCAGTGCCAAGGCAAGTTCCAGTTTTGCATCAGTATGTGGTGAAAAAAGTTGCTGTGCATTCTGGTGGCAAACATGCCCTTGCTTTGACATTGGATGGAAAAGTATTTTCGTGGGGCGAAGGAGAAGACGGTAAATTAGGACATGGCAATCGTTTGACAATGGATAAACCAAAAATGATTGAGTCATTGCGTGCAAAAAAAATACGTGATATCGCATGTGGGTCATCACATAGTGCTGCTATTTCTTCATCAGGTGAATTATACACTTGGGGACTGGGTGAATATGGACGGTTGGGTCATGGTGATAACACAACTCAATTAAAACCAAAACTGGTTTCAACTTTAATTGGAAAACGTGTTATTCAGGTATGAACTTTATTATTTTCTATATTGTTTCATCAATGATTTATTCTCATTTATTCACCAAACATTTGTTCAATGAAAGTTTGTGTGTTAAATTCAAAATGTAGTGGACTATATTCAAAACGAATACAATTCTTAGTCAATTAAGATGGAAGCTATGCACAAGGACAGACTCTGACTTGGACATTTTTAAACTACAGACTGTTAGCAGAGTAATAAATCCGAAGCTATTTGAAAGTTTCACCTCAAAAGAACCGATAAAAGATATTTGGGTGCCGTAGTGTTAATATTTATTTTACAATTTTTAAAATACCAAGGCATGGCCCTATAGCATTTGTAGATTGTTGATTGATAGCGATCCAAGAACGAAAAATATATATTTAAAGTTTCGATTGCGTTCGACAGCGGTCGATTTTTCGATCACTTATCGAAGTTATTTTTACAATCGAATATGTTTGCCCTTATGATAAACATAGTGCAACTCGCCGAATTGAATCTGTTTGAAATTCTGGAACATGAGTCTACTGTTGATTGGCTCTTAAAAAGTTTGAATATCTAAATAATTCTCAGGACTATACACATTTTTAAGCTCATTTTGACTCCCAATTGTATCAGTGCCTTTACTTTCATTTCATCCACTCCGTTCTGATAAGAGTTTCGAACTCATTGTCTTTAGTTTTCGTATCGCTTCACTTAAGTTGCCGAATAGAAGCTCTCTAAATACAAGGAATTGTATTCACTCTTCTATTAAAAAAATACATTTACCGTGTGCCTCTTAATACTGTGTCTATTTTATTTGCTTACAGGTTGCTTGTGGCAGTCGTGACGCTCAAACGCTGGCACTTACCGAAGATGGAGCTGTCTACTCTTGGGGTGATGGTGATTTCGGTAAACTAGGACGTGGGGGATCCGAAGGTTCCTCAGTTCCCCATGAAATCGAACGTTTGACTGGAATAGGCGTAATTCAAATCGAATGTGGAGCTCAATTTAGTCTGGCACTCACTCGTACTGGAGAAGTTTGGACATGGGGAAAAGGTGATTACTATCGCCTAGGTCATGGTAGCGATCAACATGTGAGAAAACCAGCTCCTATACAAGGATTGCGAGGAAGAAAAGTTATTCATGTTGCTGTGGGTGCTTTGCATTGTCTTGCTGTCACAGATAGTGGCCAGGTATTTGCTTGGGGTGACAACGACCATGGACAGCAAGGATCTGGAAATACAGTTGTGAACAAAAAGCCTGCTCTGGTTATTGGCTTAGATTCTGTATTCGTTAACAGAGTAGCATGCGGTAGTTCGCATTCTGTTGCTTGGGGCCTACCACAATCACCCCCCGAAGATGAGAAAAAAGGCCCAGTGCCTTTTGCTACTACAAAAGACCCGCTAGGTGGCAGTAGCTTAGGAATATACGATTCTGAGCCTTCACCGTCGACTTTGGCTACGTCAATAGGTAAGCAGCAATGTAAATTCTCATTGAGTGAAACTCTGCTGTCTCTAGAGACATTTGGAGCTCGACAAACAGCACTCAATTATGTACTTAATGCAATGAGCATCCTACAAGCGCGACAATTGATTGTGGCTGCGTTGACCAGTCACAGCAAAATAAATTTGAACGAGAAAATGTCCAATGAAGTTGAACAATCTGAAAGTATAAAAGACCCCGAAAGAGTAACGAATCCGAGCGTAGCCACAAATAACAACAACAATGAAGTTATAGCTCAAGGAGGTGGAGAAGCACCTGCTGATGCTACCGATCCAGCAGTTCATGAGCCGTCACCGGAAGCAGAAGTTGTACCTGCCCCAGCTGGGCCGCTTAGTGCATTCCAAAGTTTGACAGGATCCCTATCACTTTCAGCGTCAATATCAAGTAATGCCCCTCACAAACACTCAAAAATGTCAGCAAGTGTAATGTCAGTCATGGCGGCAACAATGACCCATCATGTGGAGATGATTGCTGAGTCGAGTCTAACTGGTTTAGATGATTTCACTTCATTGCTAGGAGAGGCTGAAGCTAAGAGTCTAGTTGAGCTTCTTAAATTGAGTGTCGCTGGAAGAACTGGCCCGCAATCTACATCGCAAACCATTGCAGATACTTTGATAGCCTTGGGATCAAATTCACCCGTTATTGGAGCAATGCTTCTTGAAACTTGCATAACTGAACTTGAAGACCTTTGTACTTCCCGACATTGTTTGGGCAAGATTCCAAAGCCTGTGATGCAAGAGAGTAGTCATCCTTACGTAGATAATGTTACAGCTTTTGGCCATGTTAAAATCCCAGGTGCCGAAGCTCTCCGCCTCGAATTCGACTCGCAATGTTCGACCGAAAAACGCAATGACCCACTTGTCATTATGGATGGATCAGGGAGGGTAATCGCAACTCGTTCTGGTCGTGAATTTTCTCAATGGGCCCCGGAAATTCGAATCCCAGGCGATGAAGTAAGATGGAAGTTTACCAGTGACAGTTCAGTAAACGGCTGGGGGTGGAAGTTTTGGGTTCATGCTATAATGCCTGCTGCTTCAATGCAGGAAAGAGGGTCTGACCGTTGCATTTTATCACAACCTTCGATGGCCCTAGTAATGGCGCTTTTAGATTCAAGATTAGGACCGAACAACAATAGTGTGTTGTTGAGACTTGCAGCCGCCTTAGCTGCGTGTGCTCAACTCAGTTCCCTTACAACAGCGCAACGAATTTGGTCATTAAAAAAACTACACTGCGTCCTAACGTCAAAGCATGCTCCAAAAGTGTTAGATCCTTCTCTGAATCCGATTCTAATGCCACTGATCCCAGAATTTCTGCGACAATATGAATATGAAGAGCCACAAGTGCGAGGTGGAATTCATCTGATGCACTCAGATTACTTTAAGACGCTTGCTGCTTTGGCGTGCGACATGCAACTTGACTCTGTTCTACCGCCAGCCGATATGCATAAGTGGGTTTGGTTCAAGCGCTATTGTATAGCAGTTCGAGTAGCACAATCGTTAATAAAACGAACAGAGCTTCCTCGTGCGTTTTGCCTGGAAGTTAAAAAAAAATTCTCAGAAATGATGCCACCGCAGAGTACTTCTCCATCAACCTCTGTTATGATGAACTCCACGACGTCATTGTCGTCGAGTACAACAAGCAATGCAACACCTACGCCTCCACCTTCATTGCAGCAACAACAGCTGCCTCCTACTACAACCGCTTCAATGGTTAATTCTCTGACACCAAGCACAAGCAATCTGATTCAGTACATAGATTCGGTGATGTCACTGTCAATGCATGATGTCGATCAAAAGGTTGTCAATGAACAAACCCAATTTCTGCACGAAGATCATACTCTCTTCAAAGCTGAGCACGACAGCCAGCTTTTGCAGTGGTTGAACCGACACCCGGAGGATTGGGCACTATCATGGGGAGGAGCAAGCACTATTTACGGCTGGGGTCACAACCATAGGGGACAACTGGGTGGCCTCGAAGGAAGTCGGATTAAAGCTCCCACACCATGCGAAGCCTTGAGTTTATTGCGTCCAGTACAGTTAGCTGGAGGGGAGCAGACACTCTATGCAGTAACTCCAGATGGAAAACTCTTTGCCACCGGATATGGATCCGGAGGACGACTGGGAATAGGTGGAACTGATTCAGTCTCAACCCCGACATTGGTTGAGTCGTTGCAACACGTTTTCGTTAAAAAAGTAGCTGTGAATTCTGGAGGCAAGCACTGCCTTGCCCTAACAGCAGATGGAGAAGTTTATTCCTGGGGTGAAGGTGAAGATGGAAAACTTGGGCACAGCAATCGAATGAGTTACGATAGACCTAAGTTAATTGATGCACTATCTGGTATTGGAATTGTTGACATTGCTTGTGGTAGTGCTCATTCAGCTTGTATAACATCATCAGGACATGTTTTGACTTGGGGAAAAGGAAGATATGGCCGTTTAGGACACGGAGACTCAGAAGATCAATTGCGACCAAAGTTAGTGGAAGCTTTACTTGGATATAGAGCAGTTGACATCGCATGTGGTTCAGGAGATGCTCAAACTTTGTGCATTACTGACGATGATAATGTGTGGAGTTGGGGCGACGGTGATTACGGAAAGCTAGGTCGGGGTGGCTCCGATGGCTGTAAGGTTCCAACGAAGATTGAAAGTCTTTCGGGTCTAGGAGTGATCAAAGTTGAGTGTGGATCACAATTCTCTGTTGCACTGACAAGATCTGGGGCTGTTTATACATGGGGAAAAGGAGACTATCATCGTTTGGGACATGGGACTGTGGATCATGTGCGGAGACCAAAAAAAGTTGCCGCCCTACAAGGAAAAAAAATCATCTCGATTGCTACTGGTTCTTTGCATTGCGTTGCATGTAGTGACACTGGTGAAGTCTACACCTGGGGTGATAACGATGAGGGGCAACTTGGCGATGGCACAGTTAGCGCTATTCAGAGACCAAGGTTGGTTACCGCTCTGCAAGGAAAGCATATTGTTAAAGTTACGTGTGGATCGGCCCACACACTTGCTTTGTCAACGTCGCAGCTTACTGAAAAAGTTCGTCCGCCACCAAACCCGCCATTGGAGTATGATCTAGTAAGAGACCTTCCAGCGGAGGCCCTTCATGCGCGTCTAGTTCTGTTGCATCACTTCTCTGAGCTTGTGTGTCCATGCCTTGCGATGCTTCCGATAGCTGGCGAGTTAAGTTTAGGAGCTTTGAAAGATGTACTCGTATATACAATCAAAGAAGCAGCTTTCCGGAAGGTAATTCAGACAACAATGGTTCGTGATAAGCAGCATGGTCCTGTAATCGAATTGAATCGCATTCAAGTCAAACGTTCACGCAACAAATCTGGCAATGGATTAGCCGGTGTTGATGGAATGAAGAGCGTCTTCGGGCAAATGGTGCAGAAACTGCCTTTATTAACGCAAGAAGCACTTTCGTTGCCACATAGGGTGTGGAAAGTTAAGTTCGTGGGGGAAAGCGTGGATGATTGTGGTGGAGGATACTCTGAGTCTATTGCAGAAATGTGCGACGAGTTACAAAACGGAAGTGTACCTCTTCTCATTAATACGCCAAACGGAAGAGGTGAAGCGGGAGCAAATCGTGACTGTTTCCTCTTGGATCCAATGCTGACATCTGTGCTGCAGATGAACATGTTCCGATTTTTGGGTGTACTGATGGGTATTGCTGTTCGCACCGGTTCGCCTTTGAGTTTAAAGTAAATGAACGTTTAATACAAAATTCAATGAGCTCTATTTACTAAAGTTTTATTTATTTGCAGTATGGCTGAGCCAGTTTGGCGTCAATTGGCTGGAGAAAATCTTCGCGCTAGTGATCTCACCGAAGTTGATCGCGATTATGTAGCCGGACTACTTTGTGTACGGAACATGGAAGACGATCCAAAAGTATTCAGCACTCTCGAATTGCCATTCTCAACGTCGTCGGCCAAGGGCCACGAAGTGCCTTTATCCACACGATACACTCGTATTACCCCCCAAAATCGTCACGAATACGTGCGCCTTGCTTTAAATTTCCGTCTACATGAGTTCGATGAACAAGTAAAAGCTGTTCGTGATGGAATGTCCAAAGTGATACCCGTGCCGCTGCTTTCACTGTTTTCAGCGGCTGAATTACAAGCGATGGTTTGTGGATCTCCTGACATTCCGTTGGGTTTATTGAAATCGGTTGCAACGTATAAGGGATTTGATCCAAATTCAGCTCTTGTCTCATGGTTCTGGGAAGTTATGGAAGAATTTTCTAATCAAGTAATTTCTAGGTCTCTGTTTGTTTGTCAATTTTTTACCAAATTCCCACAACTCTTTTAGGAACGGTCTTTGTTTTTACGCTTCGTTTGGGGTCGAACACGATTGCCACGCACTATTGCTGATTTTCGAGGGCGCGACTTTGTTTTACAAGTCTTAGAGAAAAACCCTCCTGACCATTTTTTACCGGAAAGTTATACATGTTTTTTCCTTCTCAAGATGCCACGGTACTCGTGCAAGGTAAGAATATAATTGAATCAGTGAGTGGAAGAACAGTACAAACGCCAAACTTTATATTAAAGAAAAAGAAAAATAGATATACATAACTCCTTACTGCGCAGATCAAAGATAGAATGGTTTATCGAATAGGGAAAAGAGTTTTATAGGTTCATGTGGTATAGCAACTAATGGTAGTGTGTCAGTTTTACGACTGACAGTCACTTCTACCTAAACTAACCTTACCTACTGAGCAGATAAATAATATATTCTTCTCAAATGATAATCTTTTAAAAAATTGAACTGTTCTTCAACTCACCACTAAGTTGTTGTTGTTCCTTGTTGATATTATTTTAAAATTAAATTTTTTCTTTCAAATTTAAAGGCGGTACTTCTTGAAAAGCTTAAATACGCTATACATTTTTGCAAAAGTATCGATACAGATGAATATGCACGTGTTGCGATGGGCGATCCCACCGAAGCAACTGGTAGCGAAGACAACAGCGATTTAGAATCTGTTGCTAGTCATGATGCTTAAAGACAGCTTTTAATGTACGAGATATTTATAAGAATGGTAAGAAGTTAAAGTTATTTTACAAATGTAAATGAAAATATTCAATATTTTCAAAATTGCTTAATGGGAAGCATTAGTAAGTTTACCTGATTGTTATTGTTTTATTTGTAAATTGGTCTTCGCTTTACTATAGTGAATGCAAAAAAAAATAAAAAATTCTCATTTGTGCTAAAATAGTTATTCAATTTCAAAGGTCATAATATCAGTTTTTCGTATAAATAGCCGGTCAGGTAGACGAATGAATTTAATGAAAATTTAATTTCTTTTACAATGTTTAAATACAAAAGCCAGACATAACCTCTGTAAGCTTTGAATATTATAGTAGAGCCTGGTATTTCTTCAGTTTTTATTTTTGGGTTTCAAAATTAAAATAAGTGATGCAAGGGCGACGTCCGGTACTACTCAATAAATGCTTGATCCAACCCAAAAGTTGTCTTGTATGATTATTGTTTTCTTTGATATTTCATTCGCTAAGTTAAATGTTGGACACCCAGAAGTTATGATTTTTTTTTTTTATATTTAGACATGTTTCTACACATGCAATAGTTAAAGGTCATATCTTTACTATTCAACACAAAAATTAAGAACCATTGCTAATATTTTGTATTCTTTACAATTCTCATTTGTCTTTAAATTTAAAAAATATTTGTGATTTTAATTTTTATTGCATCTACGTACATTTCAAAAAATTATAATTTTTAACTAAATTTAAAATGCCACAAAAGAATTGTGTAGCAAAATGTTTTTAAATTCTCTATCTTCACTCTTTAAAAATTAACAATCGTTAGAAAAGTGTGGTATCGGCAAATAAATGTTCCTTTTCTAGCCGATATTATCCATCTCATTCAAAAACATGAAATACGATACCGAAGAACTCATGGCCTTGAAAATAATAACAAGAATAAATATAAGATGTTTAAATTTTGGAATAATATACATTCTAAGGAAATCAAAATATTTTATATGTAAAACTTTAACTTAATAATACTTATTTCAGTCGTTTTACATACCGATCCAATACTTTTAGAAGATAAAACCATAAAATTCATTCCATTAAGATGAACAGACTTCTGTGACCTGTAAATTGCAAAGCTTATATCTTTAATAAGCCTAACGTTAGCTTTAGAATCGCCATAAAATAAAAGTGATTCCCAGTTACACATGTAGTATGATTCAGACATTTGAGCAGCCTGTTTATTTAAATAAAAATAAGATTTTTTTGCAAAAAAAAAAAACAAAAACTAACATTTTCGCACTAACTTACCGCATTTGTGCAGCGCTGACCAAAAGATCCAATCATCAAAAATTGCAAACAAATAGATACCAACCAAAAAAAGTATCGAAACGTTTCCAAGCTGAGGCCATTCTTTTAATAATCATAAATCATTAGTAAAATTAGATCTTTAAACGTTTATACTTGATGTTTTACCCTTTGTAAGGCAAAAGCGACGGTGCACATTAAAAACACTCCAAATAGAACTAATGTAAATATTGGAAAGCTCAGGAACGACTCAAGCTCTTGAAAGAATCTAAAGAAAATATATGGAATTTTTTTTAATTTTATCATATTTTTTTAACCCGGCGGATATACATTTGAGTCTTTTATGACCCCGAAATTTTTTCTTTTTTTTTTTAAATTTTGTATAGCCTTTTAGTTCATTTTTCAATAAACAAAAATATTTTATGATAAATTTGTCTATGGCTATAGCTATCTTGAAATCCTCTTGGAATTACATTGATTTCTAATATGGGTCATCTCTGCTTTATTTTTTTACTGTGCGCTCGCCCTGGTTGAACAATGGACTCTTGCTTTAAATGCTTATAGTCTAAGAGCTGATAGCTCTTTTTTTCGGTGAAGTTACTATCAAAATACACAAACGTGTAAAAAGTTTTGAAAAATCTCTTCATTACCGAAATAAGCGTCTCAGACATTTTAAGTGTCGCAACGCGCGTATTCGTTCATATATAAAATGAACTTAAAATATAACTTGTTTCTAAAATAAAACAACAACCCAGCTTCTCCGCATATGAACAAAAGGAATATAAAAACAGAATTCTAACTACCGTAACTGTTATACATATAGGGTATCCTTAATCCTTTCGTAGTCACGTGAAAGACTTTCTTTAGCTAACTTACTTATCCAGGTTTTGTTGCTTCTTAATAATCACTTTTAAATTGGCCCGAAATATATTATACATTTCATCTGCCTTCTGTTGATTTAGTGATGTGAACGATTGCACGGACTTCTCATATAATTCACTTAAATCCTTATGCAACATCTGATATCTTGTTGCACAATGCGTTAGTGTTGTACCCACTATAAAATCTTCAGCAGAAATAATACAAGCCGTACAAAATCCTACATATCCAGTGTAAATAACCGTAAATGCATACTTCCAAGGCTCTTGGGCATTGTAAAAAAACTCCATTTTAACCAAGTATGGCTTTGAATTAGACCTTGGATCCCTAGCCACTTTAATTGCTGCACTGAGATAAATAAAGAAAAGAGTAAGAAGAAACGTAGAAGTCATAAAATACACCAATCTCAAGCTATTTTCACAACTTGTGTGTAGTTTTTCATTCTCGATTCTGAAAGAAAGAATGTTTTAAACAATATTTTCACTTTTTTATGCATCACATGATACACTCACTTTTCAACGTATATTTTTTTGTAAAACTTTTGCAAAATATCCCTCATTTGATTCCGACGTAAGATCAAGTGAAAAACCCTTGCTATACCCTGTGTTCCTATAATAAGTGCACATAGCCCTTCAGCCACTTGGGATATGTCTTTTTGGTTAACTTTGATGAAAAGATACTCAGCATAAAATGTAGCAAAAAAGCCTGATAGCAAAATCCAAACCAAGCAATTAACTATAAAATTTTGATACTCTGGGCAATCTTCGGCTAAAGGCCAAACACAATTGAATTTCAAAAGCCAAAACATAATGGATTCAATTCGGACGCCTCGAGCAGTAGTTGGAATAAAAAACTTCATAATGTACTTTTAGTGCTCGTAACTCAAATTAATATTTGCTCAACTTGTAAATTGGAAATGTGTTGAAGATAAAATTTTCTAACTGATTTATAGAAGTTTTAAAAATGATCATTTATTTATGAGTGAGTCCACTTTGCTCAATCTCGTTACAATTTTTTGGGACAACCTCTTTTTTTAATTGCTTCGGCATATTTGAAATTTAGATTAGCTGTTGAATAATAATACCAACATAGAGAAACAAGACATTTAGATTTTAGCAAGTGAATTATTAGAATACGTCCAATTAAAATACAACCCACAATTAATTTCTAAATTACTCAATTACTATTTACACGGTGGTGGTGGTGTTAACGCCTTTTTTGCTTTAAGGAAGGAATATCAATTCATAAACATCATAAATATGACGAGAAATAAGACTTTATAGTCATTATACAAGTTATGCAATCGCAAAAACAAATTTAATGATTTTTTTTTCCAAAATATGTATAACATGGCAGTAAGAGGGAATTTCTGCTATAATTTTAGTCAAAGAACAGTTTTGTAAGTGCATTTTATTCATTGCAATAACAATGAAAATAATTATGTAAAAACTATTTGAATACTATTCATCGAGTAAGAGAAGGTAAATTAATATTTACATGCATAGGTGAGACAGATAAAGTTGGTTTCTTAATTATGTTTGCCAGTACCAACCAGGTTCTGTAGCCAAGGCCGGACAAGCTATATTTAGTAGCGATGCAAATGTGCAGGGCGCTGAACCCAATGAGTGCAGAAACAAGCAACAGTAAGTGACACGTTTTCGCTTGCCACGATAGTAACATTTTTATACAAATCAATTTTTCAAAAAACTGTTACAGTCAAAACTTAAAAAAAAAAATGACAGAGCATCTTTTCCCGTTTTCAATTAATTAATTGAAGTGAATGTGGCCCTAACACAATAGACTGAAAACCGCTATTTTCAACCTCTCGTCCTTACCACGGGTGTCAGAAAAATCCTGCCTGACTTTTGAATTTGATGTCAAGATGCATACACCTACAGACCTTCATACTCATTTTTACTTGCGATATAGGAATATAGGGCAAGTTTTGGATTCGTGAAAAAAAATTTTTCGAGATAACAATCAAACATGACATTGCGATGATAGAGAACACCAAAAAAGTGGGTGGCACAATTCTGTCTGTCCGTATATGGACCTACAGCCTAAACCACAGAAGCAATTTTTCAAATTTTGAACTTAAGGTTTTTTTTGTAACTCTCCAGTGGGGAAATTGATTTTTTGTTTAGCACCAAAAATAACGGTACTTGCCCTACAACCGTAAATAAAAAGTTTAATTATATCAAAAACGGCTCTCTATTGTAGATAAGGTGTACTTTTTTATAAAAAAAAATTGTCAAAAACCATTATTAACATAAACGATTTTTAGTCAAAACTTTTGTGCAAAAGCTCTTTTACAATGTTAATAATATTGCATATCAAATCTTTGAAAGTAATAAATTTTGGATTTTTAAAGAAATATTATTTTTTTTCAAAATCCAATATTTCAAAAATAAGTTGATTATTTTTTTGAGACTATGTTAAAAAATGTATTATAATGCATATTCGAAATTGGCATACCAAAACTTTATAAAAATGTTTTTAAAATTTTATATATAATTTTTTTTAGAAAACCGCTCTAACGATTTTAAATTTTTTTGCACATACTCATATTTTTTGAAGTAATCAAATAGCAAACTTATTTTTGAGCTCTAAGTATTGTAACTAGTTTCTTATAATATTAAAAGAACGATTTAAATGCTTTTTTTATATTTTTTTGTAATTACTTTCATATTTAAAAAATCTTAATTCCAAGCAACTTGAACATAAGAGCAAGTACGTGTGATCCAGTCGTGAATTTTATTTTGTTATGTCTTCAACCCAAAAATGTGCTGCAAGCTCCTAGACTGCTATCACGTTTTGTTACAAACAAAAAAATTCCTTGCTTGGCTCAAATCTTATTTGTTTCACAGATGTTATTCTTTGAATTTTAATCGCTACCATTCCAAAAAATGTATAGTTTATTCTAGATTTGTGCTTGGGTCCAATTTTTTTCATTTCATTCATAAATGTTCTTCCGTCAGTCTAAAAGTACTTAAACTGCCTTATCTATGCTTTGAAAGCATTTCTAATAATCTTGATTGTGAAAAGCTTCACAGTGATTTTAATCCTTTTTATACGTGGTGTGAAAGAAGCCCCTAGGTGGTAGAATCCATTGAATTAATCTTCCTTTTTTTAAAATGATTGAACACAGTGCAAGCGTTAGGAAAAAAAGGAAAGATTTAAAAGGAGATACCGATTTACATTGGTTTTGAAATTCTGAATATGAAAATGGGAGGACAAAATAGAGCCGGGTAAAGCATTCCACATACGTGTGGTTCCGCTAAAAAAAAAGAATCTCTGTACTTAGCAGTACGTCCGAAATGGGGCTCAAGGGTAAACTGATGAGCATTGATGGCAGTGCGAGTATTACGGTGGAATTGTTTAAGGGCAGGAATGCAACTGGCTATTTCACTAGAACACTGTTTGTAAAAATAGCGATAAAATAAGGAGAGGCATGAAACATTATGTCGATGTTCAAGAGACTCAAATGTTTCCATTAAAGTACTATCACTTATCATTTTTAAAGATTTTTTTCGATACGATCCAAGAGACTTAAATGGGTTATGGGAGCACCAGCCCAAATGTGAGAATTGTATTCAAGCTTTGGGCTAATGAAGGCTTTGTATTATTATTATTATTATTATTATTATTATTATTACTTTGCAGCGTTTTTGGTGACGTTGAATATGTGATCGTTCCACAGAAGGTGATCTGTGATGCACATACACAGAACTGAAAGCTGTTCAGTTTTCTCGATTCTAGTACCGCTCATGGATAGCGGGGGTGAGTTTTGCTTTAATGACATCAGACAGCATCGGGTTTTTGAAGCATTAAACTCCACACGGTTTTCAGTTCCCCACTGGACAATGCTGTCAAGATCAGAATTTAATGAGCTTATCATAGTATGCCATTCAAGTTCCAAATCCAAATTGCAGGGATGTGAATCTAGAAACGAATATACAAAAATGAGGATGCTATCATCAGCAAAACAATTTAATGGATTAGAAGTTTCAGATAAGAGATCACTAATAAAAATGAGAAAGAGTGTAGGAGACAAAACGGAGCCCTGGGGCACACCCGAATTTGTTGCTTCATATAAAAGCAGACTTAAGCTTATTGATCTACCCAGTCTTGAGAGTAGACGTTCTTGTATTGTTGCTTTTTTATTGTTAAGTTTTTTGATAGTCATATTGATGCTTTTAACTTTTTGTTTTTTGTCTCGCGTTAATTTTAATATTCCGCAACGTAATTTGAGAGTTCTACCTGACCATTTGTATATAATCCACTATCGTGTCGTATCCACTATTGGTATAACGTAAATATTATATATTTATTTATCAAATCTTTTCTAATACCAAATATTGACTTTTAAAACTATTAATTTGTCTAAACCCCAAGTTACAAACATGTAAACTAGATTAAAAAAAATAAAACTTTCACGAATATTAAAATGAAATATTTAAGCTGCAATTTCATATATATTTTACGTAAATGTAACTCAAATCAATTTTTTATTTTTAATTAAATTTCTATCGAAATAGTTGGTAAATTCACCCTGGGAACATGCCACGGTAGTGACATTTGGGGTACAAAACAGTTTTTTTTTTAATAACGGGTGATTTTTTAGCTGGTTTGGTTTTGGCAACACTGGTTTTGACAGCTGACGTGTGTTTAGTACCTTGTGTCACTGTCAAACAGCTTCAATTTGGTTTGCAATTTAACCATGGATCGTCTTACAAATGAACAACGCTTGCAAATTATTGAATTTTACTATCAAAATTCGTGCTCGGTTCGAAATGTTCATCGCGCGCTGCTTCCATTTTATGGTCAGCATTCTCGACCTTCTGAGCAGTCTATTCGGAAGATTGTGACCAAATTTCGCACCAAATTTACTTTGTTGGACATTAAACCACCAACACGTTTACGTACTGTGCGTAGTGAAGAAAATATTGCGGCCGTATCAGCTAGTGTGACAGAAGACCGCGAAATGTCGATTCGGCGCCGTTCCCAGCAGTTCGGCCTTTGTTACAGCACTACGTGGAAAATTTTGCGGAAGGATTTGGGCGTAAAGCCTTTTAAGATACAGCTGTTGCAAGAACTAAAGCCAGCCGACCTACCACAACGCCGAATTTTTGTGTGAATGGGCTCTTGGAAAGCTGGCCGAGGATCCGCTTTTTTATCGAAAAATTGTGTTCAGCGATGAGGCTCATTTTTAGTTGAATGGGTACGTAAATAAGCATAATTGCCGCATTTGGAGTGAAGATCAGCCAGAAGCATTGCAACAGCTACCAATGCATCCCGAAAAAGCCACTGTTTGGTGCGGTTTATGGGCCGGCGGCATTATTGGGCCATATTTCTTCAAAGATGATGCGAATCGCAGCGTTACTGTCAATGGTGAACGCTACCGAGCGATGATAACAAACTTTTTTTTGCCCGAAATGGAAGTTCTTGACTTGCATGATATGTGGTTTCAACAAGACGGTGCCACATGCCACACAGCACGCGAAACAATGGCGCAATTGCGAGGCGAGTTTGGTGAACAGTCAATTTCACGTTTAGACACCATTAGATTATTTTTTGTGGGGGTATGTCAAGGCTAATGTCTATAGGGACAAGCCCGCTTCGATTGACGCACTGGAAGCCAACATCCATGCATTCATTCGTGAGATACCGGCCGATATGTGTGAAAGAGTATGCCAAAATTGGACTCAGCGGATGGGCTACCTGAGACGCAGCCGCGGTCAACATTTGCATGAAATTATCTTTAAACATTAAATTGCAAGGTTCAAACTATCGATTCAAATAAATATTTCATTCATTTTTTCGAATTTTGTGTGTTTTTTTTTTTTTTTAATTTCTAAACCTCTTAAAAAATCACCCGTTATAACGCTATTGAAGTTTCCAAAAACCACTCATGTAAACAAAACATCCTGAGTGGTTTTTGGAAACTTTATTGCTCTCTATCTTTGTAGGGACTAGCTATAGACAGTTTGACCTGTGACAACAATTGTTCAAAATTGCAAGCTAAATATATGTTGTATGCACCCTTTTTCCCTCCGACCAATAGGTATTAAAATAAATCGATGCTTAAATATACGTCAAAATTTACACTTGTTCGACAAGTGTTAAGGTAGGCAGACAAACGGTTATTGGTTAAACCCCTCAAAGCCTATTATTGATATGAATTTCAAAAGTATGCAAATGACTTGTCTTTTTATGTCGTTGGCTGTTAGAATATAAATACAGTGGGAAAAAGTGAAAAAAAATGTTAGTAAATAAATACCTTAAACCGCCAAGGGACGTAAGAGTATCAGTTTTCTGAGAATCACCCATATACTTATTTGCTTACTTAAGGTTGTGCGAAAGTGCAGGGTGGACCAGGCCCTCAACCAACGAGCTTCTTTCATTCCAGCCGGCTTGGTTTCTAGTTAGCTGTCTGCAGTTTCGCACGCCAAGTTGGTTTAAGTTCTCTTCCACTTGCGTGCGCCACCTATTACGCTGTCCTCTACTTGGCCGACCCACAGGGTTGGATTCAAAGACGTTCTGGGCCATTCTCTCTACAGATGACCCAGCCATCTCAGTGGTTAGCTTTTCATTCGTGCCTAGATCGGTGTCGCTGAAAACCCCCTGCAGTTCGTTTTTGAATCTTCTTCTCCTTTCCCCATCTATGTAGACGGGAAAAAAAATCACCGGAGATTTTTCCTCTGAAAATAGCCTAAAGCGTTCTCATCTACTATTATAAGTGTCCATGCCTTTACACCATACATCAGGGCCTGGTTAATTAGCGTCTTATGCAGGAATACTTTATTTACTCGAGAGAGGGCGTTGCTTCTGAATTGCCTTCTTAGCCCAAAGAAACTGCGATTGGCAAGAGTAATTCTTCGTTTGTTCTCAGCACCGATATCGGGTGTCATTTCTTGTTGCCAACATATATTTGGTCTTGCCTTCATTCACATTTAATCCCATCTTCTTGGCTTCCTCCTAAATACTCACGAAAGCACCACTGACATCACTCTGTGTTCGTCCGATTATATAAAGATCGTCGTAAGCGAGTAGTTCAACAGACTTCTGTAACATTGTGCCCCTAGTGTTGCTGATGCCGATTTTGGAAGTCTATGGTTTGGCCTTTGGAATACCCTCACTATTAAGTCAGCTTTATTTTGACTCCTTTCTTATAAACAATGGAAACAATCTAGTCTCAATTATAACCAGATAGTTAAAAGAGTAAGGTGGCAGACTTAAACAATCTTATCGTCAAATCTGAGAAATATCTCCACATATTTTAGTACAATGAAATGTTTTTAAGTATAACAATATTAACTTTTTGATAAATAATATTCAACAAATTCATGAATTCGAATTTTAATATTTCATTTTCTTTCTTTTACAGCGTGTGCATTTAAATGTTTTTGAAAAACATACAAATACACAAACAAAAAAGTGGAAGAGAACAATACACCCCAGTGAAAGGTTTGCCCCATATTTGTTATCAATTCAGAAGAAATCTCATAGTAGCGTTACTGTTCTAATTTAGTTGGTTTCCTATATAGTTTAATCATCAACTATCAAGAAAACATTGTAGTTGTTAACAGAAATTTAAAATAAATAAAACTAAAAACTATTTGCATACAACAACACAAAATTAAAAAAAAAGACAAACTAAATATTCATATACTCGTAATGTATGTATAAGCAAATGAATCACTTTATTGATAGAATTGATTGTAGTTCCTCATTTTGATTTACTATTTTAATTTCTCATAACTTGAATTTATTTTTGGAAGTAAAGATTTAAAACAAAAAATACATACACACATACATAATACCAATAACTAAATTCGTAGAAATAGAAGTTAAAATTAAGTGTTATTGAAAGATAGTATTATATTTTTCCTTATAATGTTATTTATAGAAGAAAACTGTTTGATTTGCATACACAAAACATAATTTAGAAAACAAAATTGTAATTGCAAATAAAAACTAAAATAAAAACACGAAAATAAAATTATTTTATATTAGACCCGTTCAGAAAAATGAGATCTCAAGCACCTCGGAAGTATAAACAAGATTCCTCAGCAAAATTTCTAAGTACTGAGGTGAGAAAATGTTGGACGTTCTTGCTAAATAGAGCACAATTGTTAAGATTTCATTCTTCTGAAGTGGCCATTTTAGAATTTTAATTTAAATGTTTGTAGGTATTCATGTATAGTAGTTTTTTGATTTTTAAATATCATTACTGCTTAGTAAATTAAGTAAATTAAAAAATGAACATCGTTTAAGATATCCTAACAACTATTTCCAAAGATCTTTTCCTTTTGACTTTTCATTATAATATGCAAAAAGAGAAAGAAATTGGCCAGAACATACCTATTTACGCCTTTACTTTATTGTTAATAGCATTTATTGAACTTATTTATAATTTAATATTTTTTTTACATTTTTATTATTATTTTAATTCTCTTTCACTTAAAGCCAAAAAATGTATTACGATCAAAATTTTGTATCTATTAGAAATTAGCATAAAGCTTGAACTCTGTCTTACAAAATTGTAGATGTAATTATTGTCAATTTTGCAACATTAATAATAAACTAAACAAAAGCATTATATATGTATAATATTCGCCTTTTGGAAGATTTGAAAAAAAAAATGAAAATTGAATTGAATAATGCAACCTTTTTCCTTTAATTGCATTAAGTATATTAATGCATATCTATTTTAAGTTATTTTCTATTTATTACTGTTTTTAATTTCCAATAAACTGAAAACTTATAAAATATACATAATTATGGACATGGAAATAAGAAAGTGGTGTTTTTGTTTTGCTGTAGCGAGTCGCTATTCGTTATTTTAAAATTCTGAACAACATTAATTAAGTGCCTAAAACTTTAATTCCAGTTTCGTACTACAAAATTTATTCATGTTTGTTCTGTGGTTTATTTGATATAGATATACATTTTAATAATTTAAAGTTTGCGCACCTTTTTATATTATGTAGAAATAATTGTTAAAAATTCTGCAAACGAAATTGCAAGAACTTTCAAAGTGAAAAATAATTTTTTGAAAATTCCAGCTTTGATTTCTTTTAATTAAATTTAATCTCCCTAATAGTAATTAAATTAGCATAACAAATTTTTACTTGGGATATTTAAAATTTTAAACAGTTATATGAACATAATATGTGTGTACATAATTTAAATTAATATAAAAAAAATCTTCAACGATTTTTTTTTTTAAATTTTGTTTGCAAAAATTCATTCCTGTTCAAAAATTCAAAAATCTACCATTCATTATTTAGCTCAAACTGAGAAATATTTAAATTTAGCAGTTCAAAGGATAACTTTTATACTTTTCAACATTCTTCTAATCAAAGATAAAATTCCCATAATTTTTATAAATAACTGCAAATAATGATTAACAACAGATTAAAATTTAATTAGTCACATTGGGACATTAAGGGTATTCATGCAACTTCGTAAGACCCCAGATAAGTTTACAAATTGGATACATTTATCTTTTGGTTAATGAATAGTTAAATCTTGTATGGGAAATGAAGGATTATTACCTAGCATTTAATCAAACGGTAATTCATGCAAACTTTGCATAAACTTATCATTTTACACAATTTGTAAACTTACGGCGTTGCATGAATACCCTCATTAAAAAACAATTCGTTGAAAGTTTTATAACTTAAATTTGATTTTTAAGTTAAAATCTTTACCCAGCAACCAGTGGCGTAGCGAGTACTTCGAGGTGCCCCGTATCAACCATTTTTAATGGCCCCCTTTTTCCTGGCAGCGGCCCATTCTTAGGAATACAATTTTTTTCATAAAAAAAAATAAACTTGCATCAGCTTTAAGATAAGTTTATTTTAAAAATATAACAATGTAGGACATTGACATAATTTAGTCTTAAATCAATGGTGGTTCAATATTTGCCATTTTATTTTGTACGTTAAAACGAAAAAATACGGCTTTTTTAAATATCTTGATAATCGGTAATTTTTCCAAAAGATTTAAATTTAGATTAAAGAATAAAGCTAACTAAAACTTATAAAACTTTTTTTCATAAGAACAATATATTTTGATAAAAAACCAGCTTAAACCCGAAGTGTGCTCAGTATTTAGATTCATCTCAAATGAAGAGTGGCACGTTTCTGCGAAAATATGTTGATATATCGAAATCTTTTATAAATTTTTTCTAGTAAATTGGTCATGAAGTTCTTGCCGGTTTTTCTCTAAATTATTGATGGTATGGTAAAAATAATCTATATTTGTTTGGTACAGATTAAAATAAGCTAAAATTTGCACCCTAACCCCCGTAAAAATATTAGCCTGAACCCAAATAAAGCGACAGTTACAGCTATTATTTGGCCAGTATATATTTCTTGAGCGCTCAGTATTTTTCCTCAATTTTTTCACAGAGCAGGAGAGTAAAATATAAACCATATTCCTCACATAGAAGTCAAAACAACTCTCGTTTTCTTTTCTTCTTATGCAATTTACTGCAACTAAAAATAATTGAACAAGTGAATCCAAAGAAATTCAGTCTCAGTTTTTAAGGGGAAAGTTTTTTTTTTTTTTTTTTTATCCGATGGAAATCTTCAAAAGACACTCGGTAAGAATCGGTACCAAGTAGTGTGGGACTCTTACCGCACTAAAACCACCGGTGAATCAGGACCAATCTATGAAAGATCGACAAATGATTTTTCTTTCTTAATTTATCAGTCGCATTGTGGGAAGTTTAAGTTATAACACTTTCCATAGCTTTTAGACCATCAGCTCATGAGGCTTGGTTCT
The DNA here is from genome assembly GCA_946251815.1 of Dasysyrphus albostriatus. NCBI lineage: Eukaryota > Metazoa > Arthropoda > Insecta > Diptera > Syrphidae > Dasysyrphus > Dasysyrphus albostriatus. Next base: position 78,154,833 of record OX276336.1, read on the forward strand.
TCTTAATCTCCGAACATTGTCTCGTACATTTAAGACGGTCTCCATTTCGGAGTTGGTATGACTTTGCAGTCGCTGATTGTGTGATACAGCGTGTTTTTTAACCACTTCTGTAACCATTTCAATTTGAAGGTCACGATGTAGATCGCTATTTCTTATAACCAAGGGGCATTTATTATTCCGCGAATTTTTGGATGGGTTCAGTATTTGTTTTCTTTGTACAGCCCCATAGTTGGATGCCATATGTCCAAACGGGTTTTAGTACTTGCTTATATAACATTAGCTTGTTCTGGATAGATAGGTCAGAGTTCTTTCCTAGTAACCAGTACATTTTTCTGTACTTCAAGTTTAGTTCGTCTTTTTTCTTTTTGATGTGCTCTTTCCATTTAAGCTTTGCATCCAAAGTCATTCCAAGGTATTTGGCAGAGTATTGGAGTAAGGTATTGTTGTACTGTTTATAAGAATTGGAACATTGTTTATTTTTTTGTTAGTAAAGTTTATATGCGTCGATTTTGTTTCATTTAGTTTGATTCGCCATTTTTGCGTCCAATCATTAACTTTATCGATTGCATTTTGCAGTTTTTGTGTAGCCTTCGTAACGGATTTATCTGGCACCAATATTGCAGTATCATCAGCAAAGGTGGCCATGATAGCGTTGATGTCCACTGGAATATCCCTTGTATATAACAGATACAGGGTTGGTCCTAGGACACTTCCTTGTGGTACACCGGCTTCAATTTTCAGTATTTCGTAGTACTGCCTGGGAAGATCCCTTTGCAGTTTGTACTCAAGTCCCAAGTGCCAAACCTTGTCAAAGGCTTGAGCAACATCTAAGAATATAGCCGAGCATACTTGTTTTTCTTCAAGTGCCTTTTCCACAACATCCGTAATCCGATGCACTTGGTCTATCGTGGAATGTTTATTTCTAAATCCAAACTGATGGCTCGGAATTAGTGTTCTTTCTTCTATTATTTTGCTTAGTCTTTTCAGAAGCAGTTTTTCGAAAACTTTTGCCATGATTGGTATAAGCGGTATAGGTCTGTAAGATGTTACTTCTGTTGGTGGCTTACCTTGTTTAGGTATAACAATGACTTCTGCAATTTTCCAATGATGTGGCACATAATTTCATTTCATTCATAAAAAATAAAAAAAAAATAAATTTGGTGGCACAACAGCTCGTGAAGAACCAAGGCCTAGTGACTTACAACTCTCAACCATTCCTGTGTGCATATTTTTGGCAGGAATGGAGTGGACCTACAATTTTTGGCCGAGTCCGAACGGTTAGGTGAGAAGCACTTATTCATGACAAGTACACTCTTGGAGGATTTGTCAGTTCCCCGCAAGAGGCAGTACCTCGGAAAAAAAACATTTCTGTTTTTAGGTGGCAGTGGCCGGGAATCGAACCCAGACCTTTGGCATGACAGTCCTACGCACTAACCATCATGCCACTAAGTACTACCATTTCATTCATAACCTGAGCAGTTATTAGATCTTACCTTGGTTTCGTTTAATACCTTTTACTACGAAAAAGTCTATAAGGTCTGGTATTTTGTTAGAATCAGATGGCCAGTATGTTGGCGAGCCAGAAGAATAAAATTCGCAGTTGTATTTGCGGCCTGCTTGATATAGCCGTTTGCCTTTCGTTGTTATGAGCCTAGATCCCCAATGGGTGTGTTTAGCATTGAAGTCGCCACCAACAAGGAAGTTATGTCCTAACAAATTTAGGAGTTCTGCATAGTCTTCTTCAGTTGGAGAGCGCCTCGGAGGGCAGTATATAGACGCTATCTTAAACTCTTTCTTTTTTATACCAATACTAATTGTGGTTACTTGCATGTTTTCATTAGTAAACTTCGGCTCTTCATAGTGTGTTAAGCACTTTTTTATTAGTATTGCTGATCCTCCCCTAGCTTTGTCAGCTGGGTGCGGAGCGTGATAACACGTATAGTTAGGTAATTTATTATCAAGATTTTGTTCTATAGCGAGGTGAGTTTCGGACACCAAACAAATGTCTATATGCTCTTTGTCCAAAAAGATGTTTAGTTCTGATACATGTTGTAAAAGACCGTTTGCATTCCATGTTGCGATTTTGAGTGTTGTAATATGTTTTTAAAATAAAAGAAAAGACTTGTGTATTGTCCGAGAGCTGATTTAATAATGATGAATTTTCTTTGTTATAATGTGTTCATACTTAAAACTATGCTGACTCCATATTCACACATTTGTGGAGTCAGCAAAAAGAATAATATCAAATGCGAAAAAAGAATAATATAAACACGATATGCAATGCACGTTGTTCATTGCATATCGTGGGAAGATTATGGTGTGCTGATGTGCACAATGTCGCTTCGCGACGTATCAAGTGACGAGTGGTATTCGTCACCTGACCCGTGCATACACTATGTGCACATAAACACACTACACCTCCCTTCTTTTAGGAAATAACGTAATTACATGGAGTTATTTAATTGTACATAAATTTTAATGATTAACAAATTAAAAATTAATATATTTTTATTTCATATATTTTAATTATTACATCATTTTTTTTTTGTCAGTAATATTTGATTTATTATTTATTTATTTTATTTTTCTTATTATTTTTTTTTTTGCTTACAGAAATTATTTTTTGTACATATATTGATAAAAAAAAAACTCGAAAAATGTATGTTTAATAAAAATTTGAGTGAAGGAGAACAAATATTAAACATTATTAAAAAAACAAATTTGTTGTTTCTATTTCATTAAAACTCTTAAGTATTATATATTTTTAATCTATTCTTATGTACTTTCTGCTTTTTGTTTTTATTTGTTTTTATAATTATATTATTATTGTTTTCAATTTCTACGACCTCGAAGGGGCCTAAATAAACGGGATCCAACTTATGACCTGATTCGTTTCTTAGCATAACTTTATCTCCTAACTTTAAATCGAGACTAACTATTTTTTTATCGTAATAATCTTTATTTTTAGCTTTATTTACTTCTAATAGTATTTTAGCTCTCTTATATGCCGTTTCTAATCTAAATTTTACTTCCTTAGCATAGTTATCTACATTATATATAGGATCTATCCTATCTATTGAATTAAATTCTATTGGTAAGTTACTTTGCTTACCATAAACAAGTTCGTATGGACAATAATTATGTGCCATAGATGGTGTCGTGTTGAAACAGTAAACGAAGAATGGAAGCCAAACATCCCAATCTGTTTTGTCAACGGATATATAGGAACGAATATATTCGTTAAAAGTTCTATGGCTCCTTTCTACTGTTCCAACGGTTTGGTGGTGATGTGCTGTAGACGTTATATTGTCTACTTTTAAATATTTGCACAAGTCGTTTATAATAGAATTTTTGTATTCTGTTCCCATGTCCGTAATGAACGTCTTCATTGGACCGTACTTCAGAATAAAAGATTCAAATATTGCTTTTGCAATCGTTTTTGCGTTTTTATTTGCAACTGGAATGGCTACTAAATATTTTGTAAGGTCACAAATTAAAGTGACTGCATACTCGTTTCCATTCTCTGATCGAGGTAAAGGACCAATTGTATCAACTATTACCTTGTCAAAAGCATATGTGGGTGTATCTGTTTTTATCAGTGGTGTTTTCGTATGTTTAGTTGTTTTCGACGTCAGGCATTTGTGGCATCTTTTTATGTGTTCTTTAATATGACGAGTCATATTTTTCCAATAAAAGTGTCTTTTTATTTTTGCTAGCGTTTTAGTTATGCCTGTATGACCTCCTGTAATTGGATCGTCATGGTACGTAAACAGTATTGCTTCTTGATTTTTTTCATTTTTTATTTGGGTCACCGGCTTGAGTAGCGCTACTCGTAATGATTTTAATATTTTGTTGCCCATATTTTTGAAAGATTCAATTGAAATTAATTCAAATATCTTTTCGCACGGTGCCACTTTTAGTTTTTTGATTTTTAATATACCGGCTTCTTTTTCGAGCCTTTGGAAGAACTGACCTAAATCGAGAGTTCCATTGGTATATAAATCTCTAACTACAATTCTTGCTATAATTTTGTTCCCACGTTTAAATAAACATAAGGAATCCGTTATTCGCAAGGTCACTACTTTTCGTACTTCGTCATTAAAAATGACTTCAAATACTTTGGGCTTAGAAGCAATGTCAAGAGATTGCTTATGCAGATCTACTTGTTTTTCTCCTGCGCAGGATTTTTTCTGTTTACTTTGGTGCCTGGTAGTGACTTTCAGGACTCTAGCTTGTAAGTCTTTGAGCTCGGATATTGTTATCCTAGACAGGGCATCTGCCACGAAATTGTCTTTTCCCTTTAGGTATTCAACCGTGAAGTCATACTCTTCTAATTCTAGCCTCATGCGTGTTAACTTTGAGCTGGGGTTTGTCATGGAGAATAAATACGTGAGTGGTCTGTGATCTGTTTTAACTATGAAGTGTTTGCCATATATATATGGTCGAAAATGTGTTATTGCCCAGTGAATGGCTGTGAGCTCTTGTTCTGTTGTGCTTTTATTGCTTTCACCTTTTGTGAATGAACGTGATGCATAAGCTATTGGGAGTTGAATTCCGTTATGGTTTTGGGTTAAAACCGCTCCACATGCTTGTTTACTTGCATCAGTTATTATGCAAAATTCTTTTTTAAAATCTGGGTATTGTAATAGGGTTGGTTCAACTAATTTATTTTTCAAATATTGAAATGCTTTTTGGCAATCATCTGTCCACACAAAAGGAATATTCTTTTTACATAACCTCGTTATGTGCCGTGAATAGTCGGCGAAGTTTTTAATAAATCGTCTGTAATAGTTGCAGAGTGCAACGAATCGTCTAGCGCTATCCACGTCGTGTGGGACTGGATAATTTTTGATGACGTCATATTTTTTGTCATCTGGCAATACTCCTTTATCTGTGCATTTATGACCCAGAAAAGTCACTTCATGCATAAAAAATGAACATTTTTGTGGATGCAATTTTAAATTGTATTTTCTACATATGTTAAAAACATTTGTTAGATTTTTAAGCATATGTTTTTCGGAACAGCCTATAACCATAAGGTCGTCCATGTAGAGAAATGCTTGTGAAGGTTCAAGTCCAGAGAATGCTATGGTCATCATTCTCTGGAATGAATTTGGCGCTATTTTTAAACCAAAAGGTAGTCGCGTAAAACGATATGAGCCATTGCTCGTTGAAAAAGACGTTAAATTTCTGGAACTTTCTTCTAGTTCGATTTGATGAAAACCTGACATTAAATCGAGGCATGAAAAATATTTTGCTCGACCCAATTGATCAAGGATGTCATCAATTCTTGGGAGTGGAAATTTATCAGATAAAAGTTTTTTATTCAATTGACGATAGTCGATTACTAATCGCCATTTTTTTTCTTCGGAACCCGGTAGGGCTTTTTTGGGAACTAGTAAAAGCGGGCTATTATATTCAGATACAGACGGTTCGATTATTTTGTCGTGTATCAATTTTTTAACTTGTTTTTGAATTTCTTCAACATGACTGTGAGGACTTCGGTAGTTCTTTATATATACTGGTTCGCTATCTTTCAATCTCAAGTTTTGCTTATAAAAATTATTTGTGGTTATGGATTCGGTTTCCAATCCAAATACATCACTATATTCGGTGCATACTTCTGTTAATTGTTTTTTGAATTGGGGCGGAAAATTTTTCTTTAGTTGATTTAGGACTGATTCTGTTCTACTATTTCGATTAGTGTGGACCACATCATAGTTTGAGAGTGGTTCATATTTTAAGTTATTTAAACTGGCCAGTTGGTTAGTATCGGTTGTATTTAATAGACGAACTAATGCAAATTGTGATGTTGCTATTGCATTTGCAACATAAATGCCATGTTTTATTTCTTGGTTGGGAATAAAAATGAGGTCTTCTGTTGTTTTTATTTCAATTTTTCTTATTACTTGTGATCTTGCTGGTAGAAGTAGTGAATTATTACCACAACTATATGTTATTGGAACATAAATCGGAAAATTTAAATTATTGGGTCTGATTATAAACCAATCTTCAGTTGGTTTGAAGTCTAATTTGCAGTTAAATTGTTTTATAAAATCCATACCTATGATTCCATCACATGGTATTGTAAAATTTGAATTTACTATATGGAAATTGTGTGGGATGATGTATTTATCTGTTTGAAGCTCTATTGGGGCTAGACCTTGGGATTTTACTATTCCCTGGCCTATTCCTTGGATACTTATAATCTTGTCATTTTGGACGTCTTGGTAAAAATCAGAATCTTCTTTTAGAAGTGAAATATCTGCACCTGTGTCTATAAGGAATGTGAGTTTATGTTTAGTAAATACATTTATAAATGACACGAAAATATTGAGATTAAAATTGATAGCATGGACCTTTGTATTTATAAATTGTTTCCTAAAGGGTCTTGGCAGTTTTCCGAGTTACTTTGAGTAATTCGAACATTATTGTGGTTGTTATTATTATTATGGCCACGGTACGAGTTACCACGGCCTCTAAAGTTGCCTCTAGATCGGCCATTTCCCCTGTAATTGTTTTGGTTATTGCGGTAGCGATTATTGTGATGATTACCTCTTCCGTGGTAATTTCCACGATAGCCTCTATTATTGGTTTGCTTGTAAAACAAAACAGTATTAGAATGTCCGGTTGCATCTGTGCAACTATTTACGAATTTGGACATGGCCTCATTCATATCGCTGAATGTGCCAGCCTGCATTATAAGTTTTACCTTATCAATAGAACAATTTTGTGTCATAGCCTTGACAGCGAGCGTTGTGCTGTATTTAGCAGCTAAATCAGAAGCTAAACCATCGTTGATATAGGCTCCTTCTAAACACTTCGTCAATTTTTCTATTTCTTGGACATATTGATTTGCTGTCTTATTTTTTTGTTGTAGATTTAGTAATTTCGCAGAAATTACATCTACTGAATCTCCTTTTACTTTTGCATTTAGTTTTTCAACTATCTCAACTATCGTTTGTTCATTACTTATTAGATTTCTAGCATGTCCCTTTAGTTTGGTCTTTATGAGACTAATTGCTGATACTTCGTGTGCTCCTTTTAAGGAATCAATAAGGAGAAGGGCATCTTTGAAGCTTTGTAAATTTTCTGCCTTTCCATCAAACTCAGGTAAGAGTGATGAGGCCAGTTTAAGAAATTCTACTAAAGTTTGGGCCATGTTTTCCTTGATTTTTATAATTGGTTGTGGGAATTCATCCAGTGTTTCAATTTCACTGTCAGATTCTGTATTTACTACTGGTTTTGATTCGTCTAAACTTTCTATTTGATTTTCATTAAACTCAGCGTGAAGCTCTAATTCATCTGGGACATGTATTTCAATTTCCCATTTAATGCTAATATTTTTTAACTTAGTGTTAAGTGTTTTTAAAAGCTTCCTACAATCTTTTTCATGATCAGCTGTCAATTCATTTTTGTATGCGTTGAAAACATTGACAATACTATTGTAATGGGATATTAGTGTTTTAATATGGTTTTTTAATGTATCTACTCTTATTGTTGTATTTTTGTTAATACATTTGTAAGATTTTTGGAAATTGTCTTTAAAACCGTTTATTTTTATTGCTAATATTTTCCATTCCATTTTAAATTTTATCTAAGTCGTTTGCTCGGCTTATGTAGCGTTTTTGACTATATTTTGTTTAAAAAAAAAAAAACAGAACGGCAGAAGAATGCATCAAATTTCTTTTAGAAGTAATTAAATATTGGATTTTCGATGGTTTGTACAATAAACAGATTAGTTCAATAGATTTACAATAAACAGATTAGTTCAATAGATTTAAGCTTCATATATAACAATTAACACACATTTTTTTTCACGATGAATTATAAAAATATATTACCATTGCTGGGCTGGATTGATTTGATCATCATCATTTGATTGCTGGGCAGCTATGATTTGAAGATTATTGTTGTTTCGTTTTCCGAGTTTAGCTGAGGTCGGAGGTCCACACAGATGGCGATAGTGGTCTGTCAACTTCCGAATGATCACTTTCTAATGAATGTATATCACGAGTTATTTTGTCGTAAAAGGAAGTTTTGTTCGTTCCCAATTAAAAATGATGAAGGAATACGAGGTGGTGGGTAGTGGTAGATGAAAGGCAAACATGTTCGTATCGCTTTTACACTTTCCGAGCACATCATATCATTATTTACTTTTCAACTGATTTTAGGAGGCAAACATGTTCGTCGTGGTGGTGGATGAAAGGGTATTTTCTATCCAAAGATGGTTCCTCTTTTTATTTGTAATCAAAATGCGCACTTCACAAATAATTGGACAAGCGATTTGCCGGCTTGATATTTTTAAAACGCACAATGTTCCGATGTGTTTTATGTTTTTTTTTTTTTTTTTTTTAATAATTTAAAATAAAGACATTTTTGGATTGAATTAAGTTAATAAAACAACAACAACAAAAAAAAAAAAAACTTATTTTTAATTTTATATGGACAGAATCACTGTCACGGTCGCCATGTAATATGTTTTTAAAATAAAAGAAAAGACTTGTGTATTGTCCGAGAGCTGATTTAATAATGATGAATTTTCTTTGTTATAATGTGTTCATACTTAAAACTATGCTGACTCCATATTCACACATTTGTGGAGTCAGCAAAAAGAATAATATCAAATGCGAAAAAAGAATAATATAAACACGATATGCAATGCACGTTGTTCATTGCATATCGTGGGAAGATTATGGTGTGCTGATGTGCACAATGTCGCTTCGCGACGTATCAAGTGACGAGTGGTATTCGTCACCTGACCCGTGCATACACTATGTGCACATAAACACACTACAGTGTTCTGTCCATCATTGTTTTTTAAGAGCGACTTCTTCGCTTAGCTGTTTTATGTTTAAATCTTGTTTGTCAATCCTTTTCAGGATAAGTTCAAGCATTTCTTTAATAGATGTTTCTTCGTTCTTCCGCACATTTTTAACAATCTGGGAATAGGATTTATTTTCATCACTTTTGCTTAGTGCAATTGCTTTTGGCGGTTGAAAGGGGAAAAGTGAGGAATATTTTAGAGGAATCCTGTTTATATTTCTGAGCGCTCAGAGTCCTCTGAGATCTCAGGGCGGTATTCACCGACCGCTCAAAACTTAAGAGATTCATAAACCTATTCACCAAGCAATAAAAGTGAATATTTAAGAGTGCTCATAAAAGTTATGAGTGGTCCTGACCACTCATAGAGTTATAAGCGCTCTCTTCGAAAATTTATTCAAAAACCTTCGAAGTAACCCTTCAAGCAAATTCACCAAAAACCTTGCGAAACCAAAAAGTATTAAAAGAAAATTTCCCTTTATAAAACAAACTGAAACATGTAATGATATTCAGCGCAGGATTTACAAATCAAAAATAAAAACAAATAAACGAAAATAAAATAAAATCACTTTAGTCACAAAGAATTGTGTAAATGTGCGTTCAACACTCATTTTTGTACGGATCATAAAAGTGCAACAAAGTTGGGCCAATCTGAAAACAGTTTGATTTCCCAGTTTGGGTATGCCTGGTGAAGAGAGAGTTGTTCTCATTTTCGGACTTAGAAAAAGAGCTATGAGTGGTTTGGTGAATAGCACAAATATTATTTGAGTTATGAGCCTCATAAACTTAAGAGCCGTTTATGAGTGCTTGATGAATACCGCCCTCAGAAACATAAACTGGCTAATTGAAACTCACATTGAAAATTTTGTTTATCAATTTAAAGCATTTTGAAAAGGAAATCATTTAGTGTTTTGATGGACAAAAAAAGCTAACTAAAAATTCAAATAGGCCCAAATGAAAAGTTGGGACTATTTGGATTTTTTATACTAAAAATATTTATTAAGTCTGAGCTTGATTTGTCTATCAAAATAATGAATAATGACTTTGCTTTCTAAATGTCTCAAAATCAATCATTCAAATTTTCAATGATGAGTTTCAATCATAACTATCTAAAACTGGCGCCTTAAGGATACCTTTTATAAAAATGCTCGATACTTTTTTAACGAATGCTCCATCAAAATTCAGTTTGGGCAGAATTTGGATTTATAGTAAGGAAAACTATCGAAACATGCAAACAAAAAAAGGACATTTTAAATATGTAATCGATTCTTGGGGGCTCCTTCATCTCGGGACCCCGTATCATTTATACGGCTGATACCGCGGTAGCTACGCTACTGCTACCAACTCATGCCTCACAAATGAGATGGCAAAAAAAAAAACAGAGTCGACAGAAAAAAACTCACCTGGGTGATTCACAGCAAAATGATACTTTTATGTCCGCCGGCGATTTTAGGTATTTACTATGTAAGTATTTTTTCCACTTTTTACAGCTGTATAACAAGAAGATCATATATTTGTGTTCGATATGTGGCACGTTCAATTCCGAAAAAATCGCAAGTGTACCTATGCTTATTAAAAAAAAAACATTTTTACCCCAAATGTCACTACCGTGGCTTGTTCCCACCCTGATGTTACCAACAATTTCGTTAGAACTCGACTTTAATTAAAAAGTAAAAATTGATTTGAGTTACATATGTATGTAAATTATCGTCAAATATATAACATCAGGGGGTCATCTCGTAATTTTCAAAACGATTGTCGTTAACGTTATCGTCTATAATTTACTTCACGTGACTGAATCGCTATCGTCTCGTCTATCGTTTTTAAAAATGAATTTTGCTGTCAAAACTTAAAATCCTCGTCGTTTTATTTGAAATATCACCTTATTTTAAAAATGTAATTGCAATATCATCCGTTTAAGTGTATATTCGTGGCTTTGCGATGCGCAACAATATAGCAATAAGTCCGAAAAGCAGCTGGTCAATCAGTGTGTCTACTTAAAAATTCTATTTTGGCCTATACAAGCAGCTGAGTGGTGAACAGGAATATGGTACAAAAAATATCCGTTGGAATATAATAGTACATAGCTTGGGGTCACAGTACACATATTTAAAGGTAATATCTTCCGAGTTTTCAATTTCGTTCAAGTTCACGCATGTGTCGAAATCTCAGAGACCCCTGTCAGTTCCTTGTTGTGTACGGTGGCATGTTCAACACATTTCAAATTTTAAATTTAAATTCGCACCTATCTTTAGACAAAGCTCTACCGTGGATCCCAGGATAGCTATGCTATTTTAAAACAAAAGTACATTTTTCTTACACGGTACTTTACTTCCTTTGAAAACCAACCAAAATAATACTTTTTAATTAATTATTTGATTTAATTATTTGATTATTTTGTAGGATATTTTCTGAAAGCTCAAACTATGAACTTGTATGTAGGTATAAATGGCACTATTATTCAATTTTTCGTATTTATTATGAAACTGTCTAAGGGGTTTGAAGAAATGTTAAGTAATTTTAACGACGTGGTTTCAAGATTTAACTCGTTAACACTCCTTTCATTCCTTACCTGAAAAAGTAACAAAAGGAGGCTAGATAACACATTAGTTGTAAAAAGCTCTGGCCCACCCCCTAAACGAACGAATCTTAGCCCCCCTATTGCTTTAGAACTAGCTTCTTCGGTTCAGGTAAGGAATGAAAGTTCAGAAATGGTCCCATGTACTGTTCCTGGTATAGAATGTGCGTCCGTTTCTAACATAATTGCTGATCCTAGACCTTTGAAAGCTGTTTCCAAACCAAAGTCTATCTTTATCTCTCGCCTTGAACCAGAAATTGCTGCCCACGATATCGTTTCCCACCTATTAAATAAAAATTGTATCCCTACGAGTGCATCGGTTAAGTATACAAAAGTTAGTAGAGTAAATAGCTTTGTTTCATCTTTTAAAATAGTAACAAATTCTTAATACTTTGATTCTATCTGTGATTCTGGTAATTGGCCTCCTGAAGCTCTTGCTAAAGAATTTTTAACAAGGAAAAACAGGTTTTCTCGTAACTTCTCCAAAATTCCATCACCAAAAAACTAAAAAGGATTTCCCTCTTCTATGTAAATGTAAGGGCTTCGCACAAAAACTGCTGATCTCTATATTAACTCTCAGGCATTTTCACATGACATCTTTCTTTTGACATAAACCTGGCTTAATTCAAGCTTTTTGGACACAGAACTTTTTAATGAAGAGTTTTTAGTTTATAGAAAAGATCGTCATGTTGACAGACCAAAAGAAGTGGGAGGTGGTGTTTTGATCGCAGTTCGTAATAAATTTATATCTTCTCTTATTATATTTCCTTTTAATCTATCAGTTGAATTAATTTGCATAAAGTTAGCCGTAGAGTCAAAATTTATTTATATATTAAATGCTTACATCCCTCCAAAAAGCTCGGACTCAGTTTATGTAGAACTCTCTAAGGCCCTCGATTTTATTATTGAATTGTCTTTCTCCAACAGCAGCATATTACTTCTCGGAGACTTTAATTTACCATCTATAGAGTGGGTTCCTTCTGAGGATGAATCTTGTCATGAAACGTCCTTAACTTCTTCACAAACTGAGCTTCAGTTTTTGGATCGAATTATTACAACTGACTTACAGCAAGTAAGCTGTATTAAAAATTCAAAAAATCGAATTCTCGATTTAGTTTTTTCTTCCGACGCTCTTAGTACTCTTGTTCTAGAATCTAGTTCTGGAATCACTAATATAGATAGCTACCATCCTCCTCTGGATGTAGTTCTTGACTTGAGCAGCCATATAATTGAAAATAGCAACGCTTATAATCGCTCATATACTTTTGACTTTAGAAAGGCAAACTTTCAGTTGCTTTCAGAAGAATTAGCTAGATCTGGTATTGACAGTATATCAAATTCTAGTAATATTGACGATGCAGTTACTAATTTTAATACCATACTTTATAACTGCATAAATAACACTATCCCATTAAAATTATTTAAAAACACGAGCTTTTGCCACTCATGGTATACAAAAGAGTTGAGGATACTACGAAATAAAAGAAATAGAGCTTGGAAAACATATTTAAAAACTCTTTCTTTAGTTGACCACAACTCCTACATTGCCCTTTTCGAAGAATTTAAATCTCTGTCAAAGTCTCTACATACTAATCATGTATACGAAATAGGAATATCTCTTAAAGAAGACCTTAAAGCATTTTGGAAGTTTGTAAATTCAAAGAAAAATTCAGATGGTTATCCCGCAAATTTCATATATGAAAATTGTGTGTTGAAAGAAACTATTGATATTTGCAACGCTTTTGGGAACAATTTTCGTAACTCCTTCGGAAATTTGCATTCTTATGCGCAAACGAGTTGCAGCAATTTCGTTGTGCAACAAAGTACTGTCTTAGACCTTCTCTCATCGTTAAATTATGATTTCTCTTCTGGGCCAGATGGAGTTCCCCCAATGTTATTGAATCATTGTAGGCATATACTGGCTGAGCCTCTTCAATTTTTGTTTGAGTTTTCGATTAAATCAGGGAAATTTCCCTGTTCATGGAAAACTTCATTTCTAACTCCACTTTTTAAAAAAGGTGATAAAGCTGATATTTCGAATTATAGACCTATATCCAAACTGTCATGTATTCCAAAGCTCTTTGAACAAGTTGTGTGTGGGACTTTAGCATTCCATACCAAGAATATAATATGTGAACAACAGCATGGGTTTGTGAGAAGAAAATCAACAGTAACAAACCTCCTTACATTCTTGCATAAATGTTCTAACGCATTAGAAAATAGAAGTGAAATGGATTGTATATATACTGATTTTTCTAAAGCGTTCGACCAACTTAGTCACAACATTATTATCTTCAAACTAAAATCTTTAGGATTTCCAACATTTTTTATCACCTGGGTAAAATCATACCTTGAATAGATCGTACTAGGTGAAATTTAGAAACTGCCTTTCAAACTCATTCAAGGCTCACTCCGGTGTGCCCCAGGGAAGTCATCTAGGCCCATTTCTATTTATTCTTGCTATTAATGATGTTGTCTCAAGTATACGTTCAAGTGATATTCTTATATTCGCAGATGACATGAACATTTTTAAGACAATAAAAGCTAACCATGACCATATTCTTTTGCAAGCCGATATTGATAGTTTTGCTACTTGGTGTGATAAAAACGGTCTTTCTCTTAACCCTGCCAAATGTCAAACAATTACTTTCTCTAAAAAGCGACTTGCAAATGCTTTTAATTATTCTATTTCACAACACAAACTCTGTCGAGTCTTTAGTTTCAAGGACTTGGGTGTTAACTTAAGCTCAAATTTAGAATTCACTGAACACATAAACTTCATTGTTAATAAAGCAAGCTCTATGCTTGGGTTTATAAAACGTTGGGCAAAGGAATTTGACGATCCGTACGTTACGCTTTCCTTATACAATTGTTATGTACGACCTCATCTAGAGTACGCGTCTCAAGTATGGTCTCCCTTTTATGAAATTCATAAAAATCGTATTGAATCGATACAACATAAATTCATTCGCTTTGCTCTGAAAGGTCTTCCTTGGGCAGATCCATTCAACCTTCCACCTTATGAACATAGGATCCAAGTCCAAACCTTATATCAAAGGCGGGTGAATAATGATCTAATTTTTCTTCACCAACTTATAAATGGTCAAATCGATGCTCCTGATTTGTTGGCCTGTATTGGCATAAACTTCCGTGGAGGATCTCACCATCTGAGAAGATTTGAACTTTTACATGTAAATTTCCATAGAACTAACTACGGTTTACATGAGCCTCTTAACCGTATGTGCAGGATATTTAATTTAAATGGCTCCACGGTTGATTTTAACCTTAGTAAGATGGTATTGAAAAAATTGTTTCGAACCAGTGCTCCACTTTCGTGATTGTTTTTTTTTTTTTTTTACTTTTAGATCATATTTAATTCAAATGTGATATACATATATTGTTTAATTATGTTTCATGTTTGTTTGTTTAACTATGTAAATGTATTAATTTTATTTGTATGCATGTGTTAGCTCGCATTATTTTACTAACCACTAACACATGCACTTATGATGAGCCTCTGATTGTAGGTTTGCAGCTTGCTCTAAGCTCACTACAACAAAGAATCTGAAGTGTAAACAAAAAAAAAAAGTGTTAAAAAATCAACGAAAAATAACACTGGTCTGCAACAAAAATCGCTTTTGATCAAAACCATACTTTTCTTATGGATTTTGGCATGCTGAATCCGAATACGAGATCAAAATTACTCTGACACGTCACGTTTTTGAAATATTTCAACATAGACATGTCAAAAACCCATTTTCTGGGTACATTTGAAGTTAATTTTTTTCACCATTAATTACATATATTTTTGCCAAACCTGTATAAGATCTTAAAGAACTGTATTTCATTTTTCTAAATCAATTTGAATCTTTTCGAAATTCATTTTCTTTCCACAATAGCAAAGTTTCCAAAAACAACTTGCCAAAAAAATTTAAAAACATATTTTGAAACTTTGCCGCCCTGTATCTTTTAAGGGTCTAGCTGCAGAGAGTCGAATCTATGGCAACAGTTGTTTAAAATTAAAAGCTTAATATTTCTTGCTTACACATTTTTTCTCCCTGACCTGACAGGTATTGAAATAAATAAATTTTAAAAATAGAGTTGGTAAATGGGTTGGGACGCGTTGGAAGGGGGAATACGATAATTTTGTCTGTTATAATTTAGACTTTGAGGAATAATAATATGAAAAGTCCAACCTGTATTCATTTTGTGATGTCAAAACCTGGTTTGACTGTACTATTACGAGCATTAGAATAAAGTAATGGAAAAAACCTTTTTGAATTTGAATACGCTTAAATGTTTCTTTTTTTTATTCTCTGATCAAAGTGTTCTCTATACACTCGACTTCATGAATATCGAAAAGAAGTTCCACTATCTGCCAAAAAAGATGTTTCTGTTTACAATGTAAGCCATACAAATTATGGAATTTTTTAGTTTCTTCTGTTTTTTTTTTAAATAACGGTTTAATGAGAGAAAACATTGAAGAATAAAGACAAATCTGGTATCATGTGACACCTAATATTGTGTGGAACAAGTCCTCCAAATTTGAGCTGAATAGTCACAATAGTTGTATTTTTTTACCAGGACAACCTTATCTTAGAAGTCTCTTTTCCGCAAATCATTCACATTTTCCAAAAATCAATTCGAAAAAAATGGACGTGGTAGAATTTTTCTGGATTTGGATTTAAATAAGTCAAATCTGTCAAAATTTCAAAAAAATTATTTGAAGGCGAAAAAAAGTTAATTTTTGCAGACCAGTGTAATTCATCGCTCTTAAGGCACTAAAAATAATAACAAGACAATAGGTTTTGACGATTATTGGCTTACGTGAATCAAATATGTATCACTGGTCTGCAAAAATGAACTTTTTTTCGCCTTCAAATAATTTTTTGAAACTATGACAGATTTGACTTTTGTTAATCTAAATCGGTTTCAGAAAAATTCTATCACGTACAGTTTTCTAATTGATTTTTGAAAAGTATGAATAAATACTATATTTCACTGACAGTACAGTGAAACCAGGATTTGACATAATAAAAATTAGTTACAGATAAGACTTTTCATCATTGACGTACTATATATGGACTGCCAGGAGACAACTTCACTTTGGTTCAATCTATTACTATACGCCACTAGCGCTGCCGTCGGAAAGGCGGAAGACATGGTGTAACTTTTGACAGTTGAATTGAGTGTTTTCTTATTATTTATTATATTTTCAAAAAAAATAACAAACAAATTAATTTAATTTTTAAAAAAGTGTTTAAAAGCATTTATTTAAACATTAATCGACTTAAGTACAAACTGATTTCTCTGTTTTTTCTCTGAATCAATAATTACAACTTCGGTGACGTTACACTCGAATAGTTTTTTCAGAAATTCGTCTTTTCTTTGGCGAAGACAATAAATTGAAATGGAACTTCTTTTGTCCTCGGAAATTTGTTTCTTATTAATTGCTGTTGCTAGTCAGTCGCCACTCCCCTGAATGAAGAAGAAGAAAAATATGGTTTTTAGGGCTTTTTATTTAAATATCAATTGATTTCTTGGGTTCGATTTCGACTTACCATTTTTGCAATTCCTGGTATCATGTTTTGATTATTGCGTGATATTTTCGGTTATAGATAGCCGTAGGATCGTATGAATGTTAAATATCTATCCTGTTAGTTCAAATTTCTCCATGGTTTTTTTTAAATTAATTTTTTAATGAAAAGAAATAATGATCTCCGACTTTTAAAATAAAAATAATAATAAATATTTGACTTTGATTGACAAATATGATACAGTGATAGACATACAGAGACGTTAGGATAGTTGTTTTGTTCGCCGCATATTCGACGGAAGCTCTTATGTTGCTAAGGAGAAGCTGAACCCCTATCTATAGAGCTTTTGTATGGAAAAATCATACGACTTGCAGTCCATATATAAGAAGTCAATGCTTTTCATGTTATTGTTCCTTATATTCTAAATCATAACAAATAAAATTGGTGTATTTCACCTTCCAGGACTCTGTTTAGCAGTTCGAAATTTAGAAATTCGATGTCAAAGAATTTAAAAAAAACGGGAATTCTTGCTAATCTCGGCATTTATAAATTCAAAGTTTTAAATCAATTTGTGAACGATGATTATTAAGAATACCTACCTACATATGTAAATAAAAATAAAATGCACGACTGCATCGCACGTACTTGCTCTTTTCTTCAAGTTGCTTGGAATTAAGAACTTTTAAAATATGAAGGAAATTCTAGAAAAAATGAAAAAAAAAATATTATTCGTTTTTTTTAACTGTATAAATAACTAGTAAAATAACTTAGAGCTCAAAAACAAGTATGCTATTAAATTACTTGAGAAAATATAAATATAGGCAAACAAAAAATTTTAAATCGTTGGAGCGGTTTTTCTTAAAAAATATTTTTTTGTATATGTATATATAATTCTGGTAACATGAGTACATAATAAATTAAATTTATAAACCTAGTTTCATAGTTCAAGTTTTAAAATATGGAATTTTCAAAGAAAATATTTTTTTAGAAAATTAAAATTAATTTTTTTCAAAATTTTGATATGCAATATTATTGACATTTTAGAAGAGAAAATTTTGATTGAAATTTCTTAAGCCATTAATGAAAAAAAACAGAAATAAGAAAACGTTATACGACAGGTACCGTTAATAACAGTTTTTGGTAATTTTTTTTAACTTAACGTACCCCATACCTACAGCAATCTATTAATTTTTTTTTATCAAAATTGTTGGAGCCGTTTTTAAGATAAATGGATTAACGGTTGTATGGCATGTACAGTTATTTTTGGAGCTAACAAAGAATTTCAGTTTCCTCTCTAAAATATATTAATAAAAATAAAAATGAATTTTTAAGAAAATAGCTCCAATGGCTTACATTTTTTTTGGAAACTTGTTTTTGAGATGGGTTGTTTTTACAATTAAAAGAACGATTTAAACGCTTTCTTTGCTTTTTCTATAATTACTTGCATATTTCAAAAGCTCTGAAGCTCGAAACAACTTGAACATCATTAGAGCAAGCACGTGCGATCCAGTCGTGCATTTTATTTTTTGTTCACCCGCTTTATTTAATTGCCTAAGCACTGTCTAGCCGTAGTGAGGTTACTTTTACAATTGAATTGTACAAAAAAGGAAAATTCGCAAATTTAAAAAACTATTTTCTTTTGTGGTTCAGAAATTATAGTTACTTGTTAAATATCCAATTGTTAAATCGTAGTTTTGTAGTACGATACTTTTAGTTGGCACAAATTTTCGACTTTTAACCGTTGCGATTTCTCGGGTGCCGATTAAATACCCAAATTATTGAAATCTCAAGTGTGGTCCTCGTCTTTGGCTCATGCGCGATCAGAGGACGTGAATCGATTTGATTTATTTTCTAACCGCTTTTTAATCTCTCCAACGTACATATGTTTTTGTTCGCAAAGGGAATAGGGAATTGCTCACCTTGGTAGGGTGCTCCGGCCAAGAGTGAATAATAGCAAATTTGGCACCAAATGGTAATTGACAAGCTGCCTTTAGGGCAACGACATTTACAAAATTAAAAAAAAAATGACAAATAACACTTTTATTACCACCATTGGAAACCTAAATATAAAACCATTAATTAAATACATAGTCTAGCCATATTGTTTTTTTAATATGCAAATTGTGGGGTAGTTTTGATTTTGTCCCTATTTTATGTTTTCGGGGATGCGGAATCCGAATCTGAGGTTTGCGACTAAAATTTCATGACGCAACATGGAAAATATGCAAAAAATGATTCAAAAATGCATTTTCGCCAGAAAACTACCAGTTATTCGAAAATTACATCAAAGTACTATTGAAAGTGTACACAATTTCCAATAAATCTTTGTTTAAGGTTTTTTTTCTGTGAAAATCCATTTGGACTCAAGCGCTAGTTGAAAATTGACGTTGGGGTTTAAATTGACGTATGGGTTTAAATTTAAAAATTGGAGAAAAATTGGGAATTGCGTACACTTTCAATTGTACTTTGATGTAATTTTCGAATAACTGGTAGTTTTCGAGCCATTAGTGAAAAAACTCCGAAATTTTAGTCGTAAACCTCAGATTCGGATTTAGCAAAACATAAAAGAGGGACAAAATCGAAACTACCCCATAATTTGCTCTCTAAGAGCCTTTTTGAGCACAAATTGACTGCACTAATATAATTAAGTGTCATAGCTCTAATAAATACTTAGGAAGATATGTAGATACTAAGGTATAAACAAAGTTTATCGTTTTTATATTTTTTTTTGCAATTTAAGACACTGTTTTCGGTTTTACCTAACTGCGTGGTTTTTTCACACCATTTTAAAGTTAAGGCTTCAATAAGAATGGTGCCCTAAAATTTTCAAAAATCTAACATTTTTTCTTCAACTTCTTTGATTACAGATTAGGTAAAATTTTTAAATTAAATTACAAACAAATCCAAAAATTTAAACTTAGCTTAAAAAACATAGCTTGTTTGAGACACAAAAATTTACCTCCGTTAAGTTTTCACCAAATTCCATCAAAGCCGAGTTATTTTTGTTGAAAATACAAAAAAATCATTTTCGCACCTTACCTTCGGTGATCTGTTGCGGGATAAGTTATTTGTACCTATTCTTTTTTCCACCTATAGGGTCAAAGAGAATTATTTAGCATTTTTATCTTTTTATTAATTTAAAATGTGTCTTCTAGTTTAACTAAAGGATATTACACAAAATGTCTGTATGCGATAGTTAATGTGGTTCCTAAACTAGAAACAAAGGTTTAAACTTTGTATATCAGTTTTTATAAAGTGCGATATTTACAGAAAAAAATAAAAAAATAAAATATAAAAACCCATATTTACAGAAAAAAATGAAAAAATAGGGTAGATATAAAGTGTCTAAAAATACTATAGAACTAAATAAAAATGGGCCAACTATATAAGGTTTAATTTTTAACAAGTAAAAAGAAAACATTTGGTGATTTGAAGACATTGAATTAACCAGGTTTATATCTACCCTTAATAATATCCTTGAAAATTTACAATATTTTTTATTTATTCAACACAAAAACTGTTAAAACCTTATTTATAAATGATGGACACAGATTTAATAAAAAACTATTTTTTTTTTGAGAAAAAACACGTGGCATGTTTTTTATAATTTAAGTTTTCCTATTAGGTAAGCCATTAAGTCGTTAAAAATAGCCTTAAATTAACCCCATAGTATTTGCTTTCACTCCATTTTAGCATTAAAAGTTACCCATGCGAGGCAAAAATTAGGAAAATTGTAAACAGTCTGTTACTTTTGTATTTCACTGTAAAAAGGAACGAGAATACAATAAGCATTTTTCAACTGTTGGCATTTGAAACCTGTGCCCACGTTCTGTAACTCTCTTATCAATAAACTTAGTCCAGGAACGTTGAAAAATGAAACAAAACCCTTGTATTTTGTTTCAATTTTCATGGTTTCTCGACCAATTTTATCGACGCGAGAGTTATTCCCCTTTCACACTAGGAAACTGAGTTGCAAGCAACTTTTAGTTCCTAGGTGAGAGCGGCAGGAGGAAAGAGAGGTGAACAAAGTCTCCATGGTCGAGGATTTTAAGAAATTTTTTTGACATTTGATTTCATATCTAAGGTTATGGTGCGTTCAACCAATAGAATTTCAGGAAATCTTAAAAACTGCCTTGATTTTGTTTCCTCGTATGAAAGGTACAAAAGATATTAAAGGAAATTGAAAGAAAATGTCAAAAAAAATCTCCAGCAACATGTTTCTTCGTGTGAAAGGGGACTTATAGAACGCAGGCATTTAAGCCACTGTCACACATAAGTATAAGATTTACTTTTATAAGTTCTGTATGCGAAGCAATTTTTTTAAATTACAAGTGTAAACAGCTCTGTAAGTAACTTACAGTAAATGTGAACTTACGTAAGCTGTAATTTGAGAAAAAAGCTTGAAAGTAGAAATACTTTTTTCCAACTTACGGAATTCTCATAGCTTACTCAAACAGTAGTGATAAGTTTTCAAACTAACTCCTTTTCTACTCCTTTTTCACTATATCTATTCCAATTTTTCCATAAACCATAAGAATGGAATAGAGCACAAAAACAAGCGCATTACTGTAAGTTCATAAAGGGTGTTTTTTAAGACGTGTGATTTTCAAGAAGAAATAAAACGCATATAATTTTATGTTATGGCCAAGAATTTAGCTTTATTATAAAGATAAGGGTTTGCCATTATGTTTAAAAATTATTTCGGGCAAGTGGCCACCGTGACTGGATCGAATAAATTTCAGCCGAGAGACCCATAATTTTATACCACTTTTAGCAGCAATTGGTATGTCAGAAATAACACGCCGAATATTCTCTTCCAAGGCGTCAATCGATTCGGGCTTATCTGCGTAGAGAAGCGACTTCACATTACCTTACAAAAAATAGCCCAGCGGTGTTAAATCGCACGATCTGTGGGGCCACTCCACAGGCCCACGACACGCGAGATAATGCGCTCACTAAAAGTTTCCTTCAATAAATTGATTGTTTAGTTGGCTGTTGCGAACCAAACCATTGTTTTGGCAATAAATTTGCACGATTTGCAAACGTTGTTCAGAAGTAATTCTGTTCATTATGAAATTGCAATTGAAACTGCAAAACAGTGTTCACATTGGACTGAAAAACTGGATTTTTTGACGTTTCAGTATTTACATCTTCCTTTACTGAAGAAGTGGGGCCGAGATGTGAATACTGAAACGTCAAAAAAAAAAACAGTTTTTCAGTCCAATGTGAACACGGTCCATAAATCAAGTGACAGCTTTCAAAAAGACAAATTCCGAAAAAAGTATTGCCAGATTGAAAACTACACGTTCAAAAAAAAAAAAACACTTTATATGTGGTAAGTAATGTCATTTTCGTTTGGACGTTTGGCGTACTCCTTTTCCACTCCTTTTTGACTCCTACTACTCCAAAAGCATTTGGTTGGCTGTTCAAACTCTTATGTGTAATCTTGGCCTTACAATTATGTAGTTTTCGTTTGGTTTTGCGTTCTGTTCCATTCCTGTGGAATATAGATAATTTGGAGTAGTAGGAGTGGAATAGGATTAAGGAGTACTCCAAACATCAAATCGAATACGACATTAGATTGAAGCATTTTACAAAAGCAAAAGCAAAAGCAAAAGCATTGGATTAAATGTATGATTCGGCTACTGGAGTTAATAATATGGACGCAGATATAAAAGTTTTGTTTTAATAAATCCGGATATAAGGTTGCTTATGGCCGTAAGTATTAAATATATTTGTTTCCTTAGATCACTACTTAGTACTCTTTACCAGAAACATAAATGTATATAATTTGTGTTTAGCGTAATATTAAATAAAGAATAGTTTCACCTACTCGTATTTTTGTAAATCATTTAATTTAATTTTTATATTCAATTTCATTTTCAGGATTTCGTCTTACACTAGAAACTACAAGACTGAACAATTCTTTTAAACTTAGGTACACAAATATGTATGTATATTAATGAGTTATCCGAAACTACAAATTAATGTTATAGTATTTTAATAAAAGGAATAAATGATTGAATTTATATAAATAGAAACATAAAAAGAGGATTTACTGGTTAAATTTTTTTCTTTCTTAAGAAAATCATTCAGGTTCTTAATATTGGAGGGAACAAAATATTTCCAGGGAAATTTAGTTCGCTATTTATAGCCTAGGAAAATTAGACTTTCACTTCGAAAAAATTCCGACAAAGCTGAATTTTGGTAGAGAGCTTTGTTTTTACGTCTGAAGCATTTCCTGAAAAGTTCCGTAAATTTGGGCTTCATTTTTTAGGGGAGGTTAAAGGGGGTAAAATTAAGTTTTTTCTTCATTTCTCGAAAACTATAAGTTTTTTTTTGAAAAGATGTTAAGGTACAAATTGCAGTTGTCATGTCATGTCATTCTACACAAAAAAGATTAACATACGTTTTTTTCATACAAGCAATAGATTCTGAGAAAATCATGCAAGAACTTCACGGTGGAGTAAATTTTGTCAAAAAATGTATTAAAATTTCATTAATCGATGGGCTTAAGTTTTTGTACGATTTGAGTTTGGCTACATCTTCTCTTTATAAAACCAAGTCTTTGAGGTGCCCGCGGTAAGGGGAGGACCGCCATCTTGAAAAAGAAAGTAATTTGGCTTTTGTTCAACAACTCGATGAAATTTATTTTTACAGCGAACTCATGAAAAACAGCATTTAGATAATACAATTATCTAAAAAATGAGCCATTTACGAACTCTGTAGGTTTATTAATCTTGAAGTTATAGCGTATCAAAGTAACACTTTTTATTTTGTACTGTAAATGGACAAAAAAAGGTTTTTTGTTAATGTCTCAGCCGATATAATTTTTTTTTAAAACTAATGAGTTTATATTAATGCTCATAAAAAACGCACACAAACGTGCTCATTACCTATTTTACCAAGGCAAAATGAAAGAAATTCATTACAGTGAAAAACTCTTATTGCAACGTTGCACGCGTTTTTTTCAAAATCTATTACTCCTACGAAAAAAACCTGTTGTAACCTTTTTTGTTCAAAATTTTTTGAGTATTAATATAAATTCATCAGTTTAAAAAAATAATTATATCGGCTGAGATATAAACAAAAAACCGTTTTTTGTCCATTTACAGTAAAATTATTACCCCCTTTAACCCCCCCTAAAAAATTAACCCCCGGCCCAAATTTACGGAAATTTCAGGAAATGCTTAAGACGTCAAAACAAAGCTCTACCAAAAATTCAGCTTTGTCGGAATTTTTACGTAGTTTTGCCATTTTGCTGTATAATTTTCCCGGGCTATTATGGTGACCATACGCCCTGTCACTGGCGTAGCGAGTGGGGGGGAGAGGGGCACATTCATAATTTAATGTTTATTTTTGGTATGTTATGAGCGATATTTATGAAATAATGTAAGTACAAGTTGCATACAATTTTTCGGTGAGTGCTTTGAAAACTTGTTTTAGATGATAAAGTGATTTAAAAGTGCGTTTATCTGGCAAAAGAAGTTTGGGAAATTATTATTTGTATTCTTTATTTTTGGGGACAATAAAACAGTATGAAAAGTGAGTTACATTTATATTTTGCAGGTACCAACATTTAAGAAAGAGGAAAAAGAGTACACCAATAAAAAAGATTTCAAAACTGAATTTGGTGAAAAGAGAATGAATAAGAAAGATCACAGTCAAAAAAGAAACATGTTCTCTTTAAAATAGATGTTCTGGAAACCCTAACTTGAGAACTAAAATTTTGTAAATAAGTTGTCTTGAGCCTTAAGCATAACATATATATTTTTGAAAATCCACCAACTGCCACACCTTCTTTTATTTTATTAGAGTTTTCCCTACCTAACTGATTTCTAAATAAGTTGTGTAAGGCCTAATGAACTTTATATCCATTTTTGGAAATCCGTCCACTGCCACGCCTTCTTTTATTATACTAGAGTTTTCGCCTTAATATGTTATCCTAAGGAGCTGAAATTTTAAAACAAGTTGTACAGGCCCTAATAATCATTGAATCCATTTTTAGAAATCCGCCCACTGCCACACCTTTTTCTATTAAATTTAAGATTTTTTCCTTTATAAGATGCCTTAGAGAGCTGAAATTTTGCACAAAAGTTATCTAGAGCCTTCAAACAGCAAAAATATTTTTTAAAATCTACCCACTGCCACGGCTTATTTTTTTTTAAATTGCTAATGAAAAAGTTGAAATTTTGTAAATAATTTCTTAGTACCTAAAGAACAACATATAATATTTTTGGAAATCCACCCACTGTCACGCCTTCTTTTCTATGATTTAATTTTTCTCCTTAATTCATTGCTGTAGAGAGCTGAAATTTTGAAAATAAGATGTCTATAAGCAAAAGAATAACATTCAATGCAGTCACTTCCACACCTACTTTTTTTTGAGAACCAACATTTTGTTGTTAATCAGATGTCTAAAAATTTAAATTGTTAGTTTAATATAAATGTAGACAAATTTATTTTTAGTGTAAAAATATGATAAACTCTCGTAAAATAAATATATTTTCAACTTTTTATTCTTTAATGCTTATTATGTATTTTTTTTAAATATATAAGCGTGCAAGAAAATGAGACTATAGTTTATTCTGATATTCTAATATTTTTTTTTAATTCACGAATCACAATCACAGGTTAAACTCATAGTGAATTGCAAATCACAGTCACACAGGTCTACCTGCGATTGAAAAGTCACGACTAAAGAGTGCGGCAAAGAGGAATAGTTTTTTGTAATTGTATTTATTCTTTGTTTCATGCTTGAAACTAAATTCGAATTAACTAATTTCACTGGAATAGCTAAATCACTTTTGGGAGTGAAATGAGATGAGTCTGCGATTGCCTTACTCGCAAACTCATCTCACTTCACTTTTCATCTTACTTTTCACTCTTTAAAATAGCTAAATCTTGGCACTAAGTGAGTACCGAACAATTTGCCGAGTTCTTTTGGAAGCTAAACTGTTCGGTTGCTCTTCAAGAAAAGTGTCTTTGTAAAAAAGAAGTGCAATAAGTAGAAGCGTCTTTCTTTTGCTCAACTTTACCACATGCCAAACAATTCCATTAAAGTAACATTAACAAAGTAGTGGACAAATGTATTAAAAGAATATCTTTATATTCTCTACTTAAATTCATCTGAAAGAAAAGAAGTTTTAATGATATCAAAGATATTCTCAACACAATCCCTAAATAAACGGGAGTGGACAAACCTTCCTTTTATTAAAAATATGGGAGGTGCATACAAGTTGCGTGATTTTACTTATTATAAATACAAAGCTTTTGATTCTATTTAGAAGATTATTTCTAACAAGTGTTACTTCACAAGGATACTGGTCTAAGTATTTTCATTTTTAACATTTGAAATATCTTCCATAGTACTTAGGAACATGAAATACGACACCGATGAACTCATTGCCTAAGGAAATTAAGAAAGAAAAGAGTAAGAATTTTATTAAGGTAAAAATAAATTAACTAGAAATAATAAAATCAAAGCCAGAAGCAAAGTCTAGCCTTTTCACACCGAGCCCAAAACGCGGTTTTCGAGAAATTATCGGTTTTGGAGAAAAACCTAATCGAAAAAACAAGTTTTCCCATAAATTTGTCTATACTTCAAGTTTTCGTTAAACACAAGTTATATATAAAACCAGTCGAAAACCTGTTGGAATTCAGAGATGAACGAAACA
This sequence comes from Dasysyrphus albostriatus, assembly GCA_946251815.1. Taxonomy (NCBI): domain Eukaryota; kingdom Metazoa; phylum Arthropoda; class Insecta; order Diptera; family Syrphidae; genus Dasysyrphus; species Dasysyrphus albostriatus. Next base: position 78,181,448 of record OX276336.1, read on the forward strand.
AACGTAACTTTTGAAAAGTTCAGTGCCTAATAAAATTTCAAAAAATAAACTGATTGAATGTTTTGAAAAAAAAACTCCAATTTCAAAATAACTTAATTTATTCAAAACTGATAATATTTTGCGTGTGGTAATTCATATGTATCAAATTTATATAAATAATCACCATTCTACTTTCATAAAATGGAAGAAAACAACAAAAAGAAAAGAAAATTGTGAGTGGTTGATTAATAAAAAAAAATGAAAAACTGTAATGTCAAACGTAAACGTGTAATGTTCGGAGTGAATGGCTTTCGAGTTTTTGAAAAGTTTTAGCCGAAAACCAGTTTTGGGGTTTGGTATGAAAACCATATTAGTTTCAATAATGTGAAAACATTTCTGTCAAATGCGTATTAAGTTAGCAGGACACAATATCGCATCATTAGTACCTAACTTGGCGGCTGTCCTGATGTTCTGTCGAATTGAATTCCTACGGATTGCAAACGGCTAACAAAAGGATACCGGAGTCCAACAAAATTGGGATTCATTTTGCCTAATATCTACATATGATTCATAGACATTCGGAAAAACCAACGGATGTCTGTTAATTTTTTTGTTTTCCGTTTCATCCGTTTTCCTTTTTGTCAAGTACAACAATACGGACTTATGTAAACTGTTGCTGTATTCAACATGCTTCTTTTTTTAAGTGAAAATAAAAATACACTAAAAAACAGGGCTTTTATCTTAAACAAAAGAATGTTTTTATCATTTTATTTACTCTGATTCCTTTATAATTATTACCATCAAGATTATAAAACAAAAATTACACCACACAACACAAGCACTGAAATAACAAAATTTTACTTGTTTGATTTTGTTTGTCTTTAAGGCGCCAGTTATAGCTATCATTGAAATTCATCATTGAAAACTTTAAATGATGGATTTTGAGACGTTTAGAAGTAAAACCATTTATTTTTTTGATGAACAAATAAAGCTCAAGACTTAATTAATATTTTTAGTCAAAAAAAAAATTCAAATAGGCCCAACGTTGCATATGAAAAGACTTTTCTTTTTTCAATGATTGAACTACCTTACCAATGATCATTGGAATCGCTGAAGTCATTTTAAGAAGAAAGTTGGGCCTATTTGAACATTTTTTTGGTTTGTAATGTTAACTTAGTCTTAAACTTTATTTGTTCATCAAAATAATAAATGATTTTGCTTTCTTAATGCCTCAAAATCAATCATTAAAATTTTCAATGATAGCTAAAACTGCCGCCTAAAAGTTATTTTATGTGGAAATTTGGGCCTATTTGATACTTTTTTTTGGCTAGAAATATTAATTTAGGTCTTGAGCTTAAATGGTGAGTTTCAATGATAGCTATAACTGGCGCCTAAAACCCATTTAAATTGAAAGGCTGGGCCAAAATTAACTACTGTTTATTTTTTTTTGGCCAGAAATGATAACTAGGAAAAGATATTTGTTTTGTTATCAAAATAACCAATGATTTTACTATCTAAACGTCTCAAAATTAATCATTAAAATTTTTAGAGATGAGCTTCAGTGATAGCTTTAACTGGCGCATTATTTATTCGATATTTTTGAAAAGCTAAAACTCTTTTCAAAGCAAAAAACAGAGAAATTTTGTTTCGCTACCCTTATTTATATGTCAGACAACACAAATTTCATTGGCTCCAAATATATACCGTTTTATATGCAATTGTTGATCACTTTGATCATTTTAAGGAGCCGATCTAAACGAAATTCGTGACTTTCTTGGACTATACACACTAGGAATGAAGTTACAGTTTTTTTTTTGACATTGAAAATTTTACATCAACTTAAACGATTTGGAGTGCACGTTGTCATATAAATCGTATTCTAATAGAATGAAAATTTCAAAATGATGACATTGTAGTCTCGTGCTGATTTGAGTGCTTCACGATTGAGACAGGTCTCGGGGCTTCGATTGTAGACATGATGAGACTCTCGTCCGGACTCAATTTTCCCAATCTAAACAGGCTCAAAAACAATTATTTTAATAATTTTTAAGCAATATTTACCCCGTTAATGGAAAACGGTCTTTGCAGCGATGATTGAAAATTGAACCTTTTTAACTCTGATGTCTGATGGAATATGGACTGTGTGATGTGGTAAGGGTAACAGTGAAGCACGGGGATGTAGGATGAATTGGACACGTTTCTCTGCATTTGGCCTTAAACTTTTTTAAGGAATTGAAGGAATAATAACGAAGTTGTCACCATAGCAGAGTGCCTCTTAGATGGGTGTTTCATCATGATAACTGAATGGCAGAAAACAGGATTAAAATTCTTGATTGACAGGCCCAACCACCAGACATGAATCTTATCGGGATACTCAAGAGTCGAGTAGCTGGGGGAAGTATCTGAGATTCGACAAAAAGTAGAGCTTCTGAAGAACTTTTTGGGAAAATAAGAAACCATTCCCACCTCATCGATGTGCTTATAGATTATTAAAAACAATATTTAAAATTTGCTTTAGTTTAGCACAGAATAATTTAATGACTTTTTAGTTATATTAATTTTAAAAAATATTGAAGAATGATTATTTTTATAAAAAGTAAGGAAGTACTTGTGTAGAAATAATTAATGTGATATGCTAAAATGAAATAGTTGCTTATGTTTTGCACAATACTGTATGTACAAATATCAAAAGGACTATTGACTTTGAATTGGTATCTATGGACAGATTATAAATCTGATCGAACAAGACAAGTCTAAACGCAAGAAAATTTAATAAAATATTTTGTTGTACACTCCTCATGTTAACGGTTATTTATCCTGTTGTTAACCTGTTCGTTTTATGCATCACTACCGTAAAACGTTAACAAATAGGACAAAACTCTTACAATTTGTTTCAATTTCCATCGTTTCTCGATAAATTTTATAGATGCGATAGTTACAGAACATGAGTCGTCCTAGTGCAATAACAGCCGTGAAGCAACAAATCACAAGAAAAGAAGGAAATGAGTGTTTCCCAACATCTATGTTTTGCACCACTAAAGAAGATTTGGGCCTCAACGAATACAAAAGACACACTTGACAAACTCATACGGTTTGTTTCAATTTCCATTGTTTCTTGACGAATTTCATCTATGCGATAGTAACAGAACATGGGTTCAGCTCTGAGTCGCGCAGGAACAGAAACGCAAATAAAATCGAAAGCAAGATCACAAAAGAAACTCTCTTCACTGATGAGGAAATTTTTACCATTGAAGAACTGTTTGATAAATAGCAGTGGGCATTCCAACAAGATTTTTCTCTAACTCACAAGGTAAAACCATATACAAGAGTTGCTAAAAAGCAATGTTCCGAGCTTCATTTCATAGGATAATTTCTAGACCTATAAGCCCATTAGATTACAAGTTGTTATCCATTAAAGAGGGAATAGCCTGCTCTACTGAATTTGAATACCGACAAATTGAATGACAGAAGTGAGCCTTTGTCCATAGCCCATGTAATGGAAAATTTACTAGCGGATGAGTCGAATACTGCGATCGATGACTGGCCAAAGCAGTGTTGTCGATTCAAAAAATAAAAAGATGTCATGATTTTTATCATGAGATCAAAAAAAAAATCATGAGATTGCTTCTTCTTCTTTGGGCTTTCCTGTAAATTCATGATTCACAAAATTTTTCATGCACTGTTTGCCATTTTGAAAAAGGCATTGGAAAAAGTAAAATGTGATTTTCTCGTTACATATTGGACGTAAAGTGATATTAATCTACAAAATTTTTTGATACGTCTTTCCAATAAAAAGTTAATGTCTAAAAATTGTCAAAATTTGAGGTAAAAAATGGGCTCTTATGGTTTATCACACCTCTTGTTCATCTGAACTAAAAAATACCAAAATACTTTTGTAAAATTCTAATTTTCCTAACTTTTTTTTTTTTTAATTTTTAGTTCAGATGAACAAGAGGTATGATAAACCAAAAGAAACCATTCTCTATCTCAAATTTTGACAGTTTTCTACAATAACTTTTCATTGGAAAGAGGTGTCAAAAAATTTGGTAGATAAAAGATTTATAAAATATTTTGATTAACAAAATTAAAAAATTAATATCACTTTATACTGCAATATGAAACGAGAAAATCACATTTAGCTCTCTTTAATGCCTTTTTCAAAATGGAGGACAGTGCAAGAAGTTCTTTTGCCAAACTTTGTGGATTTAGGCTCTACAAAACTGAGAAAAAAAATTGAAATTGAAATTTTGACATTATTTTTTGTGTGTTTTTTTTGTGACATAAAAAATCTAATTTTACTGGACTATACATTGTAAAGCCGATTTATGCTACTTTGGGTTTTTTTTTTTGGTATCAAAAAAGCTTTGAATTATTAGAAATGAAATTTTTCCAATGATTTCAGATATGTAAACAACTAAACCAAACCAATATAAGAAATGTAATTCCAAAATATGGACTTATTATCAAATTTCGAGTGAAATTGCACCGAAACAACAAAAGACCATAACTATTTAAGTCGAGTCAACTTGAACAAACCTTAAATGAGGTTTTACTCAGCTCACCTAGACGCAAAAAAAAACAGCTGTTGTACAGTGAATTTACTCTATTTGCCTCTGAGCGTTCAGAGCTAAAAATTTGTGTTTCTTCCCCCGTTCTGAGCTTCTGATAATTGAGCCTACAGAGTAAAATGCTAAGCACAAGCATTTGACAGCAGGCTCAGAATACGCTTGGTTCAGATGATGTTCCCAACATTTATGACATACTCGGACTCTGTTAAGAGCTATATTTTGATTTTTTGAATTAAGAAAGAGAAATGCCTTTTGGTTGTTTTAATTCACATGGAGGTTTTTTTTAAAGGAAAATTTTAAAAATCATTTGATTTTGTATGAAATCATGAGACCGGGTTCAAAACTAATGACAATCATGATAAATCTTGATTCGGCAACACTGGGCCAGGGTGTCCCTGTTCGTTTTTTTATAGAAAACGGTGGTCATCAAGGTTTTTTTGTTCAAATATCAACGCATTATTGTGTATTATTAATTTGTCCGTGTATCAGAACTTATGACTAAATGCACATATATTTGGAAACTAAAGCAGTCAGTAAAATTTAATCATCTGCTTCGGGCTTTGACCTTTGACTAAATAAACTTTTTTCTGTAGGTACTTACACACAATTTGTTAAAATAAATACTTACAGAACCAATACTATCCAGTGACAGAATCATAAAATTCATTCCATCAAGATGAACTGACTTTTGGGCTCGAAAAATCGCAAAACTTATATTTTTAACAAGCTTTACATTGTCTTCTACATCACCATAAGCGAGAAGTGATTCCCAATTGCACATGTAATATGAGTTTGCCATTTCAGCAGCCTAAAATAAAATATAATAAAATAAAATAAAATAAAATCAAATAACAATTGATTGTAAAAATAAATAGATAAGTTATCAAACTCACTGCGTCTGTGCAGCGCTGACCAAATGTACCGATAACAAAAAATTCTAAACATTGAGCCAAAAGCCAGAAAAAATACTCAAGTGTATCAACGCTGAGGCCATTCTGGAAAATGAAAAAAAAAAATGAAACAATATCTTAAACCATTAAAACAACAGCTATAGCAACGGAATTACTTTAGGTTATAAATTCAGTAATTTATGGGCATGAATCTTCGTGTGATCAAAATTTCATCCCTTCATGAGCTAAGTGCTAGTTGTACAAACGTAGGTATGGTTAAAATTTTGATAGGTGGTTCACCAATTGTAACTAAACGATTTTGCCGGATAAGCTGAGGTGCAAGGATGGCTCAAGGTTCAAGTATATGATAGCGCAGACAATTTCAACCACGTTTGTACAACTGGCACTAAGTGAACTCATTACTTTACAGGGTTTCCAAACATTGAATTATAAGTTGACAAAAATCGGAGAACAATGTGCATGTGGTTACCATCGACTGATTTAAAACAAAAAATTCATTTATCTTTTTTCATGACAACACACCACACCTTTTCAAATCTTGTAGTTGCGAGATTATAAAAATCGATATTTTCTTCTTGCTAGATTTCACTACGCGAGATTTTGAACTTACAAGTTTTCGTCTTCAACCCAAAAGGCCGTTAGATCGTGGTAAAAAGTCAACTACCTTACCTAGTTTCATTGATTGGGCATAGATTTATTTTAATAAATTTTCGACGTCTTACCAAGGTCACAGCATAAATTGTTGAAATTCATATTGTGTCCTTGAAAAGAAATTTAGAACTTCCTACAAGAAATCTATTCCTGCCCTATTACTGAAACCAGCTGACATTTTTTGATCAAAAGTGATCAAATAGCAAACATATGGGTTGCCATTATCCCCAAGTCTGTAGAATTTCCATCCATCTTATACGCACTAGCTTTTTGTTACACTTTTGCAAAATACCTTAAATTATAGTCGATATTTTCAACACGGAATCCCAAAAAAGTTTGGAATTAAATATTAATTCTACTTTGAAGAAAACAGAGAGAAAGTTTTAATACGATGTGTATGGAAAAAGAAAATATGTAGTACAAAACTGAAGACGTTTGAAATTTTTTGGGTTTAGTCTAAGGCACATACATAAAATTTTTAAAACTACTATTTAATAATTAATGGATGGTAAAGTGGTATTAAACGTGACAATGCTTATCTACTTTGCCTTATTAGAACTTAATTCAAGATTTCAAAGTTAGATAAAAGATTTATTAATTAATTAATAGTAAAATACTAATAATTAAACACTATGATTATTTATACCTTTTGCAATTGAAATGCCACAGTGCAGAGTAGAAAAATTCCGAATAAAACCACAACGAATATTGGGAGGCTTAGAAACGACTGAAGGTCTTGTAGAAACCTAAAAAAATACTCGTACTTTAATTACAACTTCTTAATCAAGGGTGCCCGAATAACAGTGAATTTTTTGTAAATATACAATTATACTTAAAAAGTTCAACAAAACAAAAATTAAAATAAATAAGTGCATTTTTTCATTGAAAAATAAGAACACGTATTTTTTGAGTGAGTTATGATAACAGTATCAAGTTAGCAAAGCAACTTTGACGAATCGAAAAATGAATATGTAGATAATTTTCCGTTAATTTGTTGTAACAATTTAGAATTTGTCGCTCAATGTTTTCTATGTTTTTTCCTGTCGAAAATCAGTTAAAACGTCTTATACCTGATGGTTGTAGTACTTCGTGGCATGATGGTAAGTGCGTAAGACTGTCATGTCGAAGGTCTGGGTTCGATTCCCAGCCGCTGCTACCTAAAAACAGAAACTTTTTTCCCGAGGTACTGCCTCTTGCGAGGAACTGTCCAATCCTTGTCATGAATAAGTGTTTCTCATCTAGCCATTCCGACTCGGCAAAAAATTGTAGGAACAAATTGTACAGGAATGGTTGAGAGTTGTAAGTCACTAGGTCCTAGTTCTCCACGAGCTGTTGCGCCGCCAAATTTATTTTTTCATTTTTTACCTGATGGTTGATGGTTTATTAATTTGCCATTAATTAGTTGTGACAATTTACAATTGATATCAACTTAACAAAGCACCCAAAAATACATACAAAACATTAAACGTCAAATTCTAAATTGTCACAACTAATTAACGGCAAATTATCCACCTATTCATGTTTCTATTCGTCAAAGTTGCTTTGCTTACTTCACATTCTTGTTGTGATGTTTTTTGTATAGCATTGTAAAGTAAACATGTTCCCATTAAGTATGGGATAAAATATCCGAAAAATGACCCCCGTAGCTCTGATGACAGGCAATTTTCAAATTTCTTTTTGACAAAGATGTGGCTGTACCTCACCAATAACTTTAGGCCCACAAAAGTAAGAAATCAAGATCAGAGCTTTATTTTGGCATAAAAATAACCACTGGTTTTGCCTTCTAAACGTCTCAAAATCAATCATGAAAAATTTTCAACGATGAGTTTCAATGAAAGCTATAACTGGCGCTTTAAGAGGAAACGCGCTTCGTTGGTGAGTTTTCAAACTTACGAAAGCATTTCTTACAGTAAGTTAATTTATAATGAAAAGATTCTTGTAAGTTGTATATGTAAGACTCACATAAGTGGTAAGTAAAACTTAAATGTGTAATCTTGGCGTTTGACAGAGCAGGAGATAAAACATAAACAGGATCTCTCACATAGAAGCCATATTATGAGTAACTCTGTTTCTTTCCTTCTTATTAACTTACTAAAAATTCAGTCTCAAGGTAGAACTATAGGTAATTGTCGGAAGGGCACTACCGCCAATGTCAAAAAGCAACAAAAGTAGCTTTCCGTATGGTCAAAAAGGAAATACACCCATACTGTACTTATCTACCTGTTTTTGGCAGTCCTATTTCACCAAATGTCAGTTTTTCTTAAGTGAAGTAGCTTTGGAGCGCACTCCACTTCCGTAAGAAAAGTTGAATGAAACTTGACGAAACGTTCTTCTCGCTAGTTCTCTTCCGACCACTGAAGTGCCTCTCCAAGCATTATAGTTCTACCTTAATTTTTTGTGAGGAACCGTGTTTATACTCTGGCTGGAGAATGTAAAGCTCTCTGAGATCTCTGGAATATAAATTAAATAAAGTCGTTCAGATTGAAGGTTTTTCATCAAACTTCATTCAGGTTGATTAAGGTCTTCCCCAAGGTAGTCACCTTGGACGAATTTTGTTCAATTTATTCATAAATGATATTCCGCAAGTTCTTAATTTTTCGGACTGTTTGATGTTTGCAGACGATGTTAAATTATATAGTCAAATATCTTCGGATTGTGACTGTTTAAAATTCCAAAACGATATTGATATGTTTTCAGATTGGTGCAAATACAGCCACCTGCAGCTAAATTTTGCAAAATGTAAAATTTTTAGCGCCCATAGAACTTTATCCCCGATAGCCTTTACATATAAATTTGAAAATGAACCACTCACAAGTCAACGAAATTAAAGATCTTGGAGTTATATTCGACTCCAAACTTTCTTTTTCAGCTCACATTGATTTTATTGTATCAAAGGCAAATTCTATGCTGGGTTTCCTAAAACGAACTTCGACTGTATTTAAAGATGTGCATACATTAAAGACAATTTTCATGTCATTGGTACTGCCCATTATTGAAGTATTGTTCTGTCGTCTGGTCCTCATTTTATGAAAATGCTATTAATAGAATAGAAAAAATACAAAGAAGATTCACACGTTTCGCGTTAAGAAATTTGAGATGATCCGCTGAGTTACCTGATTATTTTTCAAGATGTGCGTTATTAGATTTGAAAACTCTGGAGAGCCGCAGACAAGCCCAATGCGTTCTTTTTATCAAAGATATTTTAAGTTCCTACATTAAATCTGAAGAACTTCTGGTGTTTTTACGTTCCGGAAAGAACACTAAGAAACAGAAATGATATATTCTATGTTTCCAATCATCGAACAAATTATGGTCTTAATAACCCAGTAACTCGTTCTCTTACGTTGTACAATTCTGTTTCATGTGAAGTCGATCTTTCTATGAGTAGAGATAGTTTCAAAAAAATTGTTCAAAATCTATTTCACTTCTAAGTTTGAGCTAGAAATATATAATTAAGCTTAATCAAATATTTGTAATCAACAGATTGTAAATCCATTGATGAATTAATAAATAAATAAATAAATAAATAAGCTAAATAGCTTAGTCAGCGTACGCAGAACTTTGTTGGAGGGGGGGGGGGTTATTTAAGTCCCTGATCACATGTGAAGAAAATCAAGCATTTTCTGCCATTTGGATTTGTGAGGGTGAACGTGGTAACTTTCAGAAGAGGGAAGGAGATGAAATATTTTAAGATATTTGAAAATATTCGGTGAAGAAAGTTGAAGTTCTCTTTTGTGTTACTTCTCTTATTCAATCCAACCAATCAAATCGTGTTTTTCATTATGAAATTACGAAAAACACAAAAAGGAAAACAAAATCTGCAGAATAACTTTCTTCACATCTTAACACTTTCGTTCTACACGTATAAACAAGCACTATTTTATATTGTGGAAAAGATATGTTAAAACTTTATTACATTCCGACAATCACTCAAGGAGAAAATTATAGTATAAGGAAAACACGGTAAAAAAATTTCTACACGACCAACGACAGCGAGATAGATTTTCTGTAAAAGAAATGTCAAAACTCATGACCATTCGCAATTTACAGTTTGGTACTCGCAGCTCATGTGAAAGAAATTTTTGTAGAACCAAAAAGTATTTTAGTTAAAGACAGTAGATTCTTTTTAGGATAATACAAATCCAATAGAACTACTGCAATTGCGGCAACGTTAATATTAATGTACCTCTGAATGCACAATGAAAAGGACAGCAATAAAGCATGAAGCGGACAGAGACAGAAGTTGGAATGTAAAAATGAATGAATGGAAAAATCAGGTCATGTAAATACCGAAATAATAGAAGATCGTTATAAACCGATACTGTCCAAAGGCATGTACATGATTTTTTTACGATAAAAATTAAGGTTTTTTTTTGAAAATGTCGATTAGATGTATAAAAAATATATCTACACAGAGCCAATTAAAAAAAAAAAATTATACAGGAACAAAAATTATAACACTTTCACAAAATTCCGTTTAGGTGAAAATTAGAATGAAAAGACAGAATTTAATTTTTATTGATTATTTTTGGAAAACTCACACCCAACTAAAATTCTTTATTTGACTTTCTCTTTCAGTCTTGTTCAGAACCATAATTAAGTTCACTTCAGTTTTGCGTAAACTGTACTGAACGTGATTGCCCACTGACTGTCATTTACACACTTTCCCCTCTTTGCTATTATTAAAAAAATAGTGAAATATGAATTTTGTTTCCTATGTATTTCGTTGTGAGAAAGAAAATGGTGAAAGAAAAAATTACTTAAGTTTAGGTTTTGTTAATCATCATTCATCAACAACGAAATATAGGAATATATTGAATAGAGGGGGTGCTTACCCATACAACCATGAAGGCTTTTGTCATAAGATGAGTATATTTTACATGGATAAAGAAGTTATTTTGAGCCACGAATTTTTTTTTTCAAAATAGAGAAGAGCTGGCAGTAGCTAGACTTTAACACCTTGTATTTATAATATCCATAACACAAATTAATTAACCCACACTCGTTCAGAAATACGAATAGGATTCTTAATTACCTAACAAATTCTTTTTCGCTATCAAATACTTATCTGGTTTCAGAGATCTCAGAGGACTTCGTATCCTCAAAAATATAAACACAAAAATTCCTTTGATTTCGTTAGGCTGCCTTTAGACCTTCGTTGTTTATTCGGTGAACGTTGTTACCGACAAAAAACGAACAAAGTTCATCGAAAATTTAATTGGGCTTTTTTATGTAGGTGCATATATATGTATTTTTACTTTTTTGTATAGTCTTATCGATTGGTAATCCAGAAGAAATCTTTTTATACATAATATGTGTGGACGCTTCTAAAGTCAAACACAAAAGCGTTTTATCTTCTTTTATTTTATTTTAGTTCAGTTCAGGTTAGTTTGGCTTATTTTAGTTTATTTTTATTTAATTTAGTTTAGTTTAGTTTAGTTTAGTTTAGTTTAGTTTAGCCTAATTAAGTTTGGTTTAGTTTAGTTTAATTTAGTTTAGTTTAGTTTAGTTTAGTTTAGTTTAGTTTAGTTTAGTTTAGTTCAGTTAAGTTTAGTTTAGTTTAGTTTAGCTTAGTTTAGTTTAGTTAAGTTTACTTTAATTTAGTCTAGTTTGTTTTAGTTTAGTTTAGTTTAATTAGTTAGTTTAGTTGGGTTAAGTTTATTTAAGTTTGGATTAGTTAAGTTTAAATGCATAGAAACCGTTATTCTGTGGCCAATCGAAAAGGCCACCAGTTTCTTAACCTTCTCACTCTCACCTGTCTAGAATTTGCTGCTTCATTATGATGGCACTCAATTTTTGATGAAATATTTTATGTAGCTCATTATTTTGGTGAGATTCCGATGTTTTTTTACTATTTAAGGTCTTTAATGAATTTTCATAGAGTCTACTAAGATCTTGATGTAACATTTGGTACCGTACTGCACAGTTAGAAAGTGTGATACCAATCAAACAATCCTCGGCTGAGGTAATAGACACCACTGAGAAAGCCGCCCATCCTGTGTATATGATAGTGAACGCGTATTTCCATGGTTCTTGAGCATCATACGAAAATTGCATATTTACTAAATATGGTTTCGAATTAGATGTTGGATCTCTAGCGATAGCAATTCCCAAGCTTAAAAACTGGGAAAATGTGGTGAGAAAAAAAGTCGAGGACATACAGTAAACCAATCGTAGACTTCTCGAACATTCCTTGTTTAATTGTTCATTTTCTGATCTAAATTTATATATTGTTCAACATAAAATATAAATTCAATATAAAATCAGCACTATCATGATATCTGTATGGGAGAATTACGTACTTATCTATCTTAACATGTACATATCGTCGGTGAAACCAGAAAAGTGTGTAATTCCATATAAGCAAATTTAACAGGAGAGTATTAAAACTTGGCATGATATTTGGCATGATTTGCCTGAAACTTTTCTGGTCTTACCTCCAAAAGGAAAAGGATGATCCTTAAAAAATTCTTAAAAATTCTTATTAAAAAAAATAGTTTTATTTTCTCTTCTTATTCCTCTCCTTATTACTTTAGTCTATTTACAGTGCAGGATAAAGGTAAGACCAAACTCGATGGAACAGCACTTCAGCGGAACTGCGCAGCACTCTCCGACACTTTTTTGATACACCGCACTTGAACTGCAGCCACGCTACAGTTCATATTGGCTTCACTCATCAATAAAAGAGAAGTGCCTGTATGTAAATAATTGTATCTATGATGTGCGTACTAAAATATGTTCATATTTTCAAGCTCAAAATCTTGAAAAATAAAATGTTGAGTAAATAACTTTTTAAAACTGTTCCTAATATAATGTGATTAGTTTTTTTTAGTTCTATATTTAAATACATATTTGTATTGGAAAAATCGGATTCTCTGAGCATGGCCCATGTCCTCTAAGGACTTGGAATACGTTAGGGTGACTTGCTATGACAGCCTCATACTGACAGTCGGACAGATTGTTTTTAACTCTTGCCATGAGTCCAACCACTTTTATAAAAATAATTGATGCGATTATACTCTGTTTTTTAATTGTTGAAAATGAAAGAAAATTGACAAAGGCCGCTTTCTAAACTATCTCATTACACCAGTCGGGATAGCATTTTAAATGCAAAAAATTAATTTAAAATAAAAATTAAATTTTTTTAATTTTAATCAGTAGAGGGGATCATTAAGAGTCGACTTCCTAACTCCATTTCGTTAGCCGCCATCTTGAATTTAACAAAAATAGGTTTTTGGGAAATAACTCGCCTATTTTCAACTTTTGAACAAAAATGAACTTAACAAAAGTTTTTCAAAAATTAATTATCTACAAATTTGGTCATAATCTTTTTTTGGCTACGATTGATATTTTTCGACTAAATCAAAAAAACCTATTTTAAAATTTTGTTCTCGTTTAAAATGAATACTAAACATTTTTCAAGTAAAACAAAAAAGTTATATATTTTTTTCGATTCATTAGAAGAGGATGACATAAGAAGTTTGAAAACAAGTTTTCGACCAACCACCCTTTTAAGGTTGGCCGCCATCTTGTTTTTAATGAAAATCGATTTTTGTGGAATAACTCGCCTAATTTTAACTTTTGAGTAAAAATAAACTCAACAAAAGTTGTTCAAAATTCACTTATCTACAACTTTGGTTATTATCGTTTTTGTGTACGGTTGATATTTTTTTAAAGTTGTAGTTAATTGAATTTTGAACAACTTTTGTTGAGTTAATTTTTACTCAAAGTTAAAATTAGGCGAGTTATTCCATAAAAATCGATTTTCTTTAAAAACAAGATGGCGGCCAACCTAATAGGGGTGGGTGGTCAAAAACTTGTTTCCAAACTATATGTCATCCTCTTCTAATGAGTCGAAAAAAATATGAAAAATATGCGTTTTAAATGACAACAAAATTTTAAAATAGGTTTTTTTTTTGATTTAGTCGAAAAATATCAATCGTTGCCAAAAAAAGATTATGACCAAATTTGTAGATAATTAAATTTTGAACAACTTTTGTTAAGTTCATTTTTGCTCAAAAGTTGAAAATAGGCGAGTTATTTCCCAAAAACCGATTTTCGTTAAATTCAAGATGGCGGCTAACGCAATAGAGCTAGGAAGTCGAAAACTTTTTTTTAGACTCTTAATGAACCCCTCTAACCATTAAGATCACAAAAAACCCCTATCTAATTGTTTGCATTCCAGCTCATTTTTTTGTCTAATCCGACTGGGCTATGTAATTTTACTCAGCTTTCGCCATAGAAGAAAATTTAAGCTTTCAGTTGATGCCTCAGTTTTAGAAATTTATAATGGGATGGATCATCCTAAAAAGTACATTTTCTAACCTAGCCAAAATCCTATCACACTCTTTATAGTTGAATTAACCATAATGGCAATGCTAGGAAAATGGATTCAAGGGTCATAGGAGACGGATCAAAAATGGATCCAAAATGGATCGGAGCAGAATCGAAACAGGGTCGAGATGGATCCATGATGGTTTCAAGATGAGCCCTGAATGCATCGGAGACGTATAAAAAATGGACCCAGTACGGTTATGAGACCAATTGAAAATGCATCAGAGCATAATATAAGACGGATAGGATAGGGATCCAAGACATTTTCATTAATATGGATTGGAGACGAAATCAATATGTATCGGGAAGAAATTGGAGACGAATTAAAACTTGATCCAGGAAAGATCGGAGACAGATTGGTGACAGATCAGAGATGCGTCTCAGGCGGGTGAAATATGAATCGGAAACGGATCGGAGACTGATCCAAGAAGGGTCAGAGATGTATTTGAAACATATCCAAGATGAAGAGGGAATTGATTAGAGCCAGATCCAATACGTAAAATAAAAATCTTACAATTAAACAAAATTCCAAAATATTCTGCTGAATTGAAGAAGAAAAATGGACAAGAACGTACGTAGTTTTTTTTTTAAATGCATATTTTTTCATGAATAATTTATACTTAGAATGTCAAGAATCCAACTTTTCAACTGAATTCATGAGGCAAACATGTTCGAATTGTTTTTACACTTCCCGACCACATCATATTAAAAAGTTACTGCCTCTTGCGAGGAACTGACAAATCCTCCAAGAGTATACTTGTCATGAATAAGTATTTCTCATTTAGCCGTTCGGACTCGACAAAAAATTGCCAACAACACTCCCACAGGAATGGTTGAGAGTTGTAAGGCACTAGGCCCTGGTTCTCTACGAGCTGTTGCGCCGCAAAATTTATTTATTTATTTAAGAATCCAACTCATTTTGTAGAAATTATCACCAACCAAAATTCTCGCACCGAATGTGATGCATTAAACAAAATTTCAGGGTAGTTGTATTGAATTTACACGAACGTACAGCAATCATAGTTGGAAAATTTGAATTTGATTTTTCGTAAAACAAACCAAAACCGGGTGCTATTAGAAGTTTGATTTACAGAATAAGTGAAGAACATTTTCAAATCTGTTACCTACGTTAGCTAAGAAAATAAATAAAAGTATATGCACGTGTTTGTTCAAAAAGTTCAAATTGCGTTGGAATTGAGAACTGTTGCAAATATTGAAGTATTGAAGTAGTTAAACAAACATTTTTTTGATTTTTAACCGAAATCATTTGAGCCGTTTTTGAGATAAATAAGATTTTCCTTCTCTTGAGTAGCAAGTACCGATATTTTTGGAACAAAAAAAGCACATCAATAGACTCTAACTCCCACAGAAGCGTCAAATTCAGTGTGGCACGTTTTAACGTGATAAAAAAATAAAGTAATGTTTTAAGATGCCAACGAACATAAGAAAGGGGTGCTTAAAACTTTTTAAAATAAAAACCATCCTAATGTACACTACACATACTAGGTCAGTAGAACCAAAAATTAAAACAAAAAAATCAGAAGCTTTTTGGAGTTTCATAAATACAAAAATGAAATCTTCCATCAACTTTGGTCGCCCAGAAACCGCACTCAGGTGTTTAATGTGACACTTTTTTCACCCCAGTTTATTGGCACTCTATTTGATTTGTGTTCTTAGCATGTACTGAATTCGCTATCATGCATCCCAGGTTTTTTCTCGGGAAAAGAATTCAGAGCTCCAAAATTGAAATCAGCTGTTGGCAAAAGTTGAAAGTCGAAGAAAAAGTATTTTCTTTGCAAGTTCGTATGACGATTGTAAATGGTAAATGTGAGCTGTTTTGTAGACGATTTTGTTACTATTTATTAATTTATATATTTATGAACTAAATGCTAGGGAAAATCAATGGAAATCTATTGCTTGCATGAAGATTTTGAAGCTGCACAAAAAAGTACAAAGCAACTTTACATTTTTGTTATACAAATGGAGGACCGAACATCGAACAAACCTAAAATCTGTAACTTTTTTGCAAGCTACTTTCAACCTTATTTTGTTTTGGAGCATTTTAATACTGAATTACGAGGTGAAGGAAGCTCCATTGTTGATTTGGGTTCCTTACATATTTCAAATGAAGATATTCTTTCTAAGCTCTCATCCCTCAATTCTGTAAACCTTGCACCAAATCATATACCTCCAATCTATGGTTACACAATTTAAATCTTGCTTCGTCGTTGTTTCTCTGCATTTCTGTTCTGTTTTTGTATTGCTTATCAAACAATTAAACATAGGTAATGTTTCATAAAAAAACTATAAAAAAAATAATTATTCAGGTGTGATCCACGGAAGTCATCTTGGTTCACTCCTATTTTTAATTTTTGTAAATGACTTATCTTCTGTTATCTTGAAAGCTGAAAAGCTCTTAGGTTCGTTGAGTACTAAAGTCACACTGGGGTCATCCCAAAGCGTTTTTTGAAAAACCTGAACTAACCCTGATGGCAAATTCTGTGTTTTTTGAAACCTGGGGACGCCCTGAACTCGCCTTAAAGTAGAACTAGGTTTTTTGTTGGGGCGAGTTGAGGTTAAGAATAAAATGTCAAAGTGGCAGCAGCTCTGAAGCATTTTTTTGCTGTGGATTCACGGGCTGCAGGTAATCCTTTTGTGTTTGAAATGGAAATTCAAGGAATACACAAATTTACTTAAATAATAACAAATAGAAATAGAAAATAGAAACAGTAGTTTCTTTTTTTTTATTTTTAAATCAAATTTTATTTCTTGCTTATCCCAACAACACAGTTAAAAGTCGTTTGGTTTTTTTTGAGAACCAAAAAAACCAGGTTGGTTTGGGTTGGGGTTGTCAAGAAAACCTGGTTCAACCCTGGGTAAACTTCAACGAAGAAACCAATTATTTGCAGACAATTTTAAGATTCACGGATTTAATTCGTAGTGCTTGGTTTTAGTTATAATTATAATAAAATATGATATGATGCAATAAAATATAATATACATTTATATGAAAAGCTAGTTTAAAAAGTACAACAGTAAGTTATTTTTTAAAGTTATTCGACTTGTGTGAAAATTGAAATCGATATATATAGAAATAAGGTTAGTTTCTCTAATACAGCGGGTTATGGGTTCGTTGAGGGCATAATTCGTCCGATGTTCATTTTCTCGTAGCAGAATGCGTTCTCTTAGATGTCGAGATGGTGCATAAATATCAATCAACGATAACAAAAAAGGGCATTTAATATGATTGTTTAAAATATCACTTATGAACATGATTGAAAAGACTTTTCGTCTATTTGCAAGCGACTGAAGGCCAAGAAGCTTGCATCTAGTTGGGTAGGAGGGAGTTTCGATGTTCCAATCTAATTTCCATAACACAAATCGAGTAAACTTTTTTGAATGTTTTCAATTCTATGGGAGTGAATGTTATAGTATGGATTCCATATCACACAACAGTATTCTAAAATTGACCGAATATAAGAAGTAAATAAGGATTTGAGAGTATAAGGATCCTTAAAGTTCTTAGAATTACGTTTTATAAAACCTAACATGGAGTTAGCTTTGGCTACTATGTATTCCACATGTTTGACAAAGTTTAGTTTTGAGTCAAAAACCACACCAAGATCTTTTTTTTCCGATACTCTATTAAGAACATGGTTCTCAATTTTATATTCAAAGAAAACTGGTGAAAAGTTGCGACAAAAAGAAAAGCAATGGCATTTAGAGACATTTAAAAATAATTGGTTCACTTTACACCATTCTGTTAGCTTTAGGAGGTCATCCTGTAAAAGAAGACAATCTTCGATGGATTTTATGCATCGGAAGAATTTCAAATCGTCAGCAAAAAGAAGTCGAACTGAATTTAAAAAGATGTCAAGCATATCATTAATAAATATAAGGAATAGAAGTGGACCCAGGTGGCTTCCTTGGGGTACTCCTGATGTAACTTTTATAGGGTTAGAGAGAATTTGGTCAATGGATACTAATTGTATACGACCTTTTAGGTAAGAAATTAGCCATTTCAACATACTTGAGTGCAAACCCAATCCCTCAATCTTCTCAATCAAAATAAAGTGACTGACTCTATCGAAAGCCTTTGCAAAATCGGTGTAAATCACATCGATTTGATGTCCTTCTTCGAGTTTATTCAAAATAAAATTGGAAAAAATTGAAAGATTGGTGGTTGTTGATCGGCCTGCAACAAAGCCATGTTGAAATGGTGAAATATATTCTTTTAGTAAAAAAGCTAATTTAACGTAAACAATTTTTTCAAAAAGTTTTGGAATGGTTGACAGTTTACAGATTGGACGATAGTTAGATATTTCTTGTTTAGGGCCACTTTTGTGAATAGGAATGATAAAGGATTTTTTCCACTCCGAGAGAAATTCACCGCTCGCAAGAGATGTATTAAAAATATGAAAAAGAGGTACAGAAAGAGGAGCTGCACACTTCTTCAGAACGATTGGAGGGACTCCATCAGTACCTGGATTGTTATCACAGTCCAAATTTAGAAGACCCTCAGCTTTTCATATTTGTTTCTAGATTCACATCCTTGTTCTTCGGATATGGAGCTTGAACGGCAGCGTATGATAGACTCATTATATTCTGATCTTGACAGCATTGTCCATTGGGGAATTAAAAGCCGTGTAGAGTTTGATGCTTCAAAAACTCAATGCTGTCTGCTGTCACTAAAGCAAAACCCACCTCCAATGCTGCTATCCATGAGTGGAACTTGCATCGAAGGAACTGAATAACTTTCAGCTCTGGGTATGTGCATCACAGATCACCATCTGGGGGGCGTTATTAATAAGGTTTTCTTCGACGATGTAAGAAATTTGTCTCCCCTTCTGATCTGGCTGTAATCTATAAAGCCTTCATTCGACCAAAGCTTGAGTATAACTCTCACATCTGGGCATAGGTGCCCCGACAACTCACTTGAATCTTTTAGATAGAATACAAAATAGAGAATTAAAAATGATAGGTGATAGAACTATTACGCAATCAATTATATGCCTGAAACACCGCCGCATTGTTTCATGTCTCACATTATTTTATCGCTATTTTTATAAACAGTGTTCAAGTGAAATAGCCAGTTGGAATGCAACCCTTAAAAAATTCAACCATAATACTAGCACTTTTAGGAATGCCCATTAGTTTATCCTTGAGCCCAACTTCGGACGAACTGTTAAGCATAGAGATTCCTTCTTTAGCCGCACAACACGGATGTGGAATGCTTTACCAAGCTCTATTTTCTCCTCCTATTTTGATATTTAGAACTTCAAAACCAATGTGCATCGGTATCTCCTTTTGAATTATTCCCTATTTTCCTGATCGCTTGCACTGTTTTTTATCATCTTAAGTGTATAGTCACGCTTGTTATAAAAAAATACGAATTTCTGGCGTCGCATCCGAAAAATAATTTTACATCTAAAGATAAAAAAGCATATCAAAAATGCATTAAATGATGTTGAATAATTAAATAACAATAACCTAATTTCATTTAATAATACGAAAAAATTGAGATCGAAATAATCCCAACAGATACCATGATACCATTGTTTCTACTTGTTTAAAACTCACTTGTGAACATAAATATCACTGTAAAAAATGCTCAAAACATGCCTCATTTTGTGTCGCTTGAATACCAAATGCAGAATTTTTATAATAACAAGTATTCCAAATATAAATCCACACAAGCACTGGGCCACCTTGTTGATATCGCCTTGGTTGGCATTTATGTAAAGATATTCTGCGTAAATGGTAACAAAAACACAAGAAAGAAACATTAAAGCAAGGCAGTTTACGATGAAAACATGGACCCAATGACTATTATAGTCTAACGGCCAGACCCAATTAAATTTAAAGAGCCAAAATATTATCGTCTTAATGGGTTCGCCCTTTACTGTAGTCGGTTCAAAAAACTTCATTTTTAACAAAAAACAGTTAGTTAATTTCTCTTTAGGCCAGATATATCTTTTATGATAAGAAACTTTAATGCGCACAAAAATACTTCTTTTCTATGCTGTTGTTTATTCTAAATTAATCTATGAACAACGGTTTATTTTTGTTTATATAATTTTCGTACTAGGCTTATTAAATTGCAACCGCAAAATAATGTTTTCGCATATAAAATCAAATTGCGTTTATGGTAAATATATTAATATTGTATGCAAGGGTTACTGTTCCGTATGAATATTTAAAAACTTTACATGTTTATTTTCATAAAAAATTGATTCCAAATTTATACCTACCTAATCCAATATACATTTATATTGTTATTAATGTATAGATGTATGTATGTTATAGGTACTCGTATTGAATAGATTAAGATTAGATATATCAAAGTTCAATCCACTTAACCTTAACGTTAACAGAGACTGTTTTAACTGGTAATTGTTATATTTTCTGGTACATAATTGATGTTTAAAATTGGTAATAATTCTAAGTCATATTTCTCCATCCCATACCCATCTTCTTTTTTGTATGTGTATACCTAACATCTAGTAAAGTGCCTTTCACATGAGCTGCGAATAGCGAATGATCGTTAGTTTTGACATTTCTTTCATATGGGTGATCACCGACAGATATGCATCATGATACAACTAAATAAGATAGCGCATTGCGCATCATTCACATAAAATGACGTCATCGACGCACACAAATATTTTTTCCAAGATTAATAAAACAAAGATTTTTTGACTAAAATGTATTAATTAAATATGAAATATCATTTCTTAAAAACAAAAAACTTGTTTTTAGGATTCTAAACACACATTTTTATTAAAAAAAGAATAAAAATATCAGGGAAAATTGTGCGTCGATGACGTAGATGCGCAGAACGAAACGAAAAAAAAAACAGGACGGCGTTATCTGTTTAGTTGTATCATGGATATGCATCGTTATGAAAAATAAACCAGTAAAATAGTTGTGTTCACTTGAGCCGCAAAAGTGTCCAATTTATTTTTTGGAAAAGAAGACCATTTGAATGATCACTTTTGACCACTCTTTAACTTTTTTTGACCACCCCTAGAAATGTAAAAAAATTAGAAAAAAAATTAAGAAAAATTTTACTTTGAATTTTCCTCAAGTGGTAATGAATTTTTGTTCTCGATATTACGAGTACTACTACTATTCAAAAAAGGTTATACACAAGAAAAAAAATGTCGGACGTTTGACCTTAAATAACTCCTAGCGCAAGCTAGATTCGTCTGTAGACTTTTGCATGAGTATTGTTTATAATAAAATAAGATAATAGCGTTTAAAAAATTTAACTTGGAACTTTCCCCAAGTTGAAATGCATTTTTCCTCGGTACTACAAAAAAAAACTAATAAAAAAGAAGTTTTCTTAGTTTGAAATTTTTTCGAAAACTAGATGACATAACATCATCTGGCTTTCAGTGTTCGATTAAAAATTTATAGAAAAGTTTATAAAGAAAAAAATACAGTACCTGATTTCACAATTTTGAAAAAACAACAGTACATATGTATATAATTTTTTGAGTTTTTTTTCTTAAATTTTGAGTTTGAAATTTATTTTTTCGAAAACTATGGACAAGAGTAACTTATTTTCAAAAACATATTAAAGAACAGACCTCAAGGTAAAAAATATAGCATTTTATTGTTAGTGTTGCCATTTGTTTTTAATTATATTTTTTTTTAATTTTTAGTATTATTTTCATGAAATTGCCCCTCCTGCTTGAACGGGGGAAGATAGACCCCTCCCTCTATGTTAAAAAATGTTTGTATTATGATTCTCAAAAAAAACCCTGTCATTATTTTATGTCACGGTGAAAATCATTTAGGGCCCGAAAAACAAGCACTTTCAAAAATTGTGCTTTTTTTGAAATCTCAATATATTTTTAATGGGGCCTCGTATCGAAAAAGTTCTCATAGGAGTTCTTATAGAAAATATTATTGTCTAAGAGAAAAACGTAAAATAACGTTATTTTTGACTTCTGTCAATTTTATATAAGAAATAATATCTTTTTAATTACTGCTAAATGAAACTAAAAAATTTATATTCTCTTGTAGAAAGTTGAATGAGCTACAAGCTATGTTAAAATAACTTTTCTAACATTTACCGTTTAAGAGTGGTTAACGAAAAGTGATTATTTTCGACACTACCTTTTTGAAGTAGCAATATCTTGTTACTGTTCACTCGTATGGACAAAAAATGTGTTAATATTTTTTGTTGATCTATTTTTTTTTGTAGACTTTTGAATGCGTTTTCTTCGGCCACAAGTAAAGATAATTGCATTCAAAAATCTTCACTTGGAATATATGTATATTTTTCGTGGGCTTAATAGTGCGAAGAGTTTCTATGCTTTGTAAAATTGCTCCTTTTTGTATTAAATTGTGTTAATTTTTAATTTTAATGAAAATTCTGGGCCTACATACTTGAGTAAGAAAGGGAAAAAACAATTAGATTAGAACTATTTATGCAAAATTGAAGTCAGTTGAAACATATATTTTTAAAATGAAGTAGATTTCAATAGTTTGGTGATGGTGCGAAGAAGGAAGTAGATTTTAATTTTTTTGAAAAAAAAGTAGATCTATACTTCAATTGGAATAAAATTGTAGCACTGGTCACAATGTACTGTACAGCTTTTTGTAATCATTTGAAGTCAGCTGTGCAAATTTAATTCAACACAAAAACATAAATAAAAATGAATAACGGTGAAAAATGCAGCTAAAATAACTTTACGCCATTATCAGTGAAAAAAAAAAGAGTTTGAAATTCTCTTCAACCTTCATGAAAACACTACTACGTTGCGCTCACAATATAGAAACGTCAAAAAAGCTACATGCAAAAGTTAAAAGTTGGCCAACTTGTCCAGCTGCGTCTGCATCAGCTGCGTTGTGTTGTGTTCGTATCATTGGACTTGTGTGCAGAGAATATCAATTACCAAGAAGCCAATCTTTCGTACGTTTCACCCTCCAAAACCCATTTGTTTACATTGTTGTATTTGTAATTTCACTTCGTGTCGATGAATAGATGTGAATTGCAACAACAATGTAACGCGGTGAGATTTATTTGTTTTGACAGCTCAGTTTTTTTTCTTTGAAAATTGGAAAAATAATTTGAGAATTTTACTTCGGCTGATAGCAAAAACATCGATGTGAAATTGTTTAATTAATTTAAAGTGCACAAGCAATTGTAATTGTCAGTTAATATTCATCCACGATTATAATAAAATACAAAAACTGAATCCATAAAATGTCTTCAATCACACAGATTTCCAAATATCTTCAATGCATCTCGCATATTATACAGGGTGGCCATTTCTTCATCCAGAATAATTTTAAAATTATTGTTGGATATATTCTAAGGAAAAAAATAATTAAGAAAAATATGAAATAAAAGAATAGTTTTTCTGCAACCTGACACCAGAACTTTAGTTTTTTTGTTTAAACTCCATTAAACTGTCAATTTACAATTTATAAGTATTAAAGTTGATGTCAGGTGGGTTTTATTATCTTCTTTCGGGATTCGGGTTTTGATCTGGATTTAACTTTAGTACAAAAAAGAAATAATTAGGAGTTTTCAAAATCGTTTTCGTAGCACGTGTTAAAAGTAAATCCAGCCCTCTTTTGCAGATAATAAAACAGCAATAGCTATTTTGAATTAATTTTTTTAAACTTCATGACATCTAAGCATTTGGTTTTGAGTGTTTAATAGGAGTACTAAATACTTATTACTGAAATTTTACTTCATACTATAAAAGAAATGAAATAGTTTTAACAAATACATTAACTTTTTTTAAGTTTTAAGTTGTATAATTATTTTTTTTTTTTAATGATTACGAAACAACTTAATTAGAAAAATTGATTCGAGAATGGTTTTAAGAAATTTTAGCATGACCTTCTAGCTGTTGTCTTATTTTTTAGTTATTTTCATTTTAAATATATTTGGTCGTAAAATTCAAAAAAGTTAATTAAACAAAAATAAAGAGCATAACATTGCAAGTTGCAAGTTAGTAGTGCCGTTGATTTTCAATTTTTTTTTTAAGAAAGTTACTACTCTTATCTAAAAGCGGATAAATAATCCCCCCTTCCCATACGATTTTTTTTAATATCATTTCATAAATTATCCTGCATGAAATAGGGAACACCATGTATTTTGTTTTGTTTTGACATCTAATTGACAGACCGAGGTGAATAATTTTGACCACGGGACGTGTTCAACAAATAGAAACCCAACTAGGGCCAGGTTCACATTAGTTGTGTTTTTTCCTTGTCTGAATGAGCTTGGACGAAAAAAACGACGTCGGGGCTAAACAATGCTCCGTGGTTCAAAAAATTTGTAATCCATCAATTTCTGTAGATTAACTGGGTTTTAATGATGATTTAGGTTTCATGTAAGTTATAAAAGTCAATTACAGGCTTGAACCACCCTCAGTTAAACCACAAAATCAGTGAGCTAAAAGTGCGGAGCTATGGATCAAAACAATAACCCTGTTCAATTAATACGAACACATATCGTTAAATAAATACATAGATAGATATAATAGATTAATTAATAAATACAAACCTAAAGCATTTTGGCTTACAGTAATGAGAAATAATAGAAATATGCTCGGGTGACAAACTGAATTAAAATTATAAAATGGCTAGTAGCTCCTAGCGTGACCATGTTTACTAGTATAATCAAAATAGAAATGAAGTAAAACAAACTAAAGGCTCTCCCAAGCCAACACCAACAAGGAGTGACGATGAATTTTTGTTGTTGTTAAGTATTATCTTTGTTTTTGTCATATTTTGTACTATTGTGAATGATTCACTGCGAATCAATCGGTATTCGTGTTGGTTTTGAAGAGCCTTAATACTACGTTTTCGTTAGACCAAATGAGGAAATTTCGTTGAAAATTTTCAAATTTGATACGAAATCATCTCATTTTCCACACAAATTCAAATTTCGAAATGAGATAATTTCAACCAAGCTTGCACACAATTTTCTAGGAAATTAAGTCAAAACCTAACGAACACACCGAATTGGGCACATTTTGAATAGCTCTGAAAAGATTTTGAACGAAAATATTAAAACTGAATTAAAAAATTAACAACAAAAAGTGATTTACAGGCAGGGTTGAAACTCAAAAAATGAAATGAGCTGTCAAAAGAAATACCAATTTACAGATGAAAACACTTTTTCTGTAATTTGCAAAATTACCTCATTTGGGCTCTTATGAAAACGGTTAAATATGCATTATATTAATATTATCATTATTAATAACCAATTGATCAAAAACTATAGGGCTCATTGTAGAGTTATTTAATCCAATATTCAGTAATTTTATCTAATTAATTAAAACTGGTTAGCTGATGCTCGACGATTATTAAAGCAAAACTATATTTGCCCACAAACAAGCAAATAAACAGACCATAATGCAATATCTGTAAGACCATCTCTTTAATCCCGGTTTTTCGTCACAAATTTCGACTCGACTCCGCTCCTCGAACGAGATCTAGTCAAATCAAGCTCATTTCGACTCAACCCAGGCTTACAAAAAATGACGCGAGCTTCAAGCAGGTTTAACAACACATAAAGCGTAGTATATATGCCAAAATTTTAGTTTGTGAATATCTTTTTTCATTTCGCAAAATTATTTAAAACTTTCTTCTTACTCACTGTAAGTTATTTTAGTAAATTTTCTACAATTCCTTATACATTTCGGGAGTTGAAAAGAAAAAAAAAAAACAGAAAAGACAAACTGTTTATCGAAAAAAAAGTAACTAAAGATATTTATTTTCCAGACAGGCGGGAATTAGTAAAAAGCGACTATAATTTACATTTAAAAAAAAACCATAACTTATTTTCATAAGGTCCGGTCAGCACTATATATATAATTTCTCCCTTTTTTATACTTTTTGAACAAGCCCATTGCAGCCCAAGTGAATTTCAAAATAACTGAAGATTTTCAAAAATAACCGACATATTCGTGGTGGGTCGATGCCAACTGTCTATGTGTGCGAATAAATCAGTGGTGGGTCGATGCCAACTGTCAATGTGTGCAAAAACCTAGTGGTGGACTTAGCCCAACTGGCTATGTGTGCGTGTTTCAGTTTGTAGGCAAAGCCGGATGACAGCCAAGGATTGGCTTCTTGGTAATTGATATTCTCTGCTTGTGTGTATCAATATTTTGACAGCTATTCCAGTTGCAAATCCATATCCATTCTGTTGAGACAGTTAAGTCCAAGCGTTTCGCCCAGCTACAACAATTGGGGTAATTAGTTGGATGTTGTTGTACATTTTTAAGACGCATAATTTTAGTCGATGGTTACCGATGGTGAATTTACGACATTGAGAAAGTCACTAAGCCCAAACTTATTTGTTGGTGGTGACTATAATGCAAATCACACCTCCTGAGCCTCAAGATACATATCTCAAAAGAGTCAAATGCTATATAAAGCAGGAATGGAAAATAATTGTGACTTTCATTGGACTGGCAAACCAACTTACTGGCCAACTGATCCCTCTGATACCCTCTTACCATATAGAAATTTCAGAGGGCTATGGCCTCTTCTCATCATCATGCCGTCGTACTTACTATGAGTGAATGCCTTGTTAAAATTGAAAAACCACTGGTTAACAAGTAGTAAAACCAACTGGGATGGATTTAAAAAAGATATCGATCACAACGTTGAGTTAAGGGTATTATTACGAACGCCTCTTCAGCTTGTAGACGCAGTAGATACCCTTGTTGATATAATACAAAAAGCATCTTGGGATAACACACCTTATCAAAGGCTAATGCCTCGCTATAAAGACATAAAATATCCGCAGGAAATAAAAGATTTAGTGGAAGAGAAACGTAAGAAATGGTAGCGAACCCGTGCTCCTCAACACAAAGCTTATTTAAATCGCTTGAGTAATATACAGGGTGGCACACGAATCGTGCTACACAAATAAAACGTAATAATTTCTTTTTCTGTGTGAGTAATCGGCTTATTTTCTTTTTATTTTGTAGGTTACTATTTAGATTTATAAAAATGGATGCTTGGGATACGGAGAAAAGAATTTGGATAGTGCAACGGTACCATGCTTTGCAGTCCGTCATTTCCGTCCAAAGGGAATTTAGGCGGGAGTTTGGCGGTAATCCCCCGAGTAGATGGAGCATTATGAGGTTTGTAAACATGTTTGCCGAATCTGGAAGCATCGCACAAAGGCCGTACCATCGAGATGCCAATGTTCGGGTTCAGGATACAATCGCAGCAGTAGCATCTGCAATACAGGCCAATCCGAGCGTTTCGACCCGAAACTTATCGGGGCAAATTGGAGTTAGTAGACGGTCATTACAACGGATACTTCATGACGATTTAAACTTGTTTCCGTACAAAGTCCAAATTACTAGCAAGTTAAACCCTCAGGATTTGCCTGTTCGCCAGGAATTTTGCCAAAAAATGATATCAATGGCCGAAGAAGACAACACATTGATCAATTGTTTTTTCATGTCTGATGAGGCCCATTTTGATCTTAACGGCAATGTAAACAAGCAAAATTGCCGTATATGGAATGAGTCTAATCCAGAAATGCTCCATGAGACGGAACTGCACCCAGAACGAGTCACTGTGTGGTGCGCAGTTTCATCAAGGTGTATTGTCGGGCCGTACTTCTTTGAAGAAAACGGTGTAACCGTTACTGTCAATGGGGACCGTTATTTAAGATGTTGAAGGAGTTTTCTTACCCAGAACTGCGCCGAAGACGTATACCATTCAACAGCGTTTGGTTTCAGCAAGATGGAGCAACTGCACATATAGCCAGACCAGTAATGGCGGAGCTAAACAAAAAATTCGCAAACAAATTAATTTCTGGGAACTCCACTCTTCGCTGGCCCCCAAGGTCACCTGACCTGACTGCACCAGACTTCTTTTTATGGGGTTATGTCAAGCAAGAGGTGTAGAAAACGAAGCCCAGGAATTTAACTGAATTAAAGCAGTCCATAACGACAATAATTGAGGCGATCCCAACTTCAACTCTTCAGGCCGCAATGAATAATTTTTTGATCAGGTGCCGCATATGCGTGGGAGAGCGTGGAGGTCATTTGCGGTCTATAATCTTTAAAAACAACTAACTATTTAAAATAAAATTTAATTTTCTAACCAATAAAAAAAAAAAATAAATGAAATACATCGATTAAAAAAAAAGTTATTTGAATTTCTTATTGTAGCACAATTGGTGCGCCACCCTGTACTAAAAACGGCGATATCAAATTTCAAAAACCTTGAAGGCTTGACAGCGGGAAAAGAACAGGAAGCATTTAAGCCGTTCGATGGGCAAGAATTCAACGAAAATATTAATATGAATTTTGCTTCAAATAAAAGCTACATAACACGAAATGCTTGTTTTTTTCTGTACCACGTGGGAAGTAGAGCCTACATTTAGAAATATTTCGTGCCGAAAATAAAAAAGTAGAAATTATATCGGTCAGGAGATTAAGTAATCATTTTGTTGCTTGGTGAAACGTATTAGTAATACCATCACAAGTGTCATTGTGATGTAATGGGTTCACTTATAGGTACTACTCATTTATTTACCAGTGAAGCCAATACATACTGTAGCGTAGTGCGGTATATCAAAAAAGTGCCGTAGAGTGCCACGCTGTGTAGCGCATTTCCGCTGAAGTGCCGTTCCGTCGAGTGTGGTCTTACCTTTAGTGCGATATAGCTCATATATTTAGCTATATCAAGTTCAATTGCGGTGCAGTTCCGCTGAAGTTCAGTTCCGTCGAATGCAGTCTTACCTTTAAGGTGCCAGTTATAGCTATCATTGTGTTTGTTCACGTACCTCCCAAAACTACGAATTTCTACGAATTTATCCCAAATTTCTGTCAAAGCTCATATAAAAAAAAAAAAAAATCGTAGAAATTCGTAGTTAGGGGGAGTACACGAACAAACTTATTGAAACTCATCATTAAACATTTTAATTTATTTTAATGATTGATTTTGAGACATTTAGGGTTTGTTTCACAATGTCTGAGTGAAGTTCTGATTTGTTATTCAAAAATTAAATTAACCGCAAATTAAATCTTCCAATTAAAGCTACGAGCAGACGATTTGCGATAGTCGCAAATCTTTGCGAGCACTGATGTCATGAAAAATCTCGCAAATACACCGCAAATGCCTTACGTTTGACAGTGCTCGCAAACCTGCAAATTCACGTGTTCAGACGATTTGCGAAGGTTGTCCCAAAGTTTTCAAATACATTTGCGATCAACATGCTCGCAAATTTTGCAGCATATTTGCGAAGTGTTCACACAATTTGCGGCTACAATTGTAGATATCATATTTTTACTCATTTGTAGATTTGCCAGATTTGCGAGCCTGACATTTATATATTGACAAATTTGTTTATTTACTGAGTTTTGTCATAGCTATTGTCTCAAAATATTATATAGGTAAACATATGTACATACAAACACACATGGGTATGTATCTTATATGTATATTTTGATGCTTTTTTATGAGCTGTAGGTCAGTTTAGTTTTTTTTTTAACTGCGTAAAGCTTATTTTCATAAAAAAAACGAAAAAAAAACAAATTTAAATTATAACAAATAATAAAAAAAATAATGAAGGTATCTACATACTAAAAACCACAGCCAATTACTTCAAGTACCACAACAAAATTCATCGCAAATGTCCGTATTTGCAGCGTTCCATTTTCGTGTTTTCGCAAATGGTTGTGACGGTCGCAAATACTCGCAAATTGTAACAAATTATTTTTGTGAGTGTTCACACGGTTTGCCAAAATGTCACAAATGCATTTGCGACGTGGGCCTCACAAATCATACGCAAATGATTTTCGAGCATTTGCAGGCTGTCCCAAAGTTGTGTTCAGGCGATTTGCAATCAAAGACCGAAAATTATGACGTAAAAATGACGTCATACTCGACTTTTGCAAATCGTCTGCTCGTAGCTTAAGTACCTTTGCGTTTCACAATTTCTTAAACCATGAAATTATGTGTCCATTAGTTACTTGTTAGTTATTCCAGTTTTCCAGACAAAATACAGTTTTGACTGTTGAAAATATTCAACAAAATAATAATAATTCGTAAATCGTGAGTGTGTATCTTCCGAAATATAGGTAAATCGGTTAAAAATATCACAAAAACGAGGAAGAAGTACCAATTTAATTAAGGGAAGAAACCGACATTTTGATAGGACTTGTCAGCGATAACAAAAACTTTGTATATAAAAATAAAAAGTCTCCGCCGGAGAACGTAACAAATGCAAAAAAGATGACGCCTTTGTATATAAAAATCATAGTACTATCATGAAGGCTGTCGATAGTAGCGTCATCTTTTTTAAATTTATTACGTTCTTCGGCGGAGACTTTTTATTTTCGGTGGAGATTTGAGAATGTGAGAAGCAAAAATAGAATAGAACGGGAAAGAGGTATTCTAAATTTATGATAGTACGAGTGAAGCAGGTATAATACATTTTTGCAAATGAATATTCATATAATGAAGGAAATAATAATGCACAGAATGAAGAAATTAACCAATTTTGCTGTGGGTTCCTTATTAGTTTTGTTTACGGTTTAGTATGTGAAGGAAAAGTAAAGGGGTACAAAACAAAACAACACAAGTTGTTGGTTTGTGGGTTTTGGAAAATGTATGTTGGTTTTTATTTTTTTTCAACCGTGGGTAGCCAGGATTTTTAGTGACAGTGATTGTCTGATATATTAGCGGCCTTACCCAAGTGCATTATTTTTTTAACTAACTTAATTTTCCTTTTTTATATTTATATACATAGGTTAGAGGTCTGCATGAATGCAATCATTTGCTTTTCATAAATGAGTATAGTACTTGAGTGTACACTACTCACAGAATCTAGTGTACACTCAAACGAGTACCCATTTTTTATACAATTTATGCAAAACACAATGTGTAAATTAACTTTGTATCTTAGTCACTTAAAAATAAAAGCTTTTTATTTTATATGTATTTAAGAAGAAAAGCAGCATTTTGTGTGCATTTTTGGGGCCTTAAGAGATAAAATCAGTAATTAAAGATTAAGGGACTGCTTTTTTATTTAAATTTTCATACTTATTAAAATATAAATGAAACAAAATATTCAGTTCATATACGAAAACATGTTGGAAACTCACGGTACACGTTTCGGACACGGGTTATGTTGCAGGACCTTGCAATTTTTCATAAAATTAAACAAACCAATAAAGCTTAAGAAGTTTGTTAAATTAGACACAAGAACATATCAGACTATTTATTACTATAAAGAAACTTGAAATTACTAATAATATGTTAGGTATACAAATTTAATAAAATACACGGAAACTCACGTTATTTCACGTTTTCAATTTGAAATTTAAGGGCCTTTTATAATTTAATTTTATTTTCAGCCATGTGTTTGTTACTTGAAAGATATTTTGCAATTCAGCAAACAATAGATAGGGGGCGAAAAAAATTTCCGTTTTTCTACCTTCATGTCCACTTTTTCATGGAATTACCCATACGACCTTGATTTTCTGGCTATACCTAGTTACTCAAAAAAAAGTACTTGCCTACTAACCTTCCAACCTAACCTTAACCTAGTCCCTAATTTTGAATTACTTACTTTAACTTGTGGGCTTCAGGTCAAATGAAACAAATTGTGACCAAAATATAATATCATTCATTTCATCTGAATTCCCATGTAGGTACCTACCTGCCTATCCTACCTTTACCTAAGCCCACCATTCAGTTTTGTATAAAAATTTTAATTTAAATATACCTACCAACATACATAGGTACATATACACACCTATGTAGGTCACAAGAGATATATATACCTATAACTACCCAACCTCGCAAAACAGATCTTGCAAACAAAATTCCAACCTAAATATTAAATATGTACCTACCAAAAGATATACATTTTGCCTACCATCGAGATCTTTCAAGTCAGATACATACCTACCAAAAGTTATATGACTATCCTCAAAGTCTAACAAGCAAATTGCAAGTTAGTTACAAAAGCAAAACCTACCCTCAATAGCGAAAGAAAATACATCTGTGATTATCTATGTGTGTATATTTTTTCTTCTCGCATTGACCAAGGACAAAACAAATCTTTGAAAGTTTTAACATCGTTGCTACGGCACAGACGCAAACAGCTGATGCAGGTATCTCTTTCACACCCTTCATATAACTTTCTTTGCTTCTCTGGCTGCATAACATTCCAAAATAAAACAACAAAATAGTCATTTTAAAGAGGAGACGAAAATAATTTTCTTACTTTCCTTGCCTTTTTCTTTTATTTGAGATTTAACAAACAGCAGATTTTACTTTCTCTCTTACTCCATTTACTTTTTACCAGAATCGAAATAATACTCTCCTCTCGCTCTGACTACTTATTTTCCATTCTTTATGATTCTATGTTTACAAGTCTCCAACGCTTAAAAATGCTGTCGATAGTGGCGCCGCCATAGACCTATTGTTCTACTATTTGAATCGCCGCCATGATAGAACTATGATTTTTATATACAAAGATGACGCTACTATCGACAGCCTTCAGCCAAGCTTTAGCTTTGTATATAAAAATCATAGTACTATCATCTTTGTATATATAAATCATAGTACTATCATGGACGATTTTTTTTAGGATTACATACTGCCAGCGGGGGCGCCACATTCCACCGCAAATATTGTGGTGGAGACATGTGGAGACATGCGTGGAGACAACAATTAAGGAATCAAAAATTAGTAGTTAGAGCTTTGTTTATATAAATCATAGTACTATCATGGACGCACCTGAAGAGGGTGACATCTGCAGGCAGTATGGTGAACCCTGTAGCGGAGAGATGCAATTTTGGGTGGAGACTTGCGAATGCTTGAGAATTTGAGAATTGAGATTATGATTTGAACGGGAAAGACGTATTTAGAATGAGACTATGAGACTGAATCAGGTAGAGAGCATTTTTGAAAAGAATATACATAAAAATCTTTGAGTATAAGATGAAAATGAAGAAAATAGTCAATTTTGCTTTGGTTTAGTTTTGTTTACATTTTTGTATTCTTTATGATGAGATAAGATGAAAAGAATTCAAAAGTGTGTCAAATAAAAAATATTTTGGGTATTCTTTCTGTTTGATAAGTTTTTTTGTGGATAAAGGGGGAAGTGGTTTATATTTGGAGTTTTGCAAAGTATTTGGAAAATGTTTGTTTTAATTTCTTATGTCTTCATGCACACAGCTGATGCCAATGCTTTTGAGGGGTGGCGCGGCGCGCGCGGCTCAAGGGATAGAAGGGATGATTGGTTTTTATTTGGTAGGTATCCCATATTTTTTCTTATGGCTGCTTGGATGTGAGCGAGATATGAAAGGTATAGAGTATAGGTTTAGTACGTAGGTATGTTCATATTTAGTTATATAGTTATATATCTATAGGTAGGAATGTGCATATGTACCTATGTAGTATGTATAGTTGTTGTATTACTGTGTAGTTTAATACGTATTTTAATTTGCAATCTTAAGTAATTTGTTTGTTCATTCGATATAAATGTAGGTAGGTAGGTAAGGTACCTACATAGGTATATTAATGATGTAGCACAAATGCAAGAAAATATAAAATAGGTAGGTAAGTAGGTAAGTTGGAAGGTACATTTACGACTATAAGAGAGTGCTCAAGCAGCTTACTTTTCTTAAGTTGTTTTCATAAAATTCAACTTTCATTAAAATCAAAGGACACTTTTTTAAAAAAATATTTTATTATGAACAAAATGCAGCAACAAATTGCAAAAACAATAAATAAAAACTTTAACAATTTGAAAAATGATACATAAAATGTCATATCATTGATAGATAGTTTTAAAGGTACCAAATTATTTCAGAATTTAAAGTTGTTAAGTACCTACTAGTTTGGCATTCAGTATTAAATGCTCTTAGACCCGTTTGCTAAAATGAAACTTAAATATTTAAGTGCAACAAAAGCTATTATATGACAGTTTATGTAGAGAAAAAAGTAGCCCATGCCAAGCTTAAATTAAACATAAATGTTGAATTTTTGTATCAGTAAACGGCACATAATAATTTTTTGTTGAATTCTTAAAACTACTCGTATAATGGTTTTGTTTTTGTCTTTAACAAAAATTAAAATTACGAAAAAATGATAAATAAATATTTCGAAATTTCAATAGAAGTGTTCTTATACCAAAAAGGGGTTGTTGATTAATTTGCAATTTGATATTAAATGTTTATAAATAAATGCTCAAATTGGAATAACTACTTAATTTTATTTTAAATCTTACTTACATTTTATATACATGTGTAGGTATACATATTTCACAGTCGTCATATGTTTTTTTTAGTTTTATATAGCTATAACGCTATATAGCTCTAAATGAAGAAAAGAAAACACCCCATATTTTTATATTTTCTTGTATCCCCCATAGTAGGTATGCTTTATGTGATTCGCGTTGAATGTAGAAAGAAAAAATCCTGTAGGAGGGGTATATCTCCTCCGCTTGGACAGTAAGCGCAACTTTATAAAAAAAAAAAAACAAAAATATTGAAAAACAACGGCAGCACTTACAGTTGATTTTTGAAAAGCCAGAAATTGCATGGTTCAAACTTAATACATACACTCCTCGTCAACTGAATACGCACAAACATTTTTGAATATATTTTATCCATTTTTTCCAAACAGTGATGGTTATTATGCCATCTGTTGATGGTAAAAATGTTCGTAACATATAAATAACAGAATTTCAAAGTTTTATCCAAAAACAACCGTGAGTTTTTCCTTCAACCACTTCCAAAGTGTAACTTATACAAAGTAGAAGTTTTTTTTTGAGTCAACTGAATAGGTACAAAAATTAAAATTGGTATTGGAATGGAATGAAACAAGTTTTTGTTTAAGTTTAGTAGTGGGTACTTCCACCTTTATTTTTAATTACTTCGTAAATTCGATCCGGCATGGAATCGTATAGCTTTTTAATGTAATTTAACGAAATTTCGCTCCACGCTAATTTGATTGCAGAAATTAAGGTTTCTTTGTCTTTGAACTGACGACCACCCTCATAAACTTTGCGTACTAACCATCCCCAGACATTTTCTATGATGTTTAGATCAGGTGAGTACGGCGGCCATTGAAGCAACTGCACTTGTTGCTTCTCTATCCAGGTTTTTATTATGCGCGCTGAGTGAATAGGCGCATTATCATGTTGGTAGGTCCAATTTATGGGTCCAAAGATGTTAGAAAATTTAGGAAAATTTCTTTCCAAAATTACTTTATACCCAGCTGCTGTCATTCTTGATGTTACAACCTCGAGCTTAACTGTTCCATAATAAGTGACTGCTCCCCATATCATGACACCTCCTTCACGACTATGATGGCGCTTTAAAAATCTTTTTTCTTATCTTAAGTCGTGAAAATAGAAGTTGAACCCATCAGGGCCATCGAAATTAAACTTTTTTTCATCTGAAAAAACCACGTGATACCATTCTTTTTTCCAACTCATGTGAAGTCTTGAAAAATCTAATCGCAACATTTTCCGTCTCTCGTCAAGTGGTGGTTTTTTCTTAAGTTTCATTCGTTTAAGATGGCTTGAGTTGTTGATTACTCTTAATACTGTTGAGCAACTTGCGTTTACGCCGACTTTTTGTTTTATTTTTGCCACAGAATTAGAAGAATTTGATGCATATCTTAAAATTCTTCGTCTCTCAGCTGCTGTTGTTGCTGTTTTCTTACCTCCCTTCATGTTTTTGCCGTATGCATCTTTATTTTTCAAGTAAGAATAAACTACATTAAAACTTCGGCCAACTTTATCAGCTATTGCACGTCCAGTTAGGCCTTGGTCTCTAAGTAAATCGATTTTAGCTTTTTCAACACTGTTAAGACACGTAGATCTACCCATTTTTCTTAAAATTTGAAATCAAGAATTAAATTTTACTGAAAACACTAAAATCGTTAATTTAAACTGTCAAGCACTCCAAAAAACTTATAAACAACGAAGAAAATGGCGTTGTACCTATTCAGTTGACTAGAAAAAAAACTCCTACTTTGCATATAAAACACTTTGCAAGTGGTTGAAGAAAAACTCACGGTTGTTTTTGGATAATTCTTTCGGAATTATCTGCTTAACATCTTAAGGGAATAGTTAGCATCAACAGATGGCATAATAACCATCGCTGTTTGGAAAAAATGGATAAAGTATATTAAAAAATGTTTGTGCGTATTCAGTTGACGAGGAGTGTATTTTGAAAAAAATAATGATTTTCTCAAAAACCAGGAAACATAAAACCATAGGTTCTAACAATCGAACAAAAATTAGTAAGTTATTAAGAACAATTGAATTTTCTTATTACCTATCTCTGACAAATGGATTTATATAAAATTTTGTATACAAAAACTACAAAAAGTTCAAATAACAATATATTTATCAAAACTTTCAAAAAAATTTTTTAATGAAAAGCTTTTAAAAAATCCAGTATCGTTTGACTACTAATTTAAAGCAAATTCACTATAAATGTTTTAATTACTAATTAGAAAAGTAAATTATTCATACCCGCATTGCAAATTCTTTTCGCAGATAAATAAAAGTTCTAAATTATGCGTGACAAATGTAATGGGTAATTAAATTACGTAAAACACACAGTAATGGGTAATTTGTAATCGGAGAATTTTATATTACACAACGCTGGTTATAAAATAAAGCCTGTGATATGAAATGCATAGAAAATTAGGCTGTTCGAATAAAGGAAACCCCAAAAACGCCATACATCATATCTTCGAACACCAGGACCACCTTTTTGAAAACACCTGTTCGAAAACAGGATCATTTTCAAAGAGGCAGTTGCCTATGTTCAAAACATTTGTTTGGGTATAGCAAACTCGATAAAAATTAGTTTCCAAGTTAATTTTATCTTTTTATTGGAATTTTTGTTGCAATATTATAAACTGATATAGGTACTAATATGATAAACTTACAAGATATTATTTGCAAGTTAATAAATCAATAGTTAAAAAAAAAAAACAATTTTTCCCGAGACGTTAATTGAAGTTTTTTGTTATAAATCGCATCAATTTAAAACCTTCTTTCTGTGCATTTCTGCGCATTTTAGTCCAAAGCTCTGTCAAAACTCATTTGACACAAGTCTGGACAAAAAATCACAGAAATTAAAAGTAAAGGAACAAACATAATAATTTTTTTGGGCACACACAGTGGCTGTATGTGTTAGAAAAGTTATGAAATTTGAGAGGAAATGTGTCAATGTATGAAAAAAAAATTCCATACACCCTAATAAAAATTAGTTTTTGGACTGAAATCTAAATTTACCAGAGGACTTTGAACTTGTCTTGGAATAAATAAAAACATTTTAAAAGAAATAAAGAGAAAATATTAGGTATTGGCTTTAAAAAAAACTTTCACATGAAAGTGTAAGTAGGCATTAACTTTGTTGTATCAAATTTAAGTAAGTTTCCTACATAAATGTAGGTATACATATCTCAATGCATTGGCAATCCCACTTACGTACAGACATTGAAGAAATAAAAACATTTCACGAAATTCTTTCTGCTACTGCCTATTTTTTTTTTTTTAATTAAGAAGTAGGTACCTCCCTACCCAAGAATTTAGCAAAACAAACTTTAATTAAAATACCTACCTACCTAGTAAAAGAAATATTCATGTACCTAGGTACCTATACAAAAACCCACTCCCATATTTAACAAAAATATCTTAATAGGTATCTTTACCTAAGCCTAACTCTGAATTTTGCATAAGAATACCTAACCTACATATTTTATATAAATACTTACTAAAAAACATATCCTCGAAACAACTAATAATACAAAAATTATATATACCTAATTGAAATAGAAACTAGTCCACTACCAAAATAAATATACCTACCTATACTTACCCTCGCAAAATACAGATTACAATTCAAAATTATTAAAATACCCACAAAAAGTTATCGGTATCCTGCCATCGAAATCATACAAAAAAATTTATAGGTATCTAAATAACTATGAAAAGATTTCCTCGAAAATTTTATATCAGCCACAAAACAAAAACTACCCTCAATAATAATAATTATGAGAAAACATACATACCTATAGTCATACCTACGTTTCTCATTCACATCGTCTACAACAAAATCTGTGCAGAAAGGTTTTTCTGCTGGTTGTTACGACCTACGACACCGACGAGGCGACGACGCAAGCAGCTCAATCAGGTGTCTCTTTTATCCCCTTGTTAAATTTTTCTTTGCTACTCTGGCGAAATATATTTCAAAAATAAAACAAACAATTAATGTTGAATTCAAAGAGGATACGAGAAACATTTTCTAATTTCCTTCACCTGTTTCTAGTTTGTGTTATTTCACAATCAGCTGGTTTGCTTAGCTCACTTACTCCTTTTATTTCTTACCAGAATGGAAAAATTAAACCTCTTGCTCTAACTACTTATTTTTGATTCTTTAATTGTTGTCTCCACGCATGTCTCCACATGTCTCCACCACAATATTTGCGGTGGAATGTGGCGCCCCCGCTGGCAGTATGTAATCCTAAAAAAAATCGTCCATGATAGTACTATGATTTATATATACAAAGATAGTACTATGATTTATATATACAAAGCCTTAACCTAGTCCCTAATTTTGAATTACTTACTTTAACTTGTGGGCTTCAGGTCAAATGAAACAAATTGTGACCAAAATATAATTTCATTAATTTCATCTGAATCCCCTTTGAAACTATTGGTTATTAAAATATGTAGGTTCCTACCTGCCTATCAAAAGAGATCATACCTTATATATACAAAGATAGTACTATGATTTTTATATACAAAGCTATGATTTTTATATACAAAGGCTAAAGGAAAAACTGCACTCATTTTAAAATTCGGACTATTCACATGCACTACCCTGCCAAAAGTGCCTCTGCTAAGCAAGTATCTGAAAAAGTAGAATGTTGAAAACTTTGTGCCATAGATGTCGCTATCGAAATACAGCAACACACGTTAATAAAAAAAATAACTTCCTCCTCAATTAAATAACAATCTAATAAGGACTTCAGCATGAAAGGTATTTTCCTATAAGTTGCTTACTAAATATTTCTTGTTCTAATATCTTGTGCTTATTTTCCAATAGGTTCCACAAAATCTTACTAGAAATCACTCCAACTGGAATAACTACTAGTATTAATGTTTGTCGGTTTGATGTCGTAGTGGGAATTGGAAATGGAATATGGAATTGAATTCGGAATTTTAAGATTGTTTTCAATCTCTTGCTCTATGCTCTTTAACTTAGCTTTTCAAGAGTTGAATTCTCGTATGACAGATTGACAGCTTGGTGTTTCTGAATTCTGATTGTTGGTATATGGTATGTATCTATTTTTCCATCTCAGTTCAGTGCGTTTGTATTGGTTTCTCGTTTGGGTTTCAGCTTGTTTTTGTTGTATACATCTACGGACGGTACGCCACGGTATTTTTCCCAATTGTTCCTGTACTGTTAGTGTAAATTGAGTATTTCTCCCAATTTGTATGAATCTTAAAATCCAGTGCCAGTGGCAGTGACGTTTGAGATACCGTTCGCCAGTAAAGTGTTTTCGAAGTCCTCTGTTTTATTTTCTCCTACATTTATTGAAAATGTGTATTTTCTTGTTCGAATAATGAATAAAATACAAATCGAAGTGCATGTTTGATTCACCAACAGAAAATTGCGAGCAATTCTGGTGCAAAATAGGCCAAATAAAGAATACAAAAGTATATCCAGTTCGATACACCACCTCTGATAAAAAAATCTAAAACTTGGAAAAACAATAATTATTAAAACTGTGTTTTTCTTCTTTTTCATTCTCTTGAAGTGCATTTTTTATGCTCTCTTTTTCTGTACTTGTACACTCATGGATAAGAGAATTTAAAATACAAACATAACAAAGTCACATTACAATACAAATGCAAACAGCGAACAAGTGCGCTAGACAAGGACGACACCGAACGGCGCGGCGGGCACAGTACAGTTGTATGTACCTACTTATTGTGTGCATCTTTTTAATCC
This sequence comes from Dasysyrphus albostriatus, assembly GCA_946251815.1. NCBI lineage: Eukaryota > Metazoa > Arthropoda > Insecta > Diptera > Syrphidae > Dasysyrphus > Dasysyrphus albostriatus. Next base: position 78,221,891 of record OX276336.1, read on the forward strand.
AAATCTAGTGAATCTGAATAAATTGACTTCGCCTTTCGCACTGCTGTTTCTTCAGCAGATACGATATTCGCTAAAAAATTGAATTTGGTGCTCTTATTACATACGCATAAGAAGAAGGTCGCTTGATTCTATCAATATTTTGTTTGTGAATGAGATCATCTTCAAAACTTAATTTATGAATTTACTCTGCTGCCTGCGTTATCATTCCACAAAAAAGTGCAACTATTAAATAAGTTTCGTGTAATTATTGGTGCGGTAGACAAGGAAAACCTTGAGAAAGCTGTGAGACGCGTTACTCGTCCCGTCAATAACGACGACGACTTTACTAACATCTTATTTTTTGTGAACAAAACTTAGGTCGGTATTTTCTTTTTCACAATAGGCATACGAGGTTTTCTTATTTCGGTTTTCTTTCTTCATTTGCATGAACAGAAGAGTTTTTGTTGAAAGTATTTTGGTTTCCAAAGTTTATATACGCGTTTTTCAAGTGAGGTGTTGTCTCACACAGAATCAAAATTTATAAAACTAGACTAATTAAATTTCAATGCAATAAACTCCAATTGCCAGTAGTGTAATAATCAAAAGTTTGTAGGTATACCTAAAGTTAAAATTCCAATTAGATTATTGTGAATGGTGCATCTGCTAGTGTGTTTTGTTTAACTAAACAACAACAAATAGAAGTGCCAATTTGTGTGTATTTACCAAATATTATGTGAACGCATTAACGGTTCCATCATAATGGCCAAAATGCCGTTTAGAAAAATGGGGAAATATCTCTTTTCCTATGTAAAAGGATATTTCTAAAAAAAATACCGATTTAAGGATAAACAAACAAAAAAGTGGATAAGACAAAGGAATTAAATACACAGACTAAAGTAAGTTGTTTTACATTCTAATCTTTTGAAACCTACCTAGGATTTACATTATATGAATATTATATTTTTTATATACGTAAGAATAATTTCCTACAGATTGTTGGTACATTACATCGAATACTCCTTGTCCTTGTTAAATGAAAGTCGATTTATAGCCTCTTATTACAATTTACCTACCTACAATACCTCCTACACACAAGACACAACACCCAACAAAACAAAAAAAAATTAAATGTTGCAAAGAGCAATGATCTTTAAAATTCCTCATATTCCAATTCCAATTTGTTCTCTTCATTAAATCTCTGTTTTGTTTGTCACACAATCGCTTAAAGTATTGAATATTTTTTTATATTTATTTATTTGTGTTGGTAACAAATTTTTCCGGAAGAAAAAGAAATAAAACAATGCGCTTATTGAAAATGTTTACAATATTTAGTGTTGCCATTATGTCATCACTCATTGTCATTAGAAAGAAGCCAAATTGGGGCGACTTTCCTTTACGACGACATCCCGATTTCGAAGTTGATTTTTTTTTAAGAGGTAGGTAGGTATCTCAATAAAAAAATTTCCAAATCTTAAGGTGAGGAACACCCCCTAAATGCAATTAAAAAATGTTTAAAATTTTGAAAATCGGGTATTTTTTTTAAGTGAATTGCACTTTTTACACCAGGATTTTGGAAACGCGGATACCTATCCTCATTGGACAGATTATCACTAGAAAACACTAAATATCACAATTTTAAGGATAGGCAACATTTATAAGTGTTTTTAATTAATTTTAGAACTTTTTGTTTTGCCAAAAAAATGGATGTGGAAATGTGTTTTTTTTTGGGAAATTTTGCGGGAAATTCAAAACTTGCTTATAACGGGTGATTTTTTAAGAGGCTTAGAACTTAAAAAAAAAAAAAAACACAAAAAATTCGAAAAAATGAATGAAATATTTATTTGAATCGATAGTTTGAACCTTGCAATTTAATGTTTAAAGATAATTTCATGCAAATGTTGACCGCGGCTGCGTCTCAGGTAGCCCATCCGCTGAGTCCAATTTTGGCATACTCTTTCACACATATCGGCCGGTATCTCACGAATGAATGCATGGATGTTGGCTTCCAGTGCGTCAATCGAAGCGGGCTTGTCCCTATAGACATTAGCCTTGACATACCCCCACAAAAAATAATCTAATGGTGTCAAATCGCACGATCTAGGCGGCCAATTGACCGGCCCGAAACGTGAAATTAACTGTTCACCAAACTCGCCTCGCAATTGCGCCATTGTTTCGCGTGCTGTGTGGCACATATCATGCAAGTCAAGAACTTCCATTTCGGGCAAAAAAAAGTTTGTTATCATCGCTCGGTAGCGTTCACCATTGACAGTAACGCTGCGATTCGCATCATCTTTGAAGAAATATGGCCCAATAATGCCGCCGGCCCATAAACCGCACCAAACAGTGGCTTTTTCGGGATGCATTGGTAGCTGTTGCAATGCTTCTGGCTGATCTTCACTCCAAATGCGGCAATTATGCTTATTTACGTACCCATTCAACCAAAAATGAGCCTCATCGCTGAACACAAGCAGCGCGCGATGAACATTTCGAACCGAGCACGAATTTTGATAGTAAAATTCAATAATTTGCAAGCGTTGTTCATTTGTAAGACAATCCATGGTTAAATTGCAAACCAAACTGAAGCTGTTTGACAGTGACACAAGGTACTAAACACACGTCAGCTGTCAAAACCAGTGTTGCCAAAACCAAACCAGCTAAAAAATCACCCGTTATAAATACAGTGCTAGCATACAGCATTACCGCGTATAAACAGTGAGGTATGTATGCAACCCCCCTGCTTGGGGTCATTATATGATTTGGGGTGGGGCAAGGCTTGGTGTATGCAAAGCTTCTTTTGCATTTAAAAAATATGGATTAAAAGAAAACATTCCAAAACAAGAGTGTACATCTGGCAGTACTTAGCATGCAATGACATTTGTGTTTTTATTTATTTTCCATGCATTTTGTATGGAAAAAGTGAAGGTTTAAAAATTAATTAAAAATACTTATAAATGTTTCCTCACCCTAAAATTGTGATATTTGGTGTTTTTTAGTGAATATCTACCGAATGAGACCATCCGCGTGTCAAAATTCGATTCAAAGTTGAGCCAGTAAAAATAATAATTATCGCAGATTTACTGATTATTAATTCGGTCGTATTTATTAGATTTTCTTTGATGGTTGATTAGTAAGGCATTAGCAGTTGTATTTATAAACTTTTTCTAACTTAAAACAGCCGTTTAACTCCAAAGGACTCAATTCGTAATTTTCACAATGATAATCGTCTCGTCTTTAGGGTACTTTACGAATCTGTCAATTTCAAAAAGTGACAGCTTTCATTGAGGCGGAAGTGTAAAATTCCAATGTTATATCTATTTAATCATGAAAACCAAATTTACTCTAATCGTTTGTCAAATCATAAACGTCAAAGTGCAACCGGAAAAATCCCTTCACCCAATGTGTGAAAAAGGCGAAACACGAAACGACCGAAAAAACGAATCGTGTAATCAGACCACTGCACTGACCTCTATATACACTGGATAGTGTATAGCAGTATTTTTTACTTCCATTTGAAGATGACAATTCATAATTTATATAAAAAAAACGTATTTCCAAGATGTCAATCTGAAAAAAGGGAAACAATCCAATGATACGAAGAGGAAAAACTTGTGAGAGATTGTTTTTTTACTTTTTATCTTTAAGTTATTCACTGTGTGCATTTTTTTTTAGTATAATTACCTATGTATGTTGTTAATTGAGTTTAATTACTTTTATTTTCCCATGGCACTACAATTATGTCATTAGAAAAGAACTACAATAGTCATTATGTTAGCTTTTTATTGCACCCAAAATTAAATTTCGTTTCTGTTCAATATCAGTATCTACCTATTGCGACAATTATTGGCTTTCAATCCAAAATAAAGCAATTACACGGGCAAATAATAAATAGGTATGTTTGCTAACGTGAAATTTCTTGCAAATTTTGTAGATGAGAACCTTTGACGTCGTTCATCATTTCAGTTTGCAAACAAGTTGAACAAAACAGCTGATAAGATTGATGAGGAGAATGCGATTACATAGCCTATATTTTCTATGATTTTACCTCCTTGGCACACTCTTTACGTTTGTAGTTCCGTTTTATACCTACGTTAATTTTTCTAACTATTGTATGATGGGCATACAATTATTTTTTATATATATATATAGGGTATTTGTGATGGGATAAAAAGACTCACCCAACAATTTTTTTTTTCTAGCGAGGGCCTCACTAGTATTTGACAAGTTTTCCTTTTCTAGATTGCCCCTACCAAAGTCTTTTCAGGGCCTTGACTTAACTTGACAAAAACTTGCCATTTTTCCTGACAGGAAAAGTGGTCAGCTTCATAATATAACAATTCTTCAAATGGAAGCAACCTTTTTATGTTCATACGCTATCTAGTGTATTATAGAGATCATTGAATCAGGCTCATAGTGTATAGTATAATAATTCAAATTTGTGTTTCTTTATTCGTTAAGAGCATGTTTAGAGTTTGTTCTGAGCACACTCGATGAGCTCGGTGTAAAATTGCTGAGCAGTCAGAGCAAATTGATGAACAGCGTCAATTTTACAGTCAGAGCCAGTGCTCGATTGTGTTTCATGGACGGTGTTCACATTGGACTGAAAAACTGAATTTTGTTTGACGTATTTAAGTATTCACATATCACTTCAATAAAGAAGTGGGAACGAGATGTGAATACTGAAAAGTAAAAACAATATTAAGCTTTATAGTCCAATGTGAACAACGTCATGAAATAATTTAGAGCTCTAAGGGCCAGTTTTTCAGTTCAGAGTTAACTCTGCGATGAATCAGAGCTTGCTAATTCTGAAAATAAACTAACCCCAAGTTAACTCAGAAAAAAATGCTCAGGTGTCAAAAATCTTGGACCATCATATGCGACCCTATGGATAACACCCTTCTATGCCATTGACGTATGAGAATGGAGATGGTGCCACAACGGAATTGCACTGGCAATAACTTTCACTATAGAAATCGAGATGGAGCCACAACTCAAAAGGCACTCAATTGGGTCTCTGACTACCTGAGTTAACTCTCCAAAAGTAGGTGAGTGAATTCGGAGTTTACTTTTACTGAAAAATACTTTTCTGGAGAAAAATACTTTTCTGGAGTAACCCCGAGACTAGGATGATCTCGCTCTGAAAAACTGCCCCTTAGAACACGGTCGCTTCAGAGAAAGTTCTGAGCATTATCGACATACTCGTGCTCTGTTCAAAGCTCTACTCGGAATAAAAATAGAAAAACGCCCTTTGACTGTTATAAATGACAATGTGAGTTGTTTTTGTGTCCTTGGTGCAACAAAAAAGAGACAAAAGACATCCTCAGTTTTTTTTTTTTTTCAAAAAGTATCAGTTTCAGACCGCCAGAATTAGTGCGGACCAGTACAATATTTTACTTGTGGAACTAGTTTGCACTAAATCTAGCGGTCTGAAACCATTCGAAACTCGGTGTGGGACACAGAAAGTTTATTAATGCTTCACTGTTCACTGTTTTCCTAAAGTTGTCTAAATTGGACAACGGAATTGGTTGTCTAAGATTTGACTTATTTCACATTTTATTCAATTAAATAAAGAATTAAAGAAACTATCTAACAAATTCACCGTCTTACCCTACGGCCACACGAGCCAGTTCTGGCTAGCCAATTGGATACATACATTGAATGTCAAATTCCTGTTCGTGTATTTGCTGTGCTGTGCGTAAGCGGCATGCTGTACTGGTTTCTATACTGGCCAGGGTTCGGGTGTTAATCCAAATGGAATATATCTACTCCGATTTTAGGGAAAGAAATAGAAGTACTACGATGTTCCGCTCTTTCAAAATTAAATAAATTAAAAATACACTAATGCTATGTGACAAAACTAGCAAAAGAACAGAACGTTACGAATGTTTTGCATTGGTTCTGGAGAGCCTTTACTTGTTTCTGCTCTCCCAAGCCAACGCGAAACCATCTGAAAGAAAACTAAAATTTTACTTGTCAGAATTACTGTACACGGCGTTTAATGAGAGCAACTACACTGACGCGAAGTGAATTTAACAGAAAATCAAAAACCCATTTTTCGCATTTTTTTAGGTTATGTATGTAAGAGCCAGTGGTCGGCAGACTTGCGGTATTTTAGTATGATTTATATTAAGTGGAGGCAATCTATTAATCTAGCTGAGCATCAAATAGGCTTTCCAAATCCAAAATGTTGATACCTCTGGGAGAACCGGGGTCAAAAATGTCAAAAAAAAAAATCTCCCCAAGCTACCAACTTTTCATAGTATCAAAGCAAGTTCGTTAAATTTGACGCACACTAACCTACATATCTATGTATATTATATTTTTGTATTTTTAAAGAAAATATTACGATTTGAAGAACAAATCTAAAAAAAACCATAACATTAACCTTTCGTTGCACACCTTTTTTAAAATCACACCATTGCACACCTCGGGCCTGACAGGCCCGTGCCCCAAATTGATCAAACAAAATTGTTGTAATAGAAGAAAATTAATTTAAACTTAAAATTATTATAGATTTATTCAAAACAAAATTTTGGATTAATAAAAATATTTTTCACTATCTATTCTGCCTAAGAAATGGTGAGTATTTGTATTTGAAAACTGTGCAGAACTCTGCAATTTGTACTGGTTTGTATCAGTTTTCGTGGGTCCAGAAGGTCCAAACCCCACTTTAAGGAAAATCTATTGACATTTTTGCAGTTATCTTTACGTTTGAGGATACATTTTAGTTTCATAAGAAGATAGATAGAAGATGATTTTATTTCTCAATGTGGTTCTAATTATAAACGTATTTTTAAATTCACTTGGGCCTGGCAGGCCCCAGGTGTGCACTGCAGGGTTAACGTATTTCAAAGCATAATATAATTTTAGGAAGCTTTATTCTTATCCATTCGATCAAGTAAGTAACAAAAATTTCCAAGAGTTTTAGAGCCATTTTATTCGCTATTGCTCATCTTGCTATTTAATCCAAAGTTGGATAAATTTCTAGTTGATTTTTCTTCAAATCCGATGTTAAACGAGGAGTTCACTAGACATAATAGATAATTTTTCGGATTAGCCGCGTTATAAGAATTTTAAGAGTGCACTTTGGTACTCACCCCGAACGTTTCGCATCAAGTTGCATTGAGCGTGGTCCCGGGAAAAACGCAACTTGATGCGAAACGTTCGGGGTGAGTACCAAAGTGCACTCTTAAAATTCTTATAACGCGGCTAATCCGAAAAATTATCTATTATGTCTATTAACAACCGCGAAAGCCTAAAAAGTTATATTGAGGAGTTCACTACTTTAAATCTAAACTCCGCGATTAAAATTCTGTAACTACCGCGATTAGAGACTCCGATTAATAAGGCCTTGTTTAATGTCAAAATTGACTGATTCGTTGGATTCTGTGTCCGGGATGAATAATCTTTGTTCATATATTCAAACAATGAAAACAGATACCAAAAGAATACCTATATTCTTTCGGTATGGAAGAACCAACTCTTTCGATTTAATTTTAGTGTTTTTTTTTTTTTTAATTTTCTAAATCAGCTCACCTGGCGATTGAATTCGGATATGGGTACATTCGATTGTACCACCCATTCGAGGAAATTTAGCTTTCGCAAAAAAAATCACTTGTTGCTTCCAGTCGCTGCCTTCGCGTTTCTGGAAGTCTAATGAATTGTAGTGCAAAGCCTTGCAATCGCTTTCGAGACTCAAATTTGTAATTAAAAATTAAAAATAAACCAATTGTTCTTTGACGTCTCTCGTCACAAGAAAATGAATTCTGTACTTTTTCTAGAACCATGATAATTACCGTCGTCGGTGGCTTTATCGATTCTAATACGTGGAATTATCTTGGATTGCCGTCTTCCAAGAAATTAATTTTTCTCCTCGGCACCATCTTCGATGCTCAAAGATGAAAGCCAATTTTCCCAGAAATAGGTAGGTAAGTAGGTAGAAATGGTGGCACGGGCGTAACACTCACCCGGTGCCCAATTAGCGCTGAAATTGCCCGGTTTTGATACCATAACTAGTTTGACCTGTGGGTGAAAATGGATTAAAGTGTGGGTTTGTGGATCGCCTTCAATGCGTTGAAGTTGACAGCAAAGGAACCCACGAAGGCAGTAGGTTTGTTTGTACAACTCGACAAACCTGATTCGTTCGGGGGTCTTCCAGATACATGATTGGATGAGAGATTTTTTCCTAGGCCTCCGTCTGCCCAGTCGGCCGGCATGACGGGAGGTTTCTAGTGAAGATCAGCTTCCACCGTTCGACCAGAGTTCTTTGGTTTGAATTTGAATGGATTTGGGGTATGGTTGTAGTATATTGTGTGCTAGCACCAATGTCAAGAGACGGGACATAAGACACCCACTCGATTGGATCGCATCTCGCCTAAAGCCAGCTATGATATACTGAGCAGAATGACACCGGAGTGCAAACAATCCAAGCGATGATCGATGTCATTTAGCATCATGAAACCCAGCAGAGGCCTGTTTGAGGTCTGGGGGGGAACATGATACAGAATCAATCGATTTCGTCTTAGATCCATTTCGTCGCGTTAAGAAAGACAATCAAGTTTTTGATTTTCATTTCAGAAAGTTCGTTGAGGTCGTCAAAAAATGTCACTGCAAATGATTGTGCTCTCATTCTAGCCAGAGCAGTACATTTACAAAGAAAGTGAAAGACTGTTTCCTTTTCTTGCTGATCGTCGCAGCTACGGCAACGAGTGTTGTAAGGAATACCTAGTCTCGCCGTATGTTTCCCTACTGGGCAGTGTCCAGTACAGGTTGCAACGACCCTAGCTATGTCTCGCCTTTTAATAGGTGGGCCAGATCTTCCTGGATATTTTGCATTTGGTTATGCTTTTCCACCTACAATTGGATTGACTAAGGACATTGACAGTAAATTGCCCTTCACAACTCCCAGGGGAATTCTGACTCTTTCCGCAAGTGAACTGTGAAGGGCTGATCCTTGCCTGGCTAGTTCATCTGCCCGTTCATTTCCCTTAATGTCCCTATGGCCAGGAACCTAGATTAGGGTGATCTTGAGGTTAATATTTAGGGTTGCGAGTCCTCCTAGCATTGCTGGACCAATTTAGAGGATGATGTAGTCGAATCAATGGCTTTGACAGCTGCCTGACTGCCTGTAAGGATAGCTGTATTACGACTTTGTTTTGGATCTATTTTAAGTATCCTGCTATATGCCTCCATAATTGCAAGTAATTTAGCTTGAAAAATACTAGCACAATCGGCCAAACGAAAGGATCTTGAAATGTTAAGAGACTCAGAAAAGATTCCTGAACCAACACCGCACTCCATCTTTGAGCCGTCGGTATAGATAGTTGTGTCGAGATCTCTCGTCACGACGTCATCCTCCCAGTCTTTTCTGGGTGGGAATAGTAATAAGAATAAAATCTGTACTGAGTTTCATTGTAGGTGTTCGTTAGTCAGTAGGAGTTGAACAAATTTGAATGGGAATCAAATTTGTGATATTGCTCAGACCCAGAAATAGTTAGCGCGATACGTATTTTGTTTTTTCTTCCATTTTTTAGGTGTTCGTTAGTCAGTAGGAGTTGAACAAATTTGAATGGGAATCAAATTTGTGATATTGCTCAGACCCAGAAATAGTTAGCGCGATACGTATTTTGTTTTTTCTTCCATTTTTTTTAGTAAATTATAGCGAAGAACTTTATTTTTACTTTTTAATTGTTTCTATTTTATATTTATTTTTTACTTTGGAAGTCAGGAACCAGATGACAAACTTGATTAAATCCAGAGTTGAAGAACTTTGGACTTTCTCAACTTAAGAATATCACAAGTTAAGCCAGTCAACTTCGAGTGAATTAAAGCTTTTTCTCAAGTAATATTTCTCAACTTCGACTGAATAAATTGGGCCTTAATAGCCTAGATTAATGGCTCCGAAAAAAATTGGATAGTTTAGATAATTATTTTTCCTTTAATAGACATTTCGATTTCCTTTGTGAAATGTCATCAATTATAGAAGTTTCCAGTAATGCATGCAGCAGACTACATAGATAAATCTGAAGAAATGAAATGTTACTACCTTTCTTGCTCAAGTTAATCAAGTTGACTTGGAAGCAGTGGCGTAGCGAGCACTTTGGGGACCCGATTTCAACAAAAGCTTTTGCTCTAGCAAAAAGATGTATTATAATAATAAAACTGTTTTTTGAGCTAAAATTTTAGTCGGCTAGATTTTTAAAGTAATCAGTGATTTTCCTGTTTGCAAAAATGTAAACAATACCAATGCACTGTAAATTAAATACTACTTAGTGCAATTTGTGAAATTAAATTCAATTCAGTTGTTAAATTGAAATCAAATTCACAGCTCACACCCTTTTTTAACCTCGTCAACCCAAAAACTTATATTTAATAATAAGAAAGACGTTACAAAGAAATTCAGTTTTGTCAGAGTTTTTTTTTCCTTATTTTGCCATTTTTCGTCTAATTTTCTAGAGCTACTATTGCGTGTTCCTTCACTCTGAAAAAAAATCTAAGAACTTTCTGGTGACTGTTTGATCCAATAGTGTTTTCCGTTGGTCATCCAAACTGCGTTCAATTCTGAAATAAGATCCTGGTTGAGCAAGTGAAAGCCCTATAAATACCTTATTAAAGTCAACATAATCTAACTAACCATTTAAATTGTGTAAAAAGGCGAAAATAAGATAGAGCAATATTTTTGGCACATAGCAAATGTAAAAAATAAATCTACTCATTTTTAGAGGTCCAATTTGAACATAATTTCTGTCCCCGTCCCCAATGAAGTTATTTTGTCAGATTCCATATAAAGCTATTTATATTACCTTATAAGTAAAATTGTCATAACATCTAGATGGCAACCTTTGGAACTTGGCTACATTCTCTCAATTTTCAACTTTAGCTGCTCTGCTCATTTTATGGAACCCCTTAAACATTCCTGTTTCAAATCCATGCCAATGCTAATTCAATATCTAAATACCTTTCATTATAACATATTTTCTAAAGAGAAATCCGGAACTTGAACAGTGAAACTCTATTTCAGAGACCAGACCACACTAATACAAGCAGAAACTGCTCCAACTCCCCCTCCAGACCACCAGTTTTATTCTGCGTGCGCACATGCAGTACATACACGTGTGTATTCGGGGGAGAAAATTCATTAGAAGAAAAACACCAAAAAAGAGAAAAAATACAACAAGCAACAAGGCCATATCCGATTGCTTCTATGTAGGTATATTTAGAACAGATTTTGGTAAAATATAAGTAAAATTTCATGTCAAATCTTATCCCCCTTTTAATTTCTCAAACAACATAACAATGCCCTCGGAGAATACAAAGCAGCTTATTGTTTATTTCTGGTATGTCTTAAAAAGGCATCTTCCTATGTAGAATATGAGTACATTTACATATATGTACTCATTCGTATATTGTTGTATGTATAAATCGATAGAGGCATATCGAAAGGCTTTTAAAACATTGAATTTACAACAGAAACTTCTATAAGTTGATAAGAATTCTTTATTTCTTTTTGTTTATAATACACACTCGAGGAGTTATGACCACCCTTGAAATGATACACTATTGCGAGTTTTTAAAATTGAATAGTAGCATTTACAACGGGATATCGATGCACATTGGGTTTGAATCAGACCTGTAATATTTCAAGTAAAAGTACCAGTCAAGTATCCAGTACCTTGTACCTGAACTTGAAAAACACAAGTACAATGTACGTGGTACTTGAAAAAACCAAGTACAAGTACTTTTTCAAGTACTTTGTTTCAAGTACATGTACTTGGTACTGTAATACTTTAAACAAAGTACTTGTATTTGGTGTTTTTCAAGTACCAAGTACATTGAATTTGGTTTTTTCAAGTACAATTACAAGTACAAGTTACTAGGTACTTACAAAGTACTTAACTGCAAATGTACTTAAGTACCTTACAACTGTGGTTTGAATGTTTAAACGTTAAGGGCAAAATATAACTTCCAACCAGATACAAAAATTAAAATGCGTTTGAGCATTTGAAAGAAAAAAGTTTTTTTTGAGACAAAATAGAGAGTAGATACAAATCTGACCAGTTTCCTAAATGCTAGTATTATAAGTGGTTGTTCCCCGTTAACGGCTGTTAAAGGCTGAGTTTATTAAAACTAAGAGTTCTACGAGTTTTTCTTACCCCGAATGATGTCAAAAAATCAAAATGATCAGAAAGCATCTTGATGTTAGTACAATTTTTTAAACTTCGCCAGTGTAATGCAAAGATTAAACGTCAGTTGAACTTGTCGGTTTTGTTCTGAAGAAAATATTTGAAAAATTTAAACCACATAAATCATAGGAGTATTCAGGATCTGATGTACCTGATTTTGTATCATTGCAGGAGCATTCCATTAAAAAAGAAACTCTCAAGTCCCAACTAGTTTACAAATTTGTATTTGAATTTTCAATCTCAATGAACCAGTGGACTGATTTGCTTTAAATTTGGTAAAGAACATTATTATGCAGAAGCCTATACGGAAAATTTTATTATGGTTTAGCTAACCTTAAAATTCCAAAATCGAGTGATTTATCTTCGAGTCTCGAAAATGTCTCACCGATAAAGACTTAGTTCTCATGTGAAATCGCCAAACCAATACTTGGAATTTCGAATTCTCACTGTATTCAAACTGACAAAAAAGGATAGAGTACCGAATTCAAATCCTTTTAGAAAACTGCCCGGTGCTTAGCTAATAAATGACTTCTAAATTTTACTGCTAAAGTGAACTCTGTCGGATACGTGACGTGAATTTTACAGAGAAAAAGGACAGGATCTTAGTGACTGAAATGTAATATAGGTACCCGCCTCTTTTTGCATTAAGTTTCTTTAGTTTTCATATCTGCTGTCTGTTTGTTAGCCCTATTGGGATAATTCACAATAGCCTAATTTTATTACCAACATCTCACATGATCCGATCCGGATCAGATCATGATTAATAAAGCAGACAGGATCTTAGTGAAAGGGGTGTAATCTTACATTTTGCCACTTAAGTGGCACTATGACGCGGCTATAATTGCCGATTAGAGCATTTTGTCAAGTTTCGTTTAACTCCGGAGCGCACCTCATTTGAGTAAAACTGACATTTGGTGAAACAGGAATGCTAAAAAGAGGTAAATGACAAGTACAGTATAAAGGTAGAACTATGATTATCAAAAGGGCACTGAAGCTGATGTCAAAAACCAACGAAAAGAAGTTTTCTGTATCGTCAAAAGGGGTATACACTCATACTGTACTTGAAGTCTATCTCTTTTGGGCATTCCTATTTCACCAAATGTCGGTTTTACTTAGTGAGGTGCGATCTGGAGCGCATCTCACTTCGGTAAACAAAGTTGAACGAAACTTGACGAAACGCTCCACTCCGCAATTATAGCCACGCCATATGCCTCCCGTGTATTCCGAGCATTATAGTTCTAGCTTAAGTGTGTTTCCATTTCGACGGTGGTTTTTGACATTGAGTTTCACGTGAACAAAATTCCACGCGGAAAACTGACATTTCACTTCTCGCCTATTGTGAGTTTCACCCGGAAAATTATCTTTTTTGTGAGTACTCATTTCAGGAAAAATGTAAAATGTAAAGCTTTAACTGTCACATATTTTTTGACGGCGAATAAACGAAAAACCGAGGGTACTGCTACCCTTTCCGTGCCTTTTGCGTAATAGGTTTTCAAATTAGCTTCAGTATCCTCCGAAAGTTATGGTTCTACCCATACGTTTGTTTATTTTGCATGTGTCTGTTGCCTCTTTTCTTTGCACTACTGAGATAATTCATAGTAGCTAAAAGCCACCAGAGTGAATACTTATTTTTGAATAAGTAAAATAGATTTCAATGCTCTTATCAATTTATAGTGAAATATTGTTAACTAAATTTAAAAAAATTTTCCTAGCTTTTAAGCAATGAAAAAAAACAAGAGGTACTTTTTTCTGTTGCTTGTTTGGTTGATAGTGTTTATGACGTCATAAAATTATCATTCACAGTAAAATCCTTTTTTTCGGGTTTTTGTGAAAAAGTATCTTTATACTTCATATTTCTTGTTTGGTTGGAAATGTTTATAACAAAAAAAAAATACCATTTATAATAAACCTTTTGTCGGGTTTGTTAGGGTAATAGTATTTCTTGTTTTATTTTATTGCTTGAAAACTAAGAGAGGACAATATCACAAACAATATAGAATGAAAATTTAAATTTAATTATAAAAACTAATAATTTTTGGGTGCGCTTACCCACAGAACAAACGACCAAAATATCTAGTACAAATTTATTTTAAACTAGACTTAAGTTTATGCAGGCCAAAAAATTAAAAAAAATTTAAACGTATCGGCTGTCCGTGAAATGTTTAAATTTAACTTGATGTGGTATATAAAAATGCAATAAAATTTATAAACCCCTTCAATAATTTGTACATAAATGATATAATGCATTTAGAAGCATTCGCCACCCTCCTCAACCAAATATCATTTTTCAGTCAGTCTATTTGAACACGTGAAAAAAGGTGTAAAATTTGACGAAAGAGTGTAGAAAAACGAGATAGGTCAAGTCTTGTTATTATTAACATTGGCAATTATTTAAGAGTCCATTAATAGCAAAAAATTCAAAGTTTACGTTTGATTGGAAAAAAAAATAATTTTCAGGCAAGGGTGCAGAAACTAGATTTATAACAAAACTTTCAAAAAAAAAAATAATGATGCCAAAAAGTTAATAAAATTCTAATTTTTTCTGTGTTAAAATCTGTGTTATCTGCCCTCATATAGGTTAGTTTTAAGTAATGTAGCTGCTTTTAACCCTAAACGGGAAGTTATTTGAGTAATATTTTCTTGAATGGCATTCCTTTCGAGTTGTTCGTATATATATATATCTCAGTTTAAAACTGGACGTAAATTACTTGACGAACACCCTGATCATTCGTTTTCATCATTCTGGGAAAAGTACCTAACAAAAGATTAAAAAGTGTTCGATTAGACCTTGTGAAACAAGCCCTTAATGCCCAATTTCCCGAAAGACTTTTAATTTTTTTAAAAGCCATTTAGCCTTTAAAAGTTTTTTTTTTTTTGGTTTCACCAAATGCTTTTAAATTTAAGAAGATTTTGAATCCCTTGTGCACCCAAAGCTAGTTTTTGTGTCATTAAATTTAAAAAAAGTCTTTTTTGTCCAGCCATTCCAGTCAATAGCAGCTGATATCTTGCTGTCAAAATAATTGTTTCCTCATCCATAATGCTTTTCACTCTTTCTCATACACTTCGCATGAGCAAGTGCAAAAACCGCTTCTTTTATATCCAGGGATGTGAGGCAAACTCAGTTTAATTAAAATGTCCCTGAAATATCCCTTTTCTATTCTATTTCATTGGTGAAACTGAAAATTTTTTAATGTCTGATAAAATTTATGTAAAAGCAATTTAGTTTAGATAAAAGCAATTTCAGTGTTTGTTTATGAAATTGGCCATAAATGATGTCCGTCAAGTTAGCATTACCACTTGTCCAAAATTGTTATAGTCAACTAATTGGATTAACTGTCGTAAATTTGACGTGAAAGAAAAAAATAGTCGCGCTTGTTTTTTAGAAATTAACCCCTGGTAATGCTAACTTGACAGTCAAATAATTTGTCACACCATTTTTTTCTATAACAAATTCTTTGAATTTGATAAATAGCCCCAAAATCGATTTTTTTTTTCAATAAATCCAGCACTACCATATCCCAAAATCGTTGTTTTCTCTGCTTTTTCAAAAAACAGAAAAAACAAGGATTTTGGGATTTTTGATAAAATTCAAGGAAATTTTTAATATTTTATTTATTTTACGGCATATTTACGACAAATCCACACATACTGATTTATTTTTTTAGTTTATTTTACCCTATTTTCAGGGGTGGTAGTTTTTTTCTTTTTGTATTTATTTTCCCGTTGGTAGGTGCAAAACCTGCATAAGGCTCTATGAGAACTGAAAAACGCCTGCTCATAGGTGTGTGAGATTCTCATTACTCTAAAACCACCTCCACTTCCCGATTGCAACCGATGGAAACTTGTCTAGCAATTTATTTTTAACGAAGTTAAGTAACGTGTTGCAGGTTACTTTCCGGTGAAAGTGCCTGCTTATTCCGCGATTTTAAAGCGGTTTTCTGTTTACCGCAACAAATAGGAAGGTCTTGTTCTTCGCAGATGGCGTACTAAATTCGAATCGTCAAGAATGTCAATAATCGTTGAATTAGCATGTTCTAATAGTCGATTTCTATGTTTCTATGCGCGAAACTTTTTATTTCGTCCTGAACTGTAGGAATCCTGAGATCCCTGTGAAGGCCTTCGTTTCTTATATACCACGGAGCATTTACAAATGACCAAAGCAATTTATTTTCAAACGTTTGTAAGTTATTTAAGTTTGTTTTGCAGGTAGAACCCCAAAGTTGTATACCATAAGTCCAAACAGTATTTTTTTTTAATACTAAGCTTTGAATATTTACCGAGTAACCAGTTCATATCTCTTAATCTACTTTTTAGTCCTTCGCATTTCTTTTTACGTGCGGCTTCCATTTTAATTTCACGTCTATAGTCATTCCCAGATACTTTTCCGCATTTGCGAATGGAACACGAGCGGTACTAAGAAAAACGGATAATCTATTTTATTTTTTATAAACGTAAAGTCCACGTGGACTTACTTTTGTTCATTCTATGCACTTGATCAATTGTCGAATGCTTACTTCTAAATTCGAACTGATGTTCAGGTATTAATTGTTTCTCTTCTATTATCGGTTGCAGGCGCAGGAGTAATATTCTTTCAAAAACTTTTGATATTATAGGAAGAAGTGAGATCGGCCTGTAAGACTTCTTTTCGTGGGATGGTTTGCCAGGTTTCAAAACCATTATGACTTCTGCAACTTGCCATTGGCTCGGAACATATTCTAACTTTAGAGCGGCATTTATTATGTGAAGGAGGTTAATAAATCCTTTATTTATTTATTTATATTTTTTGGACTTAAGCATCTTCATTTCTGTTTTCGGCAAGTGTAGCATTTCGTGTTATGTAGCTTTCAATTGAGGTAAAATTCATTTTAATATTTTCGTTGAGTTCTTTTACCATGAAAAAATCGATTAGGTCAGGTATTTTCGACGGATCTGTTGGCCAGGAAGTTGGTTTGCCGGTCGAATGAAAGTCACAATTATTTTCCATTCCTGCTTCATAGGACCCTTTTGAGATATGCATCGTGAGGCCCAGAAGGTGTGCTTTGCATTAAAGTCACCACAAACAATTAAATTTGAGCTTAGTGACTTTATCAATATCGTAAATTCACTCTTCTTAAAATTTTGCAACGCGGAGAGCAATAATGGAAGAGACATTGAGAGGAATATTTTTAGTTTTAACCTGTACACTACTCAGTTGTATCGATTCCATTTCTATTTCAGGGCTTATGGAGTGTTCAATGCATTCTTTTATATACATTGATGATCCACCTCTTGCTTTGTTTGACGGATGAATGGCGTGGAAGTCATGAAACCCGTGGATTTTAAGATTTGATTCATTTTTGGCATGCGTTTCTGATATCAAACATATGTCAATATCATTTTCTCGCATATACATCTCCAATTCTTTAAGTTTTTGCCATAATCCGTTGGCATTCCACGTAAGAATTTTAAGCTTTCCCATCATATTTTTTTTTTAAGAGTTTTGGGTCGAAAACAATTTTAGAGCTTACTTAACCTATCAAAGATAAGTTTATTTGTTTCACATTCTTCAAGTTTTGACAAAACTATTGAAAAGAATTTCGAAACAGGGTCTGTTTCAGTGTCGTTATTTACGGGTATATTTTTAGTCGCTATTTGGGCATATGTTTGTGCATTTCTTTGCTTTGATATTTTCTCCGAAGGTACTGTCAGTACTTACGGACACTAGGTTTTGGAAATTTCGTAGATTTGAAAGTGTTGGGAATTACGGTTTCTAATTGTTTTAGTGGGTTTCTTTGTGTTTGGGCAGATTTTCTTTAGCTTCTTCACAGCCCCTATAGTTTGCTGGGTCGTTTCCATTACAATTAATGCACGTCGGTGGACTTTCACTTTGTCCGTTGCAGTCAACGGATAGATATTTTCCAGCTTGGCTCTTTTTTGGTATAGGTTTGGGTGTGATTGAATTCTTGGCAGCGTTTACACTGAGGGATTAACCTTGTGCTCTTTCCTAGAGGTTTGATCCTAATTACGATTTTGACGATGTCCATAGCATCCAAGATTTTGAGGTTGCGCTCTTTAAGATCACTAATTATATCGTCTTTTGAGCATTATGCGTGTAGACCTCTTGCCACAACACGTAAGGGTCTTAACTTAACTGTCAAGCTAGCATTACCATGGGCTAATTTTTTAAAAAAACAGCGCGACAAATTTTTGGATTTTAAAAATTTTTAAGCGGTAATGCTAACTCGATGGACATCATAATCATGGCGACTTGCAAACACAGTACAAATTCTTGAAATAGAATTATGATATTTAATTTGAAGAACTCTATGTCAAATAACACTTGAACACAGTGAAATGTTACTGATAGAACAATTTCATCCAGAAAAAAAAGTTTACTAGGTATAAAGCAGGCTAATTCCTTACGACTTTTAATCATACTCTATTTTAAGTAAAGTCACTTTTCCTTATAATGGTACCTAATTGAAAATTGAGTTGAATTTGGTTTATTTTTTTTCATAAGGTAGGTATTCGGCATTCCAAAATATCTTCACCGTACCTATTAGTTTGATATTTTTTTCTGTCTTCTTAAACCTCTTCACAAATTCCTATATTTGCAAAAGACAAACATTTACTTGAGGTCGGAAGGGATGAAAATATCTAACCTATCTTTAGTAGGTATGTAACCGAAACCGACTATTTATTTGTTTAGCTCAAACAATACAACTTTTAAGTAAACAAAATTGGCATAAACATTTTCATTCACCTCACCCAATATTAAAAGAGAAAATAAAAACAAAACGGTGTTTTTTTTTCATTTCCCAAATTCCAATTCTCAAACAAAACACGAACGAAATGGAATTTAATTTTCTCTTTGTATTGTTCCTATGTTCTCTTTGTTTCATTTTCATTTTGATTTACCTATCGATTTTTCGTTTAATTATTTTTGCCTCGTTCCTCATGAATACAATTTCAGTTTTGTTAATATTCCAATTTCAAGTAGTGATGTGCGTTTCCTCTCCATACACACGTATCTTTTTTGTCACAATATAAAATATCTATGGATTGGTATGTAGGTATATTTTTTAAACTTAACTTTTGACCAATTTCTTTGTTTGTGTTGGTTTTTCATGAAAACTGAATTGCAAATTGCAATATATCTTTATACATAGGCATACCAATACCATACCTATACCAATTGTTTTGTTTTATTTTATTTTTGTTTCGTTTTATTATTGTTATTTTTATTTGTTTGGGTGGAATGTAGAGAGAGGGTCATTTGGATTTTATTTATTTCATTCTGAGCCAATATTGTTCGATAGGCATCTACCTAGTCAGTCAATAAGTTAGTGTAAAACAGATGTTTTGATATGCTGAGAGGGGTACAGGGACCTATGGAAAAATGTATAAGTAATCGTACGCGTACCTACCTACCGTATAAAATAAAATGCATTCGTGAGGCGTTTTATTTCTTAAATTGAACATTAACAGTGGGTAGGTATGTACCTACCTACCTATTTATTATATTGAATCAGACAGTACTTAACTACATATGTACTTGTTTTAAAACAAGAAACATACTCATCATAAAGATACAGCTCTTCAAAATCACAATTTTTTTTTTCAAAAATATTACATTAAAATTTATCTCAAAACCTTTTATTTGCAACAACTTGAGTGAAGAATGGGATATTGCTAATAGGTATGTAATTTTTTTGTTCGTTTTACGTCAATTTTTCAAAAATCTGCCCCCTTGCCCCAGATGGGAGACAGAATTTTTTCCCATGCGATTTGGTTCTTGGAATGAAACCAGAAATCATCCCCCAAATTATCAACCACGAATTCGGAGAAACCCAGTATTGTATGCACCAACATTTGTGCACGGAATTTTCTAGTAAAACTTATAAATAGAAAGTCGCTTGAGCAACGCCACTGCCTTCCATTAACCTAGGAAGTTGAAATTCAGTGCTGATAACACAATTGTATTGTATTGTAACAAAATTCTGTGGTGGGCCGGTGATACAACAAAAAAAAAACTGTTTTTTTTTGAAGCACCCTAATGTACATTGTGTGAGGCCACATCAGCACATATACGTTGGTTAGGTTAGGTTAGGTTAAGGTGGCTGTCAGGAAAACTGCTGACACACTTAGGCCAGAATAGGCCCATTGTGATACCACATAAAGAATGCGAGGTAATCCTCGTTAATTAAACCAGTTGGAGCTTTTAATAAAGCGATGGAGACTCTGAATGTCGATTTTATTTAAGTCACTGGGATCATTGAAGAAAAAATTTCCTAAGTGTGTTTTGCGTCTTTGAGAAAGAGCAGGGCATGAGCAAAGAAGGTGTGGGATAGTTTCTTCCTCCTCCTCGTCCATGCAGCTTCTGCAGAAATCATTTGAAAAGACACCAAGTCTATTGGCGTGTTTACCTATGAGGCAGTGTCCAGTAATGACACCAATTGTGGAGCTAATATGCAATCTGCTCAGAGATAACAAACATTTCGATCGCTTCGGATCCAGTGTTGGCCAGATCTGTTTTGTCGCCAGACAAGTAGTGATACCTGTCCATCTGCTGTTTGTCATCATCATAGAATCTTGCTTAAGCATAAGTTTACATGTAGCGATCGGTATTCCAATGTTCATCTTGCAAGGTGATATTGGTGTACTAGTTCCTATCCTGGCGAGTTCATCGGCTTTACAGTTTCCTGGAATATCTCTGTGGCCCGGCACCCAGAAAAGGTGAATGTTGAACTGTTCTGCCATCTCCATTAGAGACGATCGACAGTTTCGGGCAGTTACGGAGTTTGTAGAAACAGATCCTAATGATTTAAGGGCAGCTTGGCTATCTGAGAAGATACGGATATTCAAAGTAGATATTACGTTTTCTTTGAGCCAAGATAAAACTTCTTTTATCGCCAGGATTTCCGCTTGGAACACGCTACAATGATCGGGGAGACGGAAGGAGAGACTAATGTTTAGTCGTTCTGAGTACACGCCACCACCTACCCCCTCTTCGGTTTTTGAGCCGTCCGTGTAGAAGTGAATTGCTTCATCTCTCAAGAATTCATTATCTTCCCAAGTGGACCTTGTTGGAATTGTAATTTGAAAATTTTTGCCAAAAACCGGCTGAGGGATAGTGTAGTCGGAGTGTTTAGGGATTGATTCGAATTTGTTCAGAATGATAGTGTGTCCAATAGAGTTATTGGACCATTGGGAAATGGCTCTGAGACGAATAGCTGTGTTCGCCGCCACTTGTTTAGTGTATATATCGAGGGGTGTGATGTTAAGCAGTATGTCTAACGCAGCGGAAGGTGTCGAACGGAGAGCTCCGCTGATACACAAGCAAGCCGATCTCTGTACTTTGCTTAGCTTATCACGATAAGTTATTTTATCTAAAGCAGTCCACCATACTGCCACCCCATAAGTGAGTATCGGTCTGATGACCGCTGTGTATAGCCAGTGGGTGATATGTGGCGACAAGCCCCATTTGTTTCCAATAGCTTTTTTACAGGAGAAAAGTGCCACTGTGGCTTTTCTAATTCTTTCTTGTATGTTTGGTTTCCAGCTCAACTTTTTGTCTAAGATCAGACCAAGATATTTAGCTTGATCTGAGAAGTTAAGTGGAATACCATTTATTGATGGAGGGTCTATGTTCGGAATTTTATATTTCCTTGTAAAGAGGACAAGTTCAGTTTTGTGGGGGTTTACACCTAGTCCACATTTGTCTGTCCATTCAAGTAGTTTGTTGAGAGCGGTTTGCATTAATTCTGTTATGATTTGAAGATGCTTTCCCGATATTGCAATGGCAACGTCATCAGCATATGCAATAACTTTGAAGCCATCCGCTTCTAGATTGACTAGTAGGTCATTAATTACGATGTTCCATAAGATTGGCGATAGGACTCCACCTTGCGGTGTTCCTCTGCTAACAGATCTTCTAACAGAACATTCACCTAATGTTGAGTTAATTATTCTGCTTCTTAGCATTAGGCTAATTAACTCCCTAAGTGAGCTATCTACATTCAAGCTCTTAAGCGCGGTTGTTATTGCCATATTGCTGACGTTGTTGAAAGCACCTTCGATATCTAAGAATGCAACCAGAGTGTACTCTCTATGATGAAGGGAATATTCAATAGTGCGTACCAAGTTATGCAAGGCCGTTTCTACCGATTTCCCTTTGCGGTAAGCGTGTTGTGCCATAGAGAAAAGATTGGGTTCTATGGAACTACGCAGATGGATATCAATCAGTCGTTCTAGAGTTTTGAGAAGGAATGATGATAGGCTGATAGGTCTGAGATCCTTCGGATTTACATGGGAGCTTTTACCCGCTTTGGGTATGAACACCACTTTAACTTCTCTCCATAAGGATGGTATGTGTGCAAGGTTCATACACCCTTCCAGAATTATCTCAAGGATAGGGATGATGATGTCTGAAGCCATTTGCAGTTCAGCTGGTATTATACCGTCAGGTCCAGCTGATTTATATGGATCGAAGCTGTCGATTGCCCATTTGAGTTTTTCCCTAGTAATCAGACCTAGTTTATACGTTGGAAGTAGACACGAAAAAAAAATCCCACCGGAGTGGGGTTAATATTTCCACCCGCTTGGCAGGAAGGGTACTTTTATAAAAAAAATATTACATTAAATAAAAACAAATTAATTGAAAAACAACGACAACACTTACAGCGTTTTGCAGCTTTCCTAAAAGCCAAACGTCCATTTTTTGGTTTATTAGTTTATTTTTTCTATATAACTCTATTTTCTTATAAAATTGCCCCTCCTGTCCAAGCGGGGGGAAATATTACCTTCGTACGTTGGAAATTTTTTCTTGTCTACTTCCAACCTACATGCTAATTTTTTGACAGATTTTATGCGAATCACCTAGTATTCAAAACAAAAAAAAAGGACTTAAATAATCCAAAGAGCAGCGACTATTAGGGAATGAAAGTAAAAATCTAAAAATAAAAATAGGGAATTTTTTTTTCTTCATTTGGAATAAGGCACACCCAAACATAAAAACTAAAAAAAAAATCATTTTAACTACCACCTTATGTGGTGCAGGTAAATAATTTCATGGGAATCTGGTCCACATGAGAATTTATTCCATTTTAAGTGGGAATCTGTCCCACTTTTCAAAAGTGTAGTTTATTCTCACTGAGAGCGGGAATTTTTTTTGCACTTTTTAGTGAAAAAGATCTCCACTTGGAGAGTGGAGTTTTTTGTATGAGAACCAATTTCAATTCTTTTGCTTTAATTCGTTCTAAGAAGGTATTTTTTTATAGCATATAGTTTTTAATATTACTAAGACTGCAAAAGTATGATCCATATTCTGCTTTTTAATACTTTTCTACATAAACTTTTCTCAAAACGATACATAAACAATTATTGTTGGATATATAGGATAAATTCAAACCCCAAATCCTATAGTGTACTAAGCAGGGGGGTTGCAGGGGCAGCATGCCCCATACATTACTAACTCCTTATTCACCGCAATGCTGGGTGCAAGCACTGTATTTATATAAACTAGTACGTTTCGTACTAGTACATACGAAACTCAAGAGCCAATAACATTATTTGTCAATAAAAGCTGTCTTTAACTTAGAGAAAAACTGATACCTAGTTTACATGGAGAATTGAATCTGAATTGAATCAGGATTTCGGTCCATGTTCGAATCGAAAATAGAATGTATATACCTTGATCGAAGGATTGAAGAATCGAGATTTCTCGACTGTTGTATGTTGTACCTTTGGCTTTTTTGGTTATTTGTTATTTGTGGTCGAAATTAATTTTTAATAACAACATCGCACTCACACAATGAAAGCAAAACTGTCCCTTCAATCCCATTTGAATTCAATCTTTTGATCTGGAATTGGTATAAACCTGGGTCGAAATTTCGATCCGGATTTAATCCGATCCTTCGATCCGCTCATGTTAACGTGGTATGAGCTACTTATTATTATTTTCTGAAGCACTGAATGCTGCCATCAAATAATACAGTAATCGTTCCAGTCAGTGCTGGAAAATTGGTTGGTTGGTGGGTAGAAAAAATCGAAACGTCACATTTAGGTTACGACAAATATTTGCTCGGTTTCGCTCTCGCTCTTGCTCGCACTTCTTACGCAATTTTATTTATTGTTTTTTAGTTTTTGTGGTGCACTTATATAATAAATGTTTGCATTCTACACTTCTGTGCAAAAAACCGTTCCAACGATATATAATTAATATGCCTTCGGCTTTTGTAGACTGCATAAATTGTACCACAAAATTCGTGTTTGTCGTTTTATTGTACATGATATGATGATGATAAACAATGAAGTTTTGTATATTTGTCAATTAATAATATCCCAAATAACCTATTTTAGGTGGGCAAAAATTCCATAGGTTCTCTCTCGCAGTGAGATTAAATTCCACTTTGAAAAGTGAAGTATATTCCCACTTCAGATAGAAATTCTCATGTGGAATTATTTCCCTGTACCCCCTAATAAACATATTTAGAAGGCTTGGTAGAAACCTGATAATTCCATTTAATAATTTGCAATCTCATGTCCCTACATTTAGCTAGAATCTTAACGGGTTGACCGATTTTCTTCAAGTTTGAAACATAATTTTTCAGGTTCATAAATATTTTAAATTTAAAGAAAATCAGTTTACCTGCTAAGGCTCTATCTAGCTGTAAAGTAGACTTAAAGACGCAAATTATTTTATTGAGTTATAATGTTTCTACCAAATACCACAGATACTCATATGTAATGTGTACAATAGTACATATGAGGCATTGAGTGCAAAAGTGATGAAACCCACTTTTTTTTAACAAATCATCTTTTATCGATGTTAAATACTATTCAGGAATATTGAGATTATGGGAGAAAAAGTCACATTTTTGGAAAACTTTGATATTTTAGAATAAAGAATTTTGGCTCCGATGTCTTAAGATGCATAAATGTAAAAATACAAGGCAAAAGTATCAATTTTGTCAAAAAATGCACCACTTTTGCACTCACGACCTCATCATATACATTGTTTGCTACTAAAAACGAATTTATCTATAAGATTCCAGAAGTCGTGTAGAAATATGTTTTCTACTATAACTTACAGTCTAAACCAGTGTTTCTCAACCTTTAACTTGTTCTATGCCCCACCAAAAAACTTTTTGAAAATTCGTGTCAGACCCCCCCCCCCCCTTACCTTTTTAACATTCAAAAACTTGAATGATTTCAAATTACGAAGAAATCACAAGAATTTGAGTTTTTTCTTTGAAATTCGGATATAAATTTTGAAGGTGATCAACAATTTCATTCATAACGTAATAACGTTCATAACGTCATTCTTAGAGCCAATGAAACTATTCAAAATTTGTGTTGTCAATATATTACTGACATATCAATAAGGATAGCGAAACTAAATTTCTTCGATTTTGCTTCGATAGGAGTTTGAGTTTTTCGAAAATATTAACTTAATAAATCACAAATAAAATTCCATATTTACAGATTTTTACTGCCGCTTTGTCACTTCAGAGAACCAAAAATTTCTCCAGTTTCAAGAACCATCTTATTACACTTCGGCACAATCTAACGTTTGAACAAGCCAAAATGGAGGCCAAACACTATTCGAAAAAAATAGCCAGTTCATATTTTATGAGCACTCAGTAATTTTTCCCCGTTCATTGACAAGGCAAGATAATAAAATATAAACAAGATTCCTCACATAGAAGTCAAAACAACTCTCTTTTTCTTTCCTTCTTATGTATTTTCTTGCGATGAAAAACGACGAATTTTTGTGAGAAAACGAGTTAATATTTCTGAGTCCTCTAAACCTTCTGAGATATCAGAAAATACTGACTGAATACATGCGAAAGTGATATCTTTTTTCTCATGGGAAATGGAAATTGCGTTTGCGTAACATTGTAGTTCACATCAATAGTAATACCTTTGAGGTGTTGAACCAATAACCGTTTGTCTGCCAACCTAAGCACGTGTCGAACATGTTTAAAATTTGATGTAAAATTTGTACATCGATCTATTTCAATGTCTATTGGTTGGAGGGTAGTTCTTCGTGGCATGATGGTTAGTGCGTTGGACTGTCATGCCAAAAGTCTGGGTTCGATTCCCAGCCGCTGCCACCTAAAAACAGAAATGTTTTTCTCGAGGTACTGCCTCTTGCGAGGAACTGACAAATCCTCCAAGAGTTATGAATAAGTGCTTCTCATCTAGCCGTTCGGACTCGGCAAACAGTTGTAGGTCCCCTCCATTCCTGACATCAGCATGCACACAGGAATGGTTGAGAGTTGTAAGTCACTAGGCCCTGGTTCTACATGATCTGTTGCGCCACCAAATTTAATTATTTATTGGTTGGAGGGAAAAAGTGTGGACAGAAGAAATATTCAGCTTGCAATTTTGAACAATTGTTGTCTTAGGTCAAAATATCAGTAGTTAGTAGAAGATAGAGAGGAAAGTTTCCATACATTACTTGACTTTACTTTTTTACCTGAGTGATTTTTAAAAAATTTACCGCTTTATATCTTCTGTGGGACTTGCTACAGAGAGTTGGACCTAAGGCAACATTAGTACAAAATTGCAAGCTGAATATTTCTTGTTGCAGTTATTTCTTTCCCTTTGTAGTAGGCATGTTGAGCAGTAAGAACAACAGTTGCGTGTCAATGCTTGTACGTAAGTGGATATACATTAAACGTTCAACGTTTAAAGAAGGAATGATAGAGATCTTTCAGGTTTACTTGGGAACATTTGCCAGTTTTAATAATAACAAAACCTTGATTTACTCAAAGACAGGGGAATGTAGACCTGGGGCCTATTTCAGCGCTACTACGCAACAGATCTACATCAACTATATCACCCATCTTAATCTTGCAACTACATCAGTTTTATTTTGTCTGATTCGAAACATACAACTGGACTTATGAAATAAATGATAAAAAAGTTTATTAAAACTTAAATGTAAATGGTGTAATTGCAGAATGAAGTTGCAGAATGTAGTTGATGTAATTGATTTCGTAGCGCAGAAATAGGCCCCAGTGCTTTGACGAAATCTTTGAAATTTACAAAAGAAAGTGTAAATTTTTACTAATTGTATTAATAACGTTTTCTTAATTTTTTTTTAAATCGTTTATTAATTATTATAACTAACTAAAACTCCACAAAACAAATTAATTGAATAGAATAATATTGGAAATCAGCTAGGGTTTGTTGACGTTTTCAATTACGTTTTTTCGACATAAGCAGGGTGTATTTAAAACAACTCGGAAAATATTTTATAAGTAAGAATTAGTTTGACGTGGCGTAAGGGTGGAGTCAGTGATTCGACTCGGTTTAAGTATTCCGATTCCATGGTTAAAACGAGTATTAGTGACATCTAATAAATATGGTTGTTTTTTGTTTTTAGAATTTCCAAAACTCTTCAGACAGGAGACACAAAATTATATTGGTTGGAAGCAAGGAACAATCAAATTCACCTGGAAAAGTTCTTCACTCATGAGACAGTCTTAAGAATCAATAATTTAATCAATAATTGTAATTAAATGATTCGGTCACTTGTCGTTTTCTTGATATCAAAAATGAATAAAACCCAATTAATAATTTTAAGCAGTGCCTTAAAGGAAAAACAAAAACAATCCAAAAGCAGACAAGGGTTTAAAGTGCCGCGGAGTAGGAAATAACTCCGAATAGGAAAATTATTTTCTCGATCAAAATTCAAAAGTTAAATACATAAATTTTAACTCCTTATTTATTTTGTAAGTTAAAAAATAAGATTATCCTAATAACATTGATGTGTAAATTCTCATATAATTAAGAAAATTCTCATGGATTCTCGTTTGTACCATTAAAAACAGCAATTCTACAGCTCCTTACACCAAAAATTACGATGAAAAAAAATTCCATAATAAATTGACTGAGATGAAATTTCAGCATCCATTCTGATGCCATAAATCATCATCACAAGGATTAAAAAAAACATGTGATAATGTGAAAACACCTCAACGAGTAATGAATCAAAACGCTCAGCACTTAATTCCATAAACAAGTCATTCGCGATAGCAGAAATTACCATTGCATGAACACAGTGATGCCTTGCTGGTTTAAGCCCTTTCCGATTGCACCACAAAGTACCCCCTAAGTGCAACATGTTTTTTACGTTACGATTGGGGCAAAAGTTTACCAACAGACATATTGCAATAAAGTTTACACTTCCAAATATGTATATGTATTTATGAATAGTAAACACATATATATATACCTAACTCAGATAGGTAGGTACCTATATTATTTTAAATAAAAGCATAACCATGGCCGACGAGCGTCTGATTCCTCTGTAGCACCCCTATTCTTTGCAATATGTTTTAACAGCAAATGCCGCAAGTTTTATGTGCATTAAGTATCCGGCATTCGTCGTTGGGATGCATTGCATATTGCGAACTGGTTAAACCATCTCGGGAACAGAGCGCGTTGCAATAAGGCACAAATTGTGTGAGGATAACTTCCTCCTCTTGAAGCTTTTCAAATCTGTACCGAACAGAGTTGGTAGGTGCGTTAACAGTTTATGACAAAAGAAAAGAAACACAAATGTTTAAGTATGTGAGGCACCTAATAGTGTTGTATCCTTTTGATCCTGCACTGGTCGGTTTCTATTTAAGCGAATAGACAGAAAAACTAAAACGGCTTGAAAAAAGTCATTATGCATGCTTTATTTAACTTTATTTACTATTATGTAAAGGGTGTGGTGTGTTAGATAAATGCTTTATACACCATATAAAGGAGGTCTTTTTGGTGCTGACCATCCTCATGAGTCCGACTCTCGTTTGTACAAGGTATACGTAACCAAAACTCCTCCCAACTCTTCGGTTTCTGATCCATGCCCCTAGGACCGCTGTTCGTGGCATTTTTTTAATCCGTACTGGCTTTGTGATAGGTCTTTCCCTTGTTCCGGTGATGGTCTCAGTATTTTCTCCATTAGTTTCCCTGAACTGCCTATCAGCATACACAAAGGCCTGCGCGTTGAAATGAAATCTAGAAGTCTGGGTCTCTTCACTTACTGATCAGCACTAGTCGTTGTGTCTTCTAGACTCCTTTTTCCAGGCAGCTGTTATACATATTAAATAAAAAGTTGGTGATATGAATGGGCGGTCACCTTTTGCACTTCTGAAAGTATCCCGTCAAGTCACGGGAGAAGGTATATGTATGTTGCCTGGTCACACCAATTAAAAATGAAAATAAAAATGTTTCATTTTAATACATTTTGCCCTTATAAATAAACCAACGAAAGAGCCGTTTATGAGTGCTTGATGAATACCGCCCTTAAAGTGTCTTAGAGTTTCGATACCAGAATATAATTTTAAAACATAATATAGGAAACTGTATAATCAGCTGTTGCCGAACTATAGTTTTAGATTTTACTATTTACAAGCTGCTAAAGCACAGTCTTTGCTTTTGGATAGCTCCAACGATGTCACTTGGATGTGGCCATTTGCTTCAACAACTTATAACTTTTCATAATTTGTTTACCGTAACTAGACAAAAAATTATTGTCCAGCTAACAAAGTAATCAGTGGTTTACTGATGAGGTAACCCAAAATATTTATATTTATTTTAAAAAAACTTTCTGTAACTGCCCCATTTCTTTAAAGAACCATGGCCCCCAGTTGTCTAAAGACGCCCCTAATGTTGCCTGACTCGGGTGCTGGGCTAGCTTAAAACATTGTTACAAAGCTGACTTTAGGTTAGGTTACTGAGCATGCTGACGAAAGAAATTCTTTGTGAGTCTGTTTCTTAGCACCTCGTTCCTTTCCGTAGGTAGATTATTTACCTGAACACTCCTTGAAACCGGCTTTATGACCTTCCTTCAATTGGTGGAGCTGTTCTAACAGGTAACCTTCTATTTGATAAAAGAGCATCGTTTCCGTCTTCTTCGGAGCTGGTTTTTTTTACTGCTTTCTTCTTCACTTGACGATTTCTTCTTACTGATGGTGGCTGGAAAATCTTCATCACTGTCCATGTTTTCAGTTTCCATATTAGTGGTCTTCATTGACTTCACTGGATTTTACAATTCTATTTTTGTTTCTATTTATTCTATTCCGGACCAAGGTCCGTTGACTCCTTTCCCGGTATTTTTCGAGAGCTGCGTATAATATATATCTAAAATGAATGGTTCAGCTACTACTAGATTAACTCCTTTTTGTGGCTAAAAATTTTAACCACGCTTGTACAACTGGCCCTTAAAATTCAGCATTACATGCTTGGATTTCTTGGTGCAAAAAAAAAAATACTTTATAAAACCATATCGTTTGAATTCTGTTAAAATGAGTGTAGGGCCTAGGAAACTTGTTTCAAAACATTTAAATTTAAAAATAAAAATTATTGTTTTTATTGCCTGTAAAAACGTTTTCATAACGAAAACATATGTAATCATAAAAATGCCACATATCTTTATTTAAAGAAATTCCCGTAACATTTTAGTCTAAGTATCAAAAACAAATTTATAAAAAATACTAACAATATTTAAATATTTTCATTTCAGAAAAAATGGGTGCTAAAAAGCGTAATGCAGCAGTCGATAGGCAGCCCCGTTCGGCAAATGTAAAAACACGCCTCACAGCCAATAAAACTGGAACTGCTTCAACTACAGCGAATAAACCACAAAAAGCGAGTGCCAAATCAGCACCGAAAAAATCTCTTCCAATTAAAAAACGAATCTCAAAAGAGAAACCTGCAATTGAGGAAGTAGTAGTTCAAGACTCAAAACCAAGGTCAACATCAAAATCTAAGAAAGCAGCCGAAGGTGAACCTTGCACGTCATTGTCTACAGAAGTAACAATTGAGCGAAAGCTACCCGAATCCAATAATGAATCTGAAGCTGATACCAAGCTTACTCCTAAAGATGGCAAAACAAAAGCTATAAGCAAAATGTTGAAAAGCTTAGATATACAAATAAGTGGCTTCGCTAATATTCTTTCGCCAGAAGAAAAGATCATAGAGGTTTTAAAATCCTCGATATCGGAGAATGTTAAGACAAAGTCAAGAGCTACAGCGGTTAAAGGACACAACGCTAGTGTACAGAATAAATTCTTAAATAAAAAGGAACATGCGGAGAAAAAGACTGTCCAATCTTCTTCGAGCTCCAATTCACCAAATACATCTGTCGAACTGCCCATCAAAGATGGTGTTGCAAGTAAAAAAGAAGAAACTGCTACATCTTACGAGAATAAAACCACAAAGGAAACTGTTGAAGAATTGGAAGAACCGATAATAGAAACAAAGAAGAAAATGGCAGCAAAGAAAGCTAAGCTAGAAGCAAGTCGAAATAAGAAGAAGCAGGAAGAACTTAAAGAAGATGAAAAATTGAATTCAACCCAAGAGCTTCTTAAACTGTCAAATAAAGAAGAGGTGAGTTCAGATCTAACTAAGGATAAGACAGAATATGAGAAAAAGAAACATGTGAAGCCAAAGAGTAGTCAAATAGCTATTGAAGAATATAATTCAGGAGAAAAAAGAGGCCAAACTGAGTATGATGCTAGCAAGCAGATAAAACAAGCAACATTCTGCGGTAAAGAGTGTCTAGAAAAACCTAAAGATGAAGAAAGTCACAACAGAAAGAAGCCTGTTAAAGCAGCAGCGTTTGAAGACGTTACAGAAAAAGAACATTCAGATCAAGTGAAAGATGAAGCAGAGCAAAGCAAGTCTAAACAAACAAAGTTTGTCAAAGAGAAGGAAA
Source organism: Dasysyrphus albostriatus (assembly GCA_946251815.1). Classification (NCBI taxonomy): domain Eukaryota; kingdom Metazoa; phylum Arthropoda; class Insecta; order Diptera; family Syrphidae; genus Dasysyrphus; species Dasysyrphus albostriatus. Next base: position 78,253,745 of record OX276336.1, read on the forward strand.
GAGATGGCTCAGCACAAAGAAAAGAAGAAGAATCTAACGTAAAAAAGAAGCAAACAAAGCCTGCGAAGGGTTCTGAACAGACCACCGACAGAAAAACTTCTTCAGAACAAGACAAAGAAGAAATCCATGATAAGAAGAAGCCTGCAAAAGTTGTGAAAACAACTGAGAAAGATAGCACAGAGCAAAAAAAGGAAGAAGCAGAACAAAATAAGAAAAAACAAATAAAATCCACAAAGGGTATCCAACAAAGTTCAGAAGTTGAGAAAGAATCGGCTTTTACTGTAAGCTCAGAAATTGCTCAAAAAGCAGTTGCTTCACCTAAAAAGAACAAATTATTAAAAGGGAAGTGCAATAAAGATGAAACAAAGATGTCCCAAGTATTACCCGATCAAGAAATCTCCTCAAGCATAACAAAAGAATTGAATACTAAAGTTCCCTCAGAAAATATTGATGAAACTGAAGAGTTGCGTGCGAAAGAAGCTCCTAAGAAAGCTAAATCACTTACAATTCGTCAGCGTTTGCAAAACAAATATAAGATGTCGCCAGTTAAGAGCAAACCTTCAGGCAAACCCACCAAAAAAGGTGAAACTAAAAGCTCATCGAAGAAGCCACACACAAAATCTTCAGACGAACAAAAGACGAATGATATTTATGATTTCAAATCTGGTTCGGAAAGTGAGGAAAATATAAAAATGGAACTTCCAACACTAAAGAAACTTCGTGAATTCTCCGATGATGATGATAAACCACTTCAGGTGGCTAAAAAGAAGCTTAAAGAAGACGAAAAGATCCCCGAACCGATTCCAGAAAAACCAGAGCTAAAAGCGGAAACTAAAATAGAGAAGAGCAATATTAAAACTCCCGCCAAAAATGCTACAACCGAAAAGAAGCCACCAGCTAAAGTGGGTCGAAAGCCATTGGCAAAAGCTAGAAGGCCACCAACCGACTCGAGTAGTGATGAGAAATCTAGCACACCAACGGACTCTGAAGATGAACAGAAACTCAGCACTTTTGGCCAAAAGCGACATCGTATGGCTTCTCTAAATGCCGCTGCAAAGGTACAATGTTTGTATGAAAACGAATCTCGAACGGCATATGAGCTGGGCTTGTCGAAAACGGTACAAATGGTACCGAAAATACGTAACATTAATTCCGGCAGCAGCTCTGAAGATGAGAAAGAAACAAAGTCCGCTATCAAAAAAGAGCCAGCAGCGGCTAAAGAATCCAAAAAAGTCGAACTACTCAAAGTGGAGCCAACAGAAGAAGTTGCAGACGATGAAAAAGAGGAAGAAGTTGAAGTGGAGACAAAGCGAGAACTGCGTAACGTTCCCGGTCGGGGTATGGGAAAACACTGGGAGTTCGAAAGTGATACCGATAACGAAGCTATATTTATTGAAAAACTACGACTAAAGAAGAAAAAATTGCAAAAATTAAAAGCTTTGCAAGCGAAGAAAGAAAAAAAAGAAAAGGAAAAAGCTGAAGAAAAATCTGCTAAGCCGAAGAAGCCAGTGAAGCCGCCTAAAAAGGCCATCAAAGTTAAAATAGCATCTTCGGACGACGGAAGTTCAGAGTCCAGTGAATATGAGGATAAAAAGAAACCTATGAATCCTCCTCCAGAGAAACCAGCAACTGAAATGAAAAAGAAACGCAAACGTGAGCTGAAAGAAGAACTCATAGGTGATTACAAGGGAATATTGGCGCGCAAGCGTATGGCTAGTCTTAATGCAAGTGCAATAGTTGCTGCCACTTATGAAGTGGAGCGACATCTCGATAGAAATTTCGCATCTGATTGTAGTAGTTTTGAAAGCTTCCCCGAAGAGGAGAAGCATATAAGTAAAAAATCGAAGAAGCAAGCAGCTGCTCCACCACAGTCACAACCCATCCAATTAAAAGTGGATGCTAAAGATTTAAAAGAAGCAAAGGAAATTAAAATTGATCCGTCTGAATGTTCGGACACTAAGGACTCATTTAATGACTTCAAGGATTCTGTGCAAGATACAAAAGAAACATCACGTCCCACATCATCTAGCTTGGTTATTGTTCAAGACACGGATGTTACCATAACTGGAGTTTATGTTAATCCCACGACGGGATCTAGTCAAGAAGCTTACTGTAAAATGCAATATCGTGTGCAATCGAGTGTAACAGAAGAACATGTCCTTCGGCCAGGTTCGGTTGAGCCCCCAAAGTCATATACTCCGTTGGGTGCATTGTCAAGTATGCGGCCGCCTGGAGCTGCTACAGGAACTGATGGTGAGATTCTAGATTTTACTTTCTTCTATTTTTATTTATGGAAATTATTCATTTGTACAAATTATCTGACATTTTAGAGCACATCTAATCTAATGAAATGGTAGTTAGTAATGCCGGAAAATATAAAAATTATAATCGCTTTCAAGCTTGTACTTTAATATATTTCTGTACTTCAGCGGAAGATGTTCTACGACTGTTATAAGGTCCAATGTGCTCCAACCGTTTCTTAGCGAGATATCACTAGTGATAGAAAGTGTAGTTTTCAAAAGTAATAAGCATTTTTCGCATAAGCAAAAAAATAATAAAAATAAAGAAGGTCATAAATGCCTTCCTTGGGGAACGCCGGAATGCACTAGTAGCTTTGTTCATATTGAGGGCCTTATTGCGAGAGTCTATTTAAAATAGTCGAATAGACTAAAAGCAGGAATACCATTGAGGGATTTTTCCGTTTTTTCGGGATTTCTAAACCGTAAAAGGAAAAGGGAAAACTAACCTAGAAAACGGGAAAATATTCAAATTATCAAAACGACCTGAAATCAGTGAGTTTAAAATGTCTAAAGAGACACTTTTGTAATTGCTTTTTTTAAAATGTTTTTTTTTTTCTTTTTGTGAAAGAAAAAACAAAAAGGAATAAAAACGGGAAAAATCAAAAATTAAAAATGGGAAAGAAAACAATTTTGGATGAAAAAAAATGTAATTGACATGCCAAAAGCCTCGAAACGCTCACTGAAAGCCGATTGATTATTGGTATTGCAAATTTTCTATTAGTAAATATTTTTCTATTTATTTAAAAATATTTTTCTATTTTATTGAAATTTTGACTTTTGGCTATTCGAATTTTTTCGAATAGACTCTCGCAGTAAGCCCCTTAATTTTCAAAATAAACGAACAGTTATCTGCTACTAATGAGAATAACTTAATCGTGTAAATCGTGGAAAGTTTTTATTAAATTATTTTTCTCATAAGAAAATGGTAAGTTCAACTGGCATCTCATATTGCCTTGAAAATAATGTCATCTAAATGCACAGTGAGACCATTTTTTGTACAGGAAAAATGTACAAATACAAAAATGCGGAAAAATTCCAAGTTAAAATTTTTAAATGCAATTAGGTATTTTTATTTGTGGATGAGGAAAGCGCATGCAAAAGTGTACCCACGAATCTGGCTTGCGTTAAAAGTTATTCGTAGAAAATATTTGTTTTTCGCGAATGATTTTGAAAAACTTGTAAATAATATGATTCATACTTTTCGAATGATAGGTAACAAGATATCGGCGTTTTAAAAAACGTAAATTGATGGAAACATCACTTTTTTGCGTATAACTCAAAAATGGATTATTTTTTAAAGTGACATCATGTTTTTAAATATCATTTTTTTTTTAATCTTGTAATACGGAAAAAAGAAATATTTCTGACTTTTGTTTGTAGACTTTTGCATGCGTCTTCCTTATGCACAAATAAAAATAATTGCATTTAAAAATTTTCACTTGGAGTTTTTCCACAGTGAAAGTAAATTTTTCCTGCGCTATTTTGTAAAGAATTACAAAACCAGTGTAATGACAGAATATCAGAGTTTCATTAATTTGTCTTTGTGTAAATGTATGTCATTAAGGCTTGATTTTATTCATAAGAAATAATTGGAACATGGCAGTCGTTTAAATGCGGAATAGGGATAATTATGCATGTTCCTTTACTTTGAATTTCTGTGATTTTTTGTCCAAACTTATGTCAAAAATTGTTTTTAAATGTATTTTGACAGAACTTTGGACTAAAATGGGCAGAAATGCACAGAAAATCACAGAAATTCAAAGTAAAGCAACATACCTATTGAGTTTTGTAAAAAGTTTGAAATCTCCCCAAAAAAGGATTTTTCTCAATATCCGCCATTACTGCCGCCGTGCATAATGAAACGAATTAAGTTGTGTTTTAATTTCTATTCGTTTCTCGTCTGCTGCCAAAATTGTTTCCATTCCTCTTGTGCAGTTTTGTGCTCATGTGTTGCCATATGGCTTGTTCTCACACAATTAGTGTATCTCTGCGGCTCTTGAAATATTTGCGAATAGGAGGGTTTACATGGATCAACAAATCGTTCAACATTGTTGGAAGCTACCGATGTTAGATCATTTAAACGCAAACAAAAAAAACAGATTGATTTCACCAACGAACTGCCGTCATGCTGTTTTGAAATTGAAGCCAATCTAAACAGCGTCTATTCAAGTGAGGTCGAAGCTGACAAAATACGTTAAACGTGATTATAGGGGGGTTTGCATGGAACAACATCTTGTCAAACATTATTTGACAACCATCGATGTTTGATTATTTAAACGCAAAAATAACCAGTGCCTACGTTCTGTAACTCTCGCATCGATAAAATTGGTCGAGAAACTTTGAAAAATGGAACAAAATTCATACAAATTTGTTTCAACTTTCATCATTTCTCGACTGGCTTTGTCGATGCGAGAGTTACAGAATGTAAGCACAGGTTATCAAACCATATTATGTGGCTTTCAAAATATTTTGAAAACTTGTTCCGTTTCCATAAGGTAATGTTTGAAAATTGCATTTTGAATTTGTATTAAGCCGTGTGACGAGACAAGCTTTGATGTGAAAAACATGTGGTTTACATGAATCAACATGGTTGGACAAAATTGCTTGCTGGAAACGGAAAAGTTTTCAAAGTATTTTAAAAACCATGCAACGAAGTTGGACAACATCGTCACTTTTGCGTTTAAATGATCCAACATTGATGGTTGTCCAACAATGTTGGAAAAGATGTTGACCCATGTAATCCCCCCTATTAACATATAACTGACACTTCAAGGTTAGAAACCAAACATTTCATCCACAGTGCACACATTTTACCACTTAAACAACTTCATTTTCCCCAGAAGCCTTTATAAAAGAAATTATCTAATTTTGCGATTGTAAATATCGATTTTAAATTTGTAGGTATTCCTAATTTATTCCTTTCCTTTTAGATCGCTCAACACCACCAGTATCTGTCGACTCTGCTCCACCCTTAGCCGAATCAATTAATCATTCAAACATTTACCAGCCCAATGACTTGAGCCATCACGACCCATCAGAGCATTCACATTATTCGTATCATCATCACATGTCACCATCGCCAATGTCACTGCATCCACATCCTGCAGATCATGCATCACAGATGCACCACTACGGTGGCCATCAACCAGGAGCAGACCCTCCACCGCCACAGGCGCTGAGCGCCCATCACTATCACCCAACGCAACAACCTCCGCCACCGTCGTCGGCTTCAATATCACAGGGAAGATGTGATTCACCAGTACGCTATGGGGGTGGTTATCAGGCGCAGCATCCGACTTTATCCATGACAGCTGGAGGTGGTTCGAGTGCATTTTGTGCACCACCCAGTTTGCAGCAACAACAGCAACAACAACAACAACAGCAGCAGCATCATGACATGAGCGGTAAGTTTGAAAAATTTGTTCGTTTCTTCAGCATAGTATTAAGAGTCACTGGCGGAGAGTAATAGGAAGCTGTCAACACTTAAGGGCACCGAATGTTGGGTGTTTCTAAAATGGCTGATTGATACATGCACACTTTTATATAAATATACAACTTAGACCAAAAGTTTTGTATCAAAATGAGAACTAGATCCCTTTTTTTATAACAAAAATCTGAATTTGCAAATTTAGGCGATTAGCTAATTAGACATGTTCAGGAAAATGAGTTTTCAGATTCCTTAGTAATCTCAGTCTCATGAACAGGATTCATCAGAAAAATTTCTGGCATATTACAGAGGGAAGAAAATTTTGGATTCGTAAGTTCACTCTTTGACGCATAAAATTTGCTGAGCACGGCAATTATTTTTAAGTTCATAAAATTAATTTGTCACTATATTATCAAAGCTTGACGTAACCTTAATCGGCTGTCAAAATTGCCAGTAAAAAAGTGATTAATTTGTAGTTTTACTAAAACTTAACAAATGTTTTGTTTTGACAACAAATTCATCATTTATTGTTTATTGATAAAGGAGCCATTTTAACTTCTAAGTTTAACTTCTCATTCAAAGATGGTCAAATCAAGTCGAGCAGTGATCTGTCATTTGACAATAGCTCTGTCAAATTCCATGGATAATGGTTTGAAATTAGCCTTTCACTCCATCAGCTCGGTCATTTTTCAATATCCACAACCATAAAAGGTACCTGACCATTAACCTCACGTTAACGTTTTGAACCATGTAAAAGAGTTTTGAAATTTAACGACGTTTTTATGTATTAGAAAATCATATTTTAAAGACGCTCTAATACTTTTATCCACTGGTGTATTTATGTATTGATGTATGAATCTTTGTTCACTACACATAACTCTGCTTATACATAGTTATATGTATGTAAGTATGCACATAAAGTGTGCGCACACTTGATTACTCAGTCATTCTGAAAGCCAGCACAAGTGGTTGCGACTCAAGTGAGAGATGTCGATGACAGGAGCAGTCCTACACCATTGCATGAGTTATCCTTCGATCTATTTTTGACTTAATGGAGTTTCCGTTATAGAGTTATTGGATTTTCAATTAAGGAAGAAGGGTGGCTAAAAATGGTCTGCTTTGACAAGTATCTTTGGCCTCGTTTGGTAGCTTGTGCTTTTGATTTTTAACATACGCTGCTAAGAGTTTTTTATTATAGATATTAGAACGTTGCCCTACTGAATCCTTCATTATTGTACATCAATATATCCAGTTTTGAGATTCTATGTATTTATTGCTAGATAGATACATATTGATACCTACTCCTACATGCAAAGTAATCAATGAGTACATACAGAACCTAAATTAAAAAGAAAACAAGAACTATAAATATAAAGTTCCTAATTAAAAGTAAGGCTTTGTTCGATTCTATAGAAAAAAAAGTTTTATAGGACATGCACATATTATTGAAAATTGATTTTCAGAAAAAATGGTTTTATTTAGAAGAGCTTCTATCCATTGATTTTGAAGGGGTGATTGGTTAAACAATTAAATATTATGAATTTAAATGAAACTCTTCGTTGAGAATGATTATAATTTTTCATAGAAATTGAGAAATTAACTACGCACCTATAAGACGAGAGCTAGCGACGTCAATCAAGAAGTTATTTTAGTATGGCTGGATTTTTATATATGTTCGCTCTAACTGCTTAGATTTGCATAAGGGCAGTCTGGTTGGTAGGAGGTGTTGCGTTGTCCGCCATTTTGAAAAAGTATGTTGAAAAACATAAATGAAATTTTCTCAGCTCCAATTTGACTTAGAGTAAAAATTTGTGTTTGATTTTGTAGGTTAAAATGTCATTTAATATTCTTGTTCACAATTATTTTTAACATATCTTTCCAATGAAAAGTTATTGTAGAAAAACTGTCAAATTTTGTTTAAAAAAAAAATGGTTTTAATACTTTATCTCGCCGTTTGTTCGTCTGAACGAAAAAATTATTAAATAGTTTCTTTTAAGAGTACCTGATTTCCTTCATTTTTATATCTTTAAATTTTTTGTGAAACAAATAATGTCTTAAATAATATTTCGTTAAGAGATCTTACGATTCGTACGCTGCTGCAAGAAAATAACGGATTCTTGTTGCCTTGAGAGATAGCAGAAAAGTGTTTTATTACTTTAAAAGAGGGGGTCAATCTCTTACCATTTACGAAGGATGGGAATTTTTTTAAAAAAGCACCTGAAATGAAACAAAAATTATTTAAAAAAAAACATCGGAAAAGCTTATGATATGGCCAAAAATGAAAAATACTATATTTAAACGGCCGATACGAGGCGAATTATTTGAAATTAAAAAAAAACTATTTAATGGACAAAACTAAATAAAAATCTCAAAAAAAAAAAATAAGTGGTCTGTATTTAATAGAAACCTTAAAAATCGAAGTAAAAGTTTTTCACTGAGAGAAACTAAAAAAGTTCTTTTTAAGTTAAATGGTTATTAAGTGACCGTTTTTAAAAATCTCTAGAGGTTACCGACATTTTAAAGACTTTTCAAAAATTTTAATTTCGAACTTTGGTGTTCTAAGTGAGAATTGCTAAATCAACTTCAGCAGTCAGTCGTATTAGATTTGGTTTGAAAAATTTAAGAAGCTACTTTTCTACATATCATCTAAATAGCGAAAAATATGATAATGGTAAAATCTCAAAAACCGGAGCTTGTAGCGGAAAACAGGAGTTAAACGTTTTCCATTATGAAAAGAAAGACACTTAAATTTTGAATGTTGATTTTTTCCTAACCATTTGAATTGGTTTTAGTGTTGCCAGTAATCAAAAAATGTTCCGAAGTAGATTTCCTTTGCATTTTCTAGTTTTTAAATATTGTATTTTCAAAAAAACAAATAAAGAAGATATTAAAATATTGTTTTTTTTTTTCGTAAAACCTCAAGTGCAGCAGATTTACTTTAAAGGCAGGAGATTTATTTAACAAAAAAAATGTAGTAAATTTACTGCAATTGTGACAAAGTGGTAATGGCAACGCTGATTCCAACTAAGTTCGGCGATGGAATCAACAAGAGTTTATTAGTATTGTTGATCAACACGTCCTTATTTAGTCAATATTGCGTTGGTCAACGATGTTGATTCGAAAAATAGAATGTGGACGCTGGTTATCTGATAGATAAAGGGGTGTTTTTTAGAGGTATAGAACTTTGAAATGGAATAAAACAAAGATGATTTTCTTAAATTGACATGAAATTCACTTTATTTGAAAGATAATCTTCTGGCATTAAAATTTAATCATGATTTCTGGCATATGACCGCCATTTTTCTTGTTGAAACCATAGCTCCTGCACATCATGGTCGTTCAATTGATGAGCGAAAAGTCAGTAATCATGGCTCTATAGCGTTCACCATTGACTGTAACGTTCTGTCCAGCATCGTTTTTTAAGAAGTACGGACCAATTATTCCACCAACCCATAAAACACACCAAAACAGTCAGTTTGTGTGGAAATAACGGTATCTCAGCACATATTAAAGGATTATCATCATTCTAAATACAATAAATCTATTAAACAAACTTACCTTTGCCTTTGCCATGAATATCTTGGAGAACCAGGGTTGTCAGATGGGGCGATTTTTGCCAAATAAACGATTTGAAAATCGAAAATCGGTTTGGCGATGTACCGTAAAAAAGGCAATATTTTAAGGTTTTGTGCGATTTTAATTTCAGTATTCAGTACTCCTTCCTTAAAACTCAAGCTTCTGAATTGCCCTTCCCTCACTAACATTAACTTTAGTTCTTAGTTTCGGAGTTAGATTAAGAATTATCTTGTATTTAGCCTAATAAATGGGGGTTTATCCGGCTCTGAACCTTTGGCACCTCATATATGGGAAATTTGATATTTTAGAATGTCATCTAATTGGTCAGTAATTGGTCAAGAAAGGTCAACTAGTCCTAGAAATTGGTCAGCCCTTGATAACTAGTTATAAAGACTTAAAGTTTCTCAAGGTCACTCAAGGTCACGCGTGATTTTTGGCACCTCATTTATGGGAAATTTACTAAAATAAGATGCCATCTGAAAGATTTGTGGATAGTGATATAAGGTCAACTATTTTCAGTAATTGGTCAGCTATAGTTTTTTTTCTATGAATTTTCAAAACTCGTTTCAAGGTCACAAAAAAAACTTTTGGCACCTCATTTGGGTCATTTCAAAAAAACAAGTATGCCATTTGAAAGGCCATTTCACGGTCATAAAAGGTCAGCTATTTTCAGAAATTGGTCAGGCATAGTTTTTTTTTAATGAATTTTTAATTTATTTTAAAAAAAATTTCAAGGTCATAGCGATTTTTGGCACCTCATTTATGGGAAATTTGCAAAAAATATATACCATCTGAAAGATCTCTAGATAGATAGATAGATATAGATATATAAAAGGTCAGCTATTTTCAATAATTGGTCAGCGATAGATTTTTTTTTAATAATTTTTTTTTAAATTTCAAGGTCATAGCGATTTTTGGCACCTCATTTATGGGAAATTTGGGAAAATTGCATACATTCTGAAGGATCTCTTGATCTATATAAAAGGTCAGCTAGTTTTAGTAATTGGTCAGCCATAGATTTTTTTTAATGAATTTTTGAATTTTTGTTCAAGGTCATAGCGATTTTTGGCACCTCATTTATGGGAAATTTGGGAAAATTGCATGCCATCTGAAACATCTCTAGATCTATATAAAAGGTCAGCTAGTTTCAGTAATTGGTCAGCGATAGATTATTTTTTACGATTTAAACAAAAAAAAAAAAATTCAAGGTCACGAACGATTTTTGGCACCTCATTTGGGTAATTTTCCAAAAAAAAATATACTATGTGATAGGTTACTCGGTCATCATAAAAGGTCAGTTAGATTCAGTAATTGGTCAGTCATATTTTTTTTTTAATTAATTCTTAAAGTATTTGTATGTAGGTCACAGTATAGATAGTTGGCACCTCATTCGGGTAATTTAAAATTTTTTTAAATAGATATAGATCCAATAGATTCTGAGAAAATCATGGTGGATTAAACCAAACACTTTCTTTTTCAAGATGGCGGTCATTCCCTTACCCCGGCACCTCAAAAACTTGGTTTCTTAAAGAAGAGATGCAGCCAAACTCAAATCGTACCCATCGATTATGGAAATTTTAATAAATTTTTTCACAAAATTTAACCCACCATGATTTTCTCAGAATCTATTGGATCTATATCTATTTAAAAAAAATTTTAAATTACCCGAATGAGGTGCCAACTATCTATACTGTGACCTACATACAAATACTTTAAGAATTAATTAAAAAAAAAATATGACTGACCAATTACTGAATCTAACTGACCTTTTATGATGACCGAGTAACCTATCACATAGTATATTTTTTTTTGGAAAATTACCCAAATGAGGTGCCAAAAATCGTTCGTGACCTTGAATTTTTTTTTTTGTTTAAATCGTAAAAAATAATCTATCGCTGACCAATTACTGAAACTAGCTGACCTTTTATATAGATCTAGAGATGTTTCAGATGGCATGCAATTTTCCCAAATTTCCCATAAATGAGGTGCCAAAAATCGCTATGACCTTGAACAAAAATTCAAAAATTCATTAAAAAAAATCTATGGCTGACCAATTACTAAAACTAGCTGACCTTTTATATAGATCAAGAGATCCTTCAGAATGTATGCAATTTTCCCAAATTTCCCATAAATGAGGTGCCAAAAATCGCTATGACCTTGAAATTTAAAAAAAAATTATTAAAAAAAATCTATCGCTGACCAATTATTGAAAATAGCTGACCTTTTATATAGATCTAGAGATCTTTCAGATGGTATATATTTTTTGCAAATTTCCCATAAATGAGGTGCCAAAAATCGCTATGACCTTGAAATTTTTTTTAAAATAAATTAAAAATTCATTAAAAAAAAACTATGCCTGACCAATTTCTGAAAATAGCTGACCTTTTATGACCGTGAAATGGCCTTTCAAATGGCATACTTGTTTTTTTGAAATGACCCAAATGAGGTGCCAAAAGTTTTTTTTGTGACCTTGAAACGAGTTTTGAAAATTCATAGAAAAAAAACTATAGCTGACCAATTACTGAAAATAGTTGACCTTATATCACTATCCACAAATCTTTCAGATGGCATCTTTTTTTAGTAAATTTCCCATAAATGAGGTGCCAAAAATCACGCGTGACCTTGAGTGTACTGAGAAACTTTAAGTCTTTATAACTAGTTATCAAGGGCTGACCAATTTCTAGGACTAGTTGACCTTTCTTGACCAATTACTGACCAATTAGATGACATTCTAAAATATCAAATTTCCCATATATGAGGTGCCAAAGGTTCAGAGCCGGTTTATCCCCCAGCAAAATTGAAATTAATTTTTTGAATCAAAATCTTACATCGCGTTGGTCATTATGGATTTTCTTAATCTAAAGAGTCTCATTTTCCAAGTTATTTATTGACACATTGAAAGGTATGTCCGGGAACTTTTTTTCAAAATTTGTTCTGAGTAGTTTTCTCTTTGAATCAAAGATATTGGGGGCTATCGTGGATAAAATTGTAAATGCCAACAATTTCTCACTGTTTAAAAAACAAATTGCAGGTTCAAATTTAATCGATCGATTCCATAGCCCAGTGGCCATGGAATATTCATTTTCGATGACAATAAATTCATTCATAAATAAACCACAATTCACCGCAATTTTCGACTATGGGAAAAATTGCGTGGGAAATTGTATTTACCATTGTTTTTTTTTTGCTAAAATTAAGACATCGAAATACTAAATCTGAACTCACCCAAAACTGAAAATTGAATTCACTAAAATTATTTTTTTTTTTATATATTTTGTGATTTTTGAGTTTGGTCATTTATGAAGTTGGAAATTTTAAATTAGGTGATTTTTGGCGATTTATATTTTATATTTGGCGATTTAACTTTTTTTAAAACCTGACAGCCCTGTGAAGAACGAAAACTTCTTGATAACCGCCAATTCGATTTTTTTTAGATCAATCTGCAGCAAGTACTTGCTTGCAAGTAAATAACTTGCAGATATCAATTTGCTTGCAAATACTACCAGGGGAGTTTTATTTGCAACAATAATCTTGTTTGCTGCGAGTACATAACTTGCACGTTGTAATAGCAGCGGAATACAAATCGCAAAAAGCCCTAAGGATTCGATTAATATTTTGGAAAAACAAGATTTTGTTCAAAACAAGATTTCGATAAAAACCTCTCTGAAAACCTAATAATTTTCACTGCTTAAGGGTAAGTTTTTCAGTTCTGGGCTAACTCTGAGCTAAATCAGAGTAACCTTATCCTGAAAACGAATTAACCCCGAGTTAAATCAGGATCAGTTTTCAGTTGAGGATTAACTTCATTTTCAAAAATCTACAGAAATCGACGTGTGACACTATAGATATCACCTTTCTATGCCTTTCACGCATCAAAATAGGGATGGTGCCACAGCGGAATTGCACTGAAAATAACTCACTATCAAAATGGAGATGCACAACCTTAAAGACCCTCAATTTAGGGTGCAGGGAAATAATTCAACGGGCATCTGCTCCACATGGGAGTTTATTCCATCATAAGTGGGAACCTGTTCCACTTTTCAAGGTGCAATTTATTCTCACCAAGAGAGGGAATTCATTGCACTTTTTAGTGAGAAAGATCTCCACTTGAAAAGTGGAGTTTTTGCCCACTTCGTATGAGAATCAACTTCACTTTTTTTTCTTTGATACGTGGAGCATGGAGCAAATGCCCGTGGAATTGTTTCCCTGCACCTCAATTTGCACCTGAGTTAACTTGTAGGATTTCAACTGACTGAAAAATACGTTTCTGAAGTTAACTCAGGTTGAACCTCGTGACTAGGATCTTACATAATAGTATGTTACATAACATAAGATTTTTATTAATAAATCATGAACAAATTTTTGCATAACAACAATGGAAGTTTGCTATAATAAAGATATGCTAGACTCTCATTATGTTTCTAGTATATATATACATCCACTCATGTGTTGAATCAACAAACAATTGGTTGCAAGTTTCAAATTTCGAGCAGCAGCGTCCACCGCAAATTAGGTTTCGAAATTGTTTACTAACCTAAACATCAAATTTCTCTCATATTTAACTATAACACGAATACCTACTGTTAACCCCAAACAAGACAGCAATTTATAATTGAAAGGATTAACATCGACAGAACTCGGATATGTCAAACGTCAAAAATAACGCTTTGAGTCTGAAGCCGAGAGTATATGTAGTGGTTTGTGTAATTGGATAAATATAATGAAGCATTGTACAAATTTATCCTAAAATCCTTTTAAGTACTGTAAATGCAAGCGTTTTCCATTTGGATCGGGCTTTATTTAATGCACGAAATATCAAAATATAACGTTGTATGCCACAGTTAAAACAAATAAACACACACCAGTGTGGTAAAAGTTTGGTATGCATTCAGTTTTCACTTTATTTGAAAATGTACATCATGGAATGTTTTTAATTCACTTTGCACGAAATGTAATTAAATAGGTTTTTACTTTAAAATGGCGGATAGTCTGTGTGTACCTATATATTGCCCCGCTAAGTTCGTGCATGTGAGTTATATGTGAGTCGGAAGTGAGCAACCACACTAAAAATCATTATTTGCGGAACTATACATCCGAGTTAATAATTCGATTTGAATGAAGTGAGTTCTCGACCCAAGGCTAAATGGAAAAACAATGTTTTAGAGTTAATATGATTTTAACGTCGATAAGAGTTTCATGTGATGAAATAAAAACTGTTTTATCATTCGAGTAAAAATGAAAACTAATTGAATTTGAATATAGAACTTTACATCAATCATGGTCGGTAGATGCAAATATGTATATGTACAGAAAGTTGATTGATTTAAACACTATTTACTATAATCGAAAATTCTGAAAGCTTGTGCTTGTTCTTCTCTTATAATATGTACATTAGGGTGGTCGTTATTTTAGTATTTTAGATGGGCATCAAATGGCCCTAAATAAAAAAAATTGCCTTATTTTTTCAGATTTTTATTTAAACCCCTTGGTATCCCTCTTTTCGCTTTAAGTTATTTATTATCGGCTTAGGGTGATTCGTATAACACGCCAAAAAATATCAGAGCGTATGGATTATAGAGGGTTGACTCCTGTTCAGGTGGGTTGACTCAAAACAGAAAAAAACTGTTTATAAAAAATGGAAACACAACCCCTCCCACTTGAACGGGGGGAAATAAATCCCCCCTCCGATACGATTTCTTTTTGTCTGAGTCTAATCTATACGCTTTGATATTTTTTCCTTGTGTTAAAAGAATCACCCTTAGCCCATTATTAGTAACTTAAAGTGAAAAGATGGTGACCAAGGGGGCGAAATAAAAATCTGAAAAAATAGGGGAAATTGTTTTCAATATTTTGAATCGAATGAGGGCTTTCCGAGGTAGTACCTCGTGGCATGATGGTAAATGCGTTGGACTGTCATGCCGAAGGTCTGGGTTCGATTCCCAGCCGCTGCCACCTAAAAACAGAAATTTGATTTGTCAGTCGCCTCTTGCGAGGGACTGACAAATCCTCCAACGTCATGTCTACTTGTCATGAATAAGTGCTTCTCATCTAGCCGTTCGGACTGGGCAAAAAATTTTAGGTCTCCTGGATTCCTGATGCCAACAACACACACACAGTAATGGTTGAGAGAGAGTCACTAGGCCCTAGTTCCTAATGAGCTGTTGCGTCCAGTGAACAGAGCAATTTTACTCAGGATCAAATGGAAAAAATAGTGGCTGGATTAAATTTTGCAAGACGTGTCGAGGGCGGGTATACAACTTAATTCTAAGTTAGCGACCTCCTACCCTTTGCATGGGCGATGCCACGCCCACTTTTTTTCAATCTTGGTTTGTAAAGAAACAGCTACACCGAAATAAATGAAATTTTCATACATTGTTTAAATAACTGAAGAAAAATTTAAAAAAAAGTAAAATCCACCCACGCTTTGTTTTTTTGGAAACGGACTGAACGATTTCCTGAAATTTTCAGAGTTTTTTCTTATGAACGTGAAAAAATTGGCAAACTGATTTTGATAAAATCATCCAACTACCAAGCCCACTTTTCGTATGCTTTGATTTCTAAGAAACTGATTTGGATATAATTTTTTGAGAGTTTGTTGATACTAGTGGCATTCAATTTTTGGAAGCACTTTTTGTTTTGGTAGTTCTTTTTCATGTAGTAGAGTTCTTTCGTAGCGAAGATAAGAATACGATTGTTAATCGCTGCTTGATCGACAATAACTGTTTTAGCTATACATTCAAGAAGCACTTTTAGTAAATCCGCTCACTGCCATGAGACTTTTCTTAAATATTGTTTCTAAAAGACGGCTTTTTTGATGTGCGTAAAATTTTCAAATCTAAGACTTAGTATAGGTACTAATTCGTCAGTGTTTATAGGGGGAACGGGAGTCCAATTGTGTTAATTAATTAAAATAGAACAAAACTTAAATCTATTTCCGGTAATAAAATGAAAATTCCGCCCGAAATTCGTTACAGCCATTTCTGAGAAATAAATAAAAAAGTGTGGATGTCAGAAGTGGATTTCACTAAAATATTTTTTAGAATATTCATCCAATTGGCTAGAGCCGTCACGGAGAACTAAATAATTTTTTTTAATTTTTTTTTCGTTCATTAGAATAAACTCTGAAATTTGTTGGGAATCGTGGGAGTCGTTTCCAAAATAACAAAGAAACAAGAAAAGTGGGCGTGGCAGTGGATGAATTTCACTTTAATAAATTAATTTTTTTCTCTGGTCATTAAAACAAACTATGAACATTTCATTCATATCTGTGTAGCCGTTTTGTTATAAACCAAGATTAAAGAAAAGTGGGTGTGGCACCGCCTCTGCAAGGGGAGCAGGTTTAAATTGTATACGTAACCTCTAAAAGAACTGCAAAAATTTCAGCCTGTCACTATTTTTTCCATTATCAACTCTAATTTTACTGTACTAATATTAATTCACATAAATTCGCAATTTTTAGTTGGTTTGGTGTAAAAATATTTGGTATCAAAGAAGATTGTGACATTTTAACAATATCGACGCCTGAGTCATTCTTATCTGTAGCTGGAATAGTATTATGGGAAGTAAATAATCAGGAAATAGACATATACTGACAATTTATATAAATTGGGACAATAAATTGTTGCTCCGAAAGGAAACCGACACAACTCCACAAAGCTCATATTCATTAACCTAATAAAAACCACTGCTTTGCAAATATAAAGAGTTTTCGAAAAACATCGGGTCGATTTTGAAATGTGTGCTAGGTATTTACTATGAAATTCTTCAAAATTGCTTGTCCTTAATATTTCATTATATATGGAATGAGACATCATTCAGCTGGCCGCAGTAGATTTTCACGGGAGGTCCAATTTTTAAATGACTCGGCCGCATAGACCCAAACGAAAATTTGATGAATTGGCCGGGTTTTGTTGACTTTGAGAACTTTTCTTCACTGTGCCGGGATTGGCCTGCGACTTCAGAAAAGCTCTCCAAGAGTATACTTGTCATGAACAAGTGCTTCTCTTCTAGCCGTTCGGACTCGGCAAAAAATTGTAGATCCCCTCTATCCCTTCCAACAACATGCACACAAGAATGGTTGAGAGTTGTAAGTCACTAGGCCCTGGTTCTCCACGAGCTGTTGCATCATAAAATGTATTTAATTTATTTATTTAACTTATGTCCCCACCACGAGAGATAACTCCACTGCTAATCTTCAAATCGTTAGTGTATCTGGCATCTGGGATGTAGGTTTGGCCTTTCTGACCCTCTCAAACTTGTAATGCTGGGATTCAAAGACTCTCTTGCTGTTCATTCGTCCAATGAGTGTCAAGGTACCAAAGTGACTTCGAGGCATCGAAAAATGATAGGGGTATAATTTGCCGTTGATTAGTCGTTAATTAGTTGTGGCAAAATTTCGAATTTGTCTTGCAATGTTTTCTATGTTTTTTTTTTTGTAAAACCCTGTCGAAAATTGATTATGGCTTAATAATTTGCTGTTATTCAGTCTTTTGATAAAACGGCAATTTTTTAAGCAATACAATTTTAAATTTTAGAAATTTTTTGCCTCTTTTTACCACTTTCCAAAAAAAACATAGAACACATACGATATTTTTAAAACTTATTAAAGACTGATATTATTTTATAAGCAACAATCCATTCGGCTTTATTAATTTTTACCCCTTTTCAAGGTGGTGCTATGCTAACTTCATGCCGAGTTAACAAAGAACCGAAAAAACGTAGAAATCATTGCATGACGAATTTGAAATCGTCACAAAAAATTAGAGACTAGTTAACGACAAATTATTAAGCCATTAACAATTCAGTTTAGGCAGTTATAACCTCTTTTTTAGATGATGCTTTGCTAATTTGATATCAAACTAGCAAAGTACCCAACAAAAACATAGAAAACATTGCATGATAAGCCTGACGTCTATCTCATTCAGCTGGGTGTTTGCATGCATAGAGCATGTGTCCTCTTATTTCTACGTATACGTAGGTTTTTTTCTTCTCCCTTATCTTTGGTCGATACTCTTTTCAACTTCCTGCTTTTTCCCCCTCTGCCCTTCATGGAAAGCGAATATACAGTAATTTCAGGGGGACTTTTTTCATATATTTTATTTTTATGCACTGAATTCTGGAATATTTTTACTTAATTCTCGACCTACTTGTGTTCTCAATCACTTTGAGTGGTATGAAATGAATACTTTGATTTTCCTTTTTTTTAAGCTCAATTTGTCTCAGCTGCTTCTGAATCTAATTAACTCAATTTATATAAAGTACAAACTTATACAATGAGGCATATTCATAGATGCTGATTAAGCTGTTGCTAGAGGCAAACCTGGAGTTTATCTTATTCAAACTTCATCAGGTGCAACGAAATTAAAACAATGCCTATCAATTTTGTTTGTTAAAATAAAAAGAATGATCTAAAACCTGAGGAACAAACAACAAGCTTGAAACTAAAATTGGTCCCAATATTTTACATGATTTAAACCATGATCTCAATATTTCTCTGCACAAATTGAAAAATACTCTTGAAAAGACTGTCTCACAACTTTCAAAAAACTTGTACCCATCTACATTTTAAAATAAACGACACGGAGTGTAATATCACAGGTATACCTAACTCGCCTTAAAGAACCTAATAAATAGCATCACAACGATTTTCCTTAGAAATAGCAAGGTGATTTTGTAGGTGTTCTTTCCATTTAATTCAAAACACCAACCATTCTCTAACTGTCACTTCTTCAAACAAACTTTCTTAAGTGGAAACTTTGGATGTTGTATCCGTATACATACTTTTTAACGACTTTTAAGACTTGGTTACGGTCATTTCGTTCAAAGGTGTTTAAACCTGTTAAAACCACCTGCTCTTGGGGAGTGGATTATAAGTTTCTTTTGCTTATATAATGTATGTATGTTAGTACCTAGACACAGAAGAAGAGAAATCTTTGAAGTGGTTGTTGGCCTTAAGGAGTTGTAGGTACAGGTATTGGAGAAGGTATCGTGAGGCTACATAGGTACATCTTTGCCTAAGCATATATAAATATAAGATACTCATAAAGTGAACAATTGCAAAAGTTGAAGTTTCATCAAAAATGAGCTTTAGGAAAAGTTTTAGAAATTTTTCTAATTGGAACACTCGAACTCCTACGATGAACAAGTATGCTTTTGATTAAATTAGCCCTATAAGAACGAGATAATATTGTGGAAGTATTTTTGTTGTTGTTATGGTCTGCTGGAATGAATTGCAAGTATATTATTTTAATAATAAACTATTTACAAAGACGATGATTGTCCTTGCTTAAAGTGTTTGGTCTTGAAAAGGATCTAGGTATAGGAATATTTATTAATTAAAAAGTTACCGCAACTAATAAAAGAAAATGTTTACTTAATCTATTATATTTGTTTTTGTTGTTAGTGGGTTATTAAAATCGTGTCTAACAATCAATTATTAAATGCATATTGCTGTTTATAATAAAATAAATTTAGAAATGCTTCCATAGTCAAAACTTTTTCTTATAAAGGATGTTTTTTAGAGGTATAGAACTCAAAGTTGGCAACACTATTTTAACTGGCGCCCACTTTGTCAGCTGTCAAGTGATTTATTTTTAGTTTGGTTTGGCCTCAGAAAAGGTAATTTAAGGAAGCAACATAAATGGAAAGAACTGCGGCATATTTCATAATAGTGTTAGCTCTTACAAACACAAATGCATTCCAACAGGGACGGAGTGCTTTTTGATAGCAACTTTCTAGGGCGCCATAATAATCATTTGTTATTTTCCGAAAATATATTTCTTCTCAGTGGTATGTCTAAAAAAAAATTAATTTTCAGTCTCTAGGGCACCGTAATATCATATTTTCAGAATTTTGTTGTTTCAGAGGTACATTCAAAGTGTACCTTATTTTACGCATTTGTCATTATGTCTATTGCATGTTAACATAATTATAAAAACTCCAAACGTACAAACTCAACTCAATAACAAAAATAATATCCTCGTAAAAAGGGCGCCTAGAAAATAGTTGCGTCTTATGTACAATCATCAACAAAAAGAAATACGTCCCTGCTTTACAGAATTGCAGTTTGACATTTCTGATCCAAAACAAAAAATACTTCAGAGTGTCTGCCACCTTCACAGTTTATTCCTTACCTCAACTTGCCACAGCAAGAACCTAGTGTTACTTCGGGCCTAGTTCCGGGCGACCCCGGTCTTCGAAAAACACAAAACTAGTCTGTCAGAGTAAGTTCAAGTTTTTCAAAAAACGCTCTAGGGTGACCCCAGGGCCTAGGGTAACTTCAAGGCTCAATGAACAAACCTAATAATTTTTGACTTACTACGTTTACATACCTGTATACCTGGATCGAGTTGAAATGAGCTTGATTTGACTCGAAATTTGTGACGAAAAACCTGGATCGATGCGTTGGTTTTACCGATAATGCATTAAAGTCTGTTTATTTGCATGTTTGTATGCAGACGGTTTAAAAGCCATGTCTTAAAATATATGTACATATAATACTACTGTGTATACAAATAAAGTTTTGTTTTAATAGACAAGTGTGGTAAGTAC
Source organism: Dasysyrphus albostriatus (assembly GCA_946251815.1). NCBI lineage: Eukaryota > Metazoa > Arthropoda > Insecta > Diptera > Syrphidae > Dasysyrphus > Dasysyrphus albostriatus. Next base: position 78,274,598 of record OX276336.1, read on the forward strand.
TCTGTTAATTCAATTAAATTTGGTTTGCATTGAAAGAAATAGATATATTAATGTTATTAAATTTCCTGGAACCTGAACACTATTTCAACTCAACTCTAAATGGAACACTCAACTCAAGTGACAAAAAACCTTTGTCGAATATGCGACCCTATTTCAACTCGAGCTCTGAATCCTGCTTGTAAACGAAGTAAGTAACGAGACAGTGAGTGAAGTTAAGTTGTTATCAGTTGACAAATTACAGATATCTGGATGCGTTCAGAAATATTCTTCCATGGGTGGAAACACAAGAAGCAAAGATTTTTCGGAGTGAAGATGTAAGAGCCTAGCCTAGATCGGGAATATTGATTTTTTTTTCCAAATTTAATGAGTGTGAAAGTGAGGTCGTTTTTTATTTAATTTCGACATCTAAAACTGGTTCAATGCATCAAAATAAAAAATTGCCCTCCTTAAAAAATAGAACTGAACCCCCCCCCCTAAGGGGCATGGGCTCCACATTCTGAAACACATAATTATTGTCTGTACTGCCGTATAATCGCCTTGTCAATGCAGCTAGGACACGTTGAAACCGACTGCTCTGGAACTCGTTGACTGTTTTCTTATATTAGTGTATGTATTTGTAAGTCAAAATAATATTGTGTGAAAAAAACGATAACAGAGCAAATCAATATACGTGTTAAATACAACAACAACTATGTCCATATAGTGTTAGCTATGTCCATATAATTAAGTGTATTTAACTTTTCTCCCGATAAAAACGGTATTGCTAGATTACCAATGGCGGCGTTCAAGTTTCAATGTGTAGCCTCTCTAGGATAGCTTTGTACCCATGTATGTGTCTGAATGCCAATCAGCTGTTGTTGACATTTCAGCTGTTGTTGATTTCTGGATATCTTTGTATCCGAAAATCTTTAGGATAGCTTGGGATATCTTTTTTGCAAACGCCTGTTTTCTCATCAGCTGTGTTTGAAGAAGGGATTACAACAACACAAACCTTTCCAGATCGCTTTAGGTACAACATTGAATGCGGCCATTGTCATTGTGTTATCGATAATTTATATAGAAATGACAAACAGTTGTCGGTAAAATAGTTCAATACAAAATGGCAGACCGAAGCAAAAGTTAAATAAATGTTGAAATGGCCCGATGTCGTTCTGTTCACCAAAGTCCATATGGTCATGCAAAGCTACTGACTTTCATCTCCATCTCGAAAATATGTGATTGACATTTTCTAACTTAGTTTCAGTAACAATTATCCAGTTATTTCTGAATTTTGAGGAGGAAATTGCATTGATATTGCCAGAACATGATTCCTGGAGATATTTTCCTGTAAAAACATAGGGCGGGTTATACTTTAATAGAATTATTTTTTTTTCTAATCAAGGCTTGGCAAACAAAATTCATTTTAAAACACCAACAACAACAAAAACTGAGACGTTTAAGAATTTATTAATAGATATTGATATTTATGAAGACTTAAGGCTCTCCCAAACCAACGCGAATGCGGAGTGACGACGAATTTTTGTTGTTGTTTAGCGTTGTCATATTTTATACTATTGCGAATGATTCGCTGCGAATCGCTCCGCATTCGCGTTGGTTTGGGAGACCCTTTATGGTCTCAGTCGGAATATAAAATGGATATTTATCAAGCTTTTTGTCCTTAACTTGAATACATTTTCTATCTGTAGGCCAAACAAACAAAAGCCCCTGATAGACGTCCAGAACAACGTGAGGTACTTTGGGATTTTAAAAGTTATTTTCTTTAGTCTGTTGAAATAAAACTTTTTATTCAAACTCAGCTATTGCTGTATTAAGTCGGTAAACTGTTTTCTAAAACTATGTACATAGGTAAGAAATAACAAAAGACGCCTAATGTTCCCACATCTTCATAGATTTACTAACCGAGAGCAAATAAATAAAACAGTTATGGCTGGGGAATAGGAACCGGGCAGTTAGTTTCATTTCCATTGAAGCAAAGCACATCATCTGAATGGTTTTCATTAATTCGCGCAGTAAACAATAAGCCTACAAAAATCTTTTCCAGAAAGTTGAATATTAAATAAAATTTAGTAGGGCAATTCTTAAATGTTCCCTTTAGTATAAAACTTGAAATATTCATCCCCACATCAGTTATGCCAGTGCCACCCACTTTGATATGAATATCCCACTACAGACAGCAATAAAAGTTGAATATATTTGCTTGCACATTTCTATGCCAAAATAGAACGAACGGCTCTATGGAAGATACCGAATTTTTCATGGCAACGAATCACATTTTCTAACATCCAATCCCATCCTATCCAAAAGCCTCTTGCAATATAGTTCAACGTGAAAATAACATTTATATTCCACGTTCTAGTTTTTCCCTGATGGCCGCGTTTTCTTTTTCCAACTGTATTTTATTTTTGTTTCATGTGGGCAAAAAAAAGTATACCTAAGAGAAAGAAAATTGCATATGCAACGATATTCCATCGCCCGTCAGATACCTTTATACAAAAAAAAAAAAAAAATAGAAGAAATCCCTTCAGTATATTGAGGACATAGAAGTGATTTCAAAATCTAGAGAACGTTGAATTTATATACCCACTAACTACTTCAGCACCTACACCTTAAAAATGGATCGTTCAAAAGTAAATTTCGTTTCAATAATTTCCTTTGAATGAAAATTTAAATGATGAAAATAATTAATACCGAATTTTAATTCAGTATTTTAGAGTGGGATACTAAATGAAGTTAATTTTTTAAAACATTGTGCTGTGCATATTTATAGTTTATTTTGTATGTGTATTTAACGGGTGATTTTTTAGCTGGTTTGGTTTTGGCAACACTGGTTTTGACAGCTGACGTGTGTTTAGTACCTTGTGTCACTGTCAAACAGCTTCAGTTTGGTTTGCAATTTAACCATGGATCGTCTTACAAATGAAAATGCTTGCAAATTATTGAATTTTACTATCAAAATTCGTGCTCGGTTCGAAATGTTCATCGCGCGCTGCTTCCATTTTATGGTCGGCATTCTCGACCTTCTGAGCAGTCTATTCGGAAGATTGTGACCAAATTTCGCACCAAATTTACTTTGTTGGACATTAAACCACCAACACGTTTACGTACTGTGCGTAGTGAAGAAAATATTGCGGCCGTATCAGCTAGTGTGACAGAAGACCGCGAAATGTCGATTCGGCGCCGTTCCCAGCAGTTAGGCCTTTGTTACAGCACTACGTGGAAAATTTTGCGGAAGGATTTGGGCGTAAAGCCTTTTAAGATACAGCTGGTGCAAGAACTAAAGCCAGCCGACCTACCACAACGCCGAATTTTTGGTGAATGGGCTCTTGGAAAGCTGGCCGAGGATCCGCTTTTTTATCGAATGCATCCCGAAAAAGCCACTGTTTGGTGCGGTTTATGGGCCGGCGGCATTATTAGGCCATATTTCTTCAAAGATGATGCGAATCGCAGCGTTACTGTCAATGGTGAACGCTACCGAGCGATGATAACAAACTTTTTTTTGCCCGAAATGGAAGTTCTTGACTTGCATGATATGTGGTTTCAACAAGACGGTGCCACATGCCACACAGCACGCGAAACAATGGCGCAATTGCGAGGCGAGTTTGGTGAACAGTTAATTTCACGTTTCGGGCCGGTCAATTGGCCGCCTAGATCGTGCGATTTGACACCATTAGATTATTTTTTGTGGGGGTATGTCAAGGCTAATGTCTATAGGGACAAGCCCGCTTCGATTGACGCACTGGAAGCCAACATCCATGCATTCATTCGTGAGATACCGGCCGATATGTGTGAAAGAGTATGCCAAAATTGGACTCAGCGGATGGGCTACCTGAGACGCAGCCGCGGTCAACATTTGCATGAAATTATCTTTAAACATTAAATTGCAAGGTTCAAACTATCGATTCAAATAAATATTTAATTCATTTTTTCGAATTTTTTGTGTTTTTTTTTTTTAAAGTTCTAAACCTCGTAAAAAATCACCCGTTAGTTTTTTGTTGGGAGTGATTTTGTAGAATCTGATTTTATTAACAATCTCCTTCCCGGTAGATTTTGCTTCGATTTTCTTGATAGCTTGAAAAAATAAAGAAAATAGCTTTGAAAATTGATCGCCATTTTATTTTTATTTTTTCATACAAATTGTATGGAAAAAACTTAACTTACTGTTAAGCCTGGAAGAAATTGAAAATAGAATGTTCTGGAGAAGGAATTATCCAACTGAGGGTCAGTTCAACTTTGGATCAATGGTTCAGCAATTTCTACTCACTGATTTCGGTAGATTCACTGAGGTTAAACGATGGTTAAAGGCTCAAGTAAGTTATAGTAGCCAATCAAATGCTTGAATCATCGTTGAACTTTATTTAATTCGGTAAAGTCTATGTGTTAAAATTGATGAGCCAAGGATTAAATATTTAAACGGGCCCTAATAGATGGAAGTTACCGTTTAGAAGATATTTAGTGCAAAAACTAAAACTTTCTACTATTTCACTTCCTTTAACCTTAACTAAACCGAACATTTTAATTGTATTTTATATTTTCTTAAATATATTTGTATTCAAATCATTTTACTGTGGAAAAAACTAGGTATGTATTCCACTAACCTTTGTGTTTTGGTACGAATATATATTTTGTTTGTGCTAGAACTTGAGAAGGGTCAAAATTATTTGTTAGGCATAGATTTACTAACTAAGGTGTCTTACAAAATGCTGGAGTGTGTAGGTTATGCCGAAACAAGAACAAGTCGTATGACAGGGGGTACTTCTCTAAATAAATTACTTAAAATGGAGACAAAATTTTTACAAACCTTTTCTCCCCTTCAATTTAAATAATTTTGACAATTTTGAAGATCGATTTTCAATTAGAAAAAAATTATATTATTTTACTATGCGTATAAGTTAAGTAATTTTGTCACATAAGCAATCTCCTTGGAACCTGTAAGAAAACTTGCGTTCGTGATTTCTACCCATTTGCAGTTGGAAATATGAGTTCTAAGCTTGGCTTTGATTCCCAACACCTACCACCTAAAAGCAAATGTTTTTGTACAAGGTACTACCTCTTGCGAGGAACTGACAAATCCTAAAAAAAAGTATTTGTTGTCATGAATAAGGGCCCTCACCCGTTCGGATTCAGCAACAATTTTTCGGTCCCCTCCATTCCCGCCAACAACAAGCACAATAAGAGAGTTGAGAGTTGCAGGTCACTAGGCTCTGGTTCTATCTCAAAATTATTTATTTAAATGTCCTGTATTCTGACCGAGAAAGCCACTCGTTTTGAAAAGAATTAAAAATAGAGCTTTTTCATTTTATAAAATGTTTTGAAATGTTTATCAAACAATACTTATATTAAAATTAAGATTTTACCAATTACTTTTACTTTTTATCAATCAAAAGTGAGATCAAAGTTATAAACAGATGAGTTCTTACTTGCTTTCAAACTGCCAAACTTCAATGTTGTCAAATTTGTACTTAATTTTGAACTTTTTTTGTTACTATGCCGTTCGGCAAAAACATTTCGGTGGCAGCGGCTGGTAATCGAACCCTGACTTTCAGCATGACAGTCCTACGCAAAAACCATCATGCCACGAGGTACTGCGAAAAACTGTAGATGGGACAGTATTTTCGAGAAGAAACATAAATATGTTTATTTTATTTATTTTATTAAAACACGAAATTTGTTGCTATTCAAAAATCAAACCAATAACCTTTTTCATTTCAATAACAGGTATTGGTAGCGGTGAAATAAAAATCCTTCAAGAATAATATTTTTCGCTAGGGGAGTACTTGATTTCTAATTTCTAGTGTTGCAATGATCTTAAAATAAAACAATGGAAACCACTTTTAGTTTTTTTTAAATTGAAACTTTGGGGGCCAGAGAGTGTCATGACTCCGCCTGTACTTGAGAGTGCCAATAATTTTATGGGACAAATATACTTTCACACTCGTGCGGTAGCAAGAGTGTTAAATGCTGACAAAACTAACGCGTCAGCTTTTCCATCTGTCCTCGACAGGTCTCTTTCCGACTGGATGGAAAATAGCATTTGTCTCACCTGTCCCTAAAAAAGGTGAATCTTCGTCTCCCTCCAACTACTATCGACCAATTGCACTTACTTCTCATTACATTCTGATCTTGACATCATTTTCCATTGGGGAACTAAAAAACGCGTACAATTTAATGCTTCAAAACCCCAATGCTGTCCACTGTCGTTGAAGCAAAACCCACCCCAATACCACTATCCATGAGCGGTGCTTCCATCGAAGATGTTCATCAGCTTTCAGTTCTGGGTTTGTGTATCACAGATCACCTTCTGTAGAATGATCTTTAGGCTTTCTTCGAAAATGCAAGAAATTTTTCTCCCCTTCTGATCTGGATGTAATCTACAAGGCCATCATTCGCCAAAAGCTCGAACACAATTCTCACATTTGGGCTAGTGCTCCCATAATCCATTTAAATCTCTTGGACCGAATCCAAAAAGAGCTTTAAAAATGATTGAGACATTCGAATCTCTTGAACATCGGCGAAATGTTTCATGCCTTGCCTTATTTTATCGCTTTTTTTATAAACAGTGTTTTAGCGAAATAGCCAGTTGCATTCCTCCCCTAAAACAATTCCACCGTAATTCTAGCACGTCCAATGGACATCGGTATCTCCTTTTAAATCCTTCCCTATTTTCCTAACGCTCACACTTTGTTCGATCATTTTAACGGTAGTTACAACCCCTTAATTGCAACACGCTAATTCAACGATTATTGGCAATAGTCTTGGCTCAAAATTTAATCTAGAAAATTTCACAAAATTGACTTCAATGCCAAGTTTGCAAATCACTTCGTGTATATCAAAAACCAAGTATGCTAGGAACCCAAATTTGCATTTTTTTGCATTTCAAAAAAAGCCTAGATTCAAATTTTGAAGTCCTTAAATAGAAAAAAAAGCATCTTCAATATGAAGTTAATTGGTCACATTGTGAATCTCAGGAACCGAGCATTCTAGGAACTTGCAGTTAGGATCCAAACCTGCAATTTTTTTTACATTTCAACGATAGGTTAGGTCCGAATTTTAAAGTCCTTGGCTAGAAAAATCTTCAGGAAGGGTGCAAAATCCCGAATGCCAAAATTCTTAATGCCATAAACCCGAAAACCCAAAATTCGGGATAGACAGAATCCCGTAAACCATGGTCCCGAGTGAACAAAATGCCGAATGACAAAAAATTTCGAATGCTTTCATGATTGAATCCCGAATTAAAATACCTTTTTAATAATATTTCAGTACTTTGAAAGAAATATAAAATTTTTGAACGTACACAGATCGAGAATAAAGAAAATCATGAATTGTATAAAATAGAAAAACAACTTCCTCGATCCATTTTCAATATCAAAATCACTAAATACAGTTAGCACGAAAAAAATATTACAAAAAGTAAGTAAATAGTAAGTATATTTTGAAGGCTTGAATCTCGAATGTCTTAGTACGCGGTTTTGGAATTCGGGATTCCTTCATTGGGGATTATGACATTCGCGATTGTAGCCATTCGGGATTTCGTACCCAAACGGATTTCAATTTTGTTTGCCTGTTCTGAACTTAATAAAAAAAAATGTATTAAATTAAGATAAATTTTCCGTATCAGGGTCATAGAAAACGCTACTTTGTGTAGCATCCGAGAGAAGCCCTTTTCTATAAATATATCTTTCGTGCTAGTTTAATCAAAAACTTTAGAGTTTGTTGAAAGAAATAAGAAACTTAAATGTGTTGCATAACCTTGAAAGGGTCATGGTTTTCTTCTGATATATTCCAAAAAATCAATGATTTGTAAAGACTTATACATACCAATTAGCACTCGAAAACATGGAATTACCCATCAGCTAATTTATAAATTTTAATGAAACAATACGAATTTTTTCAAATTGAAATCATTAATAATTTTATGTACTCGTAGCTCTTTGAACATTATTTTCTGACGCTTAAATAGACAAAAATCAATTTTCACTTGTTAATTACCGAAACAAATATTTTTCGTTAAGTTTTCAATTTTTTTCCAATACCAAAGTCAATCAAAAAAAAAAAAAACTTAGTTTCTTCATTTAATATTCAAATTCTTGTTTATCAAAAATGTTTGCTTAAATATGAAATATTATAAAAAATACCTATAAGCAAATCCTTAAAAGTCAACAAACACTTTTGAATAGCCCAAAAAGTTTACCTGCTTGAAGTTCCATATTGTACGAAAAAAATCTAAGTATGTATTTCTATAGAAATAAATTAAAAATAAGAATCCAAGCATTTAATTGTATTTTCCCAGAAATGAAAATTTTAAAGCAATATTCATTTTAATGAGCGTTATTTTTTGTTTTATTTCCAAATCATTTTGTTTCCAAAATAATCAAACAATATTGTTATAGTGTATTCCTAAAAGTTAAATTAAAATTCCGCAGATACTCGTAAATGTGAAAATATAAATTAAAATACGTTGCCCCATTTAGTGTGCATTCATTTGCCAAACGGAAACGTATTAATAAATCCCCAATGGAATGCCAAAACATCATTATCATGACACATCAACAGTTTTATCTTCCGAACTAAATACAAATCTAATTCCGCCTCTGCATTTAAATACTTCATTAGATGGTAATTATTGAGTTAACGAATCGATAAATAAATATCTCGTGTGGATTTTTTTTTAAATATTAAATTCAAAATCAAACGAAAGTTTCAACACAAAACGCATAGCAAAAGGAAAAGGAAATTATGGAGAAAAGGTAAATCGCTTTGTGATAGATTCACTTTCCACCTACGACCGCCCAATACTGACTGAACGTCAATATAGTGAGTCATCCACAAGTTTCTGTTCCGTTTTCGATATATTTCCCTCGGTACAAAATCTACCAACTCGAGCATATCGATTTATACTATGAGGCGCCACTCATCCGCGTCTTTGCAAAAAAAAGTGAATACAAAATGAAAATCTTCTTAATGTAAATGTCGTCCGCTTCTGGCAGTGAGAGGCCTCACAGCTTAATAAAATCATAAAACCAATCATCGTGCCACCGATGGCAACCACTTACCTTTCCATGCGTTTTATTATCGCAGGGGTGTAAATAGGGTGGTTAACGGAGGACCTTTGCGTCTATTATTGAATTACTCAACAGCCAGGATTTATGACAAGGTTACCTTATGAAGTCAAGAGCTTTATTTAAAATGAGAATTTCGCCAATAACATTGATGAATTTTGTGAAATCGAAAATCATTGTTGAAAAATATTTCAAATTTAATGAAAGTTTCCAAAGGGTGCCCCAAAATGTACGCAAGATTTTGGTTAAATAGAAAACACAGTTGTATTTACTTAGATTGTTTTTTAATAAATCATAGATACCCAGAATAGGGCTTTGTATGGAATAGCACATTGGACAAGTGGCCTCCACGGCTTTGCTAGCACATACCCAGTCTTGTCAAATTTGTCCCTGACCACATTGTTCTCTGGTGTAATGCTCCACTTTTAGAGTCCCTACATTGCCAGCTGTCAAATTGCTTTATTTTAGGGTTGCCAACACTATATATCTTAAAAAATGGAGGCCATTTCAAATCTTGCATTAATTTTAGGATACTCTTTACTTTATGTGGTGTAATGTCAATACCTTAAGAGAAACATCAGTCCATGTTGCAATAATAAATCCACTTGTTGCTGTTTTAAAATGAATAAGGCCATTATAGTCTTAAAAAAGTCCACTTGTTGCTGTTTTAAAATGAATAAGGCCATTATAGTCTTAAAAAATGCTTGGTGTCACTTTGCCTTGCGTAAATTCTGGGTGAAAAAAAACTATTTTTAAAAACCATTTATAAGAAAAGTTGGAAATTTTACAATCTTGGGACATAGATTTTGCTTAAGCTGTTGTCTGGCAAACTTTATCTTATGGACTTATCATAATATAAAGCCCAGTTTTGGCTAGCAACAGCTTAATCAGCATCTATAAAAGTGTCCCCATATCCTGATACTTTGTATCGTTTAGCAAAAGCGTCGATGATCGAAGTGATTTTTAACACTGAGTTAAAATAAAGTCTATACAAAATCATGAAAAATATGTAACATTAACATCATTTACATATCGTGAAATTCACCTTTAAAGAGAACTGTCGATTTTACAAATGATAGAGGTTTGACTCACACCTGTACATAAAATCTGTCTCTTCTGGTGTCGTTTCATATCGTTTTGTCCTGAAAATGAAATGCTTTTTGTTGTTGTTGTGTGAATTTCACGCATCGTATTAGCAGCATGGATCTAAAAGTTCCCCTCTCCTATGACATACTGAGTGGCATATTTTTCGCTACGTTAAGCAAATCAACATGGATTTTATCTGCGGGGGCTGATGCTCTCACTATCTACCATATAGCTGTCAGTTTATTTCAACTAAAAGAATCAATTTCAGAATTATTTCGTTTTGCGGAGACTGCTTCTTCCTGTCCTTTTCCTTTCCTTTGTAATTACAACAATGAATGTGGTATAGTCAACAGCATATGCAGATTGATGAAGATAATCGTGAGCTTTTAATACTTAATAAGAGGTCGCTGTAAAGCGGTATTGGAGTTTATGTACATTATGTTTGCGGGTTAAAATTGTGGATTATTAATGAAATTCGTGGAGGTAGGTGGAGAGGAAAGGGACTGTGTCGTGAATCGCTGTGATAAACATAAATGGCTGCATTAATTGACGAAGAAGAATGGTATTGGAATGGAGAATGTTAAATTGGTGTTAATTTTAGATTTAAAGTGCTAATGTACCTATACACCGTTTATCAAAGTGGTATTAAGTGATCGCAATTATTCTCAGCAAATTAGCTTCAATCTGAACGAACTATGTGAATCAAAGCCAGGGCCAGTTTTCTGTGTAGAGTTAACTCTAAGTTAAATCAGAGTTGGCGTATCCTAAAAATAAATTAACCCCGAGTTAACTCGGAAACAGCTTTTCATTTAATGATTGACTTTATCTTTCAATTGTCAAAAATCTATTGAAATCGATGTACAACACTATGGATATCTCCGTTTTACGACTTTCACTATCAAAGTCGAGGTGGCGTCACAACTATACGGCGTCACTTTCCAAAGATTTCAATAACTTTTCGTATCGAAACTTAGATGGCGCCACAATGCAAAAGGCCTTCAGGTTGGTCGCTGGAGATCTACCTATTAAAGGAGAAACTTTTTTCTAATCCTTCTGATGATTAAACGCGAGCCCAAACGCAAAGTAGTTGGTCTGCCAAGGATGAGATGCAAAAATGTGCTTTATCTTAAATCATTTCAAACAAAAACTTATGATTTCTATAAAGATTGGTTTACTTGGAATTATGTTTAATTTGTAAATCAAGCCACTTTTATTCCAAATTCACACACAAACTTTACCATTCAAAACGTTGCAGTACAAAATTTGTATATCTCCGTGATTCGCAAATAAAATCCTTGATTCAAGCTTGTTTTTTCATAGCCAAATTCAACTTTTTTGGTGTATTTTATTCTCCAAAAGAATAATTTCATTATTAGTCCAGTCAATTTGTGCTCAAAAAAGCAAATTGTGGGGTAGTTTTGATTTTGCTCCTCTTTTATGTCTTTGTGGGTGCTGAATCCGAATCTGAGGTTTGCGCAACATGGAACAAAATGCGAAAAAATATGCAAAAATGCATTTTCTGAGAGTTTTTCACTAATGGCTCAAAAACTACCAGTTATTCGAAAATGACATCAAAGTACCATTGAAAGTGTACACAATTTCCAACAAATCTCTGTTTATGGTTTTTTTTTTCTGCGACAATCCATCTAGACTTAAGCGCTAGTTGAGAATTGATGTATTTTTACTGTTTTCGAAAATCCAATCGAAAGCACTAAGCAACTATTTTATGTGAATTTTATTTTTTGTTTAAAACATAAAGTAAGATACATATAACTAAGATGAATAAGAATTGAGTATGAAGAAAATGAAAAGAAAATTCTTCTATTTAGGTGGAGTGACCGAATTTATGATTCAAGTTAAAAGTTCAAATGAGCTCAACTCAATTGCGTTTCGCCCAGGTATGATAGTTGGGCTCATCAGTTAGATGATTATCATACCCTTCTAAGACGCAAATTTGTATCGATGATTACCGAGCACGGGCATTTGATCCTAAGTGTCTGAATTTAAACAAATTCCCTTAGAATAATAAAATTCACAGTATCTACAATGCTGTGATTTTTATATTAGCCGGTAACCTACGATACAAATTTGCGTCTTAGAAGGGTATGATAGTCATCTAAGTGATGAGCCCAACTATCATACCTGGGCGAAACGCAATGGATTTGAGCTCATTTGAACTTTTAAGATGAATAAGGATATTTGAAAAATTTAAAAGGAA